>CAUDMG010003559.1:562500-1002500 GCA_958450375.1 Homarus gammarus | reverse complement strand
CTGCTCCATCATCAATGCTTCTCTCAGTCAAGCCAGATGCCCAGCTGACTGGAAGACCTCTTATGTATCACCAGTGCCCAAGTCAACCAGCCCACAATCCTTAAATCAGCTACGACCTATTGCAATCACCCCAATACCCAGCCTAATCTGTGAAAGTTTTGTGTTCGACTGGGCTTATGCTGATATTGCAGGAGTCGTAGACCCTCAGCAATTTGGCAACATGAAAACTTCCTCCACCACTCACTGTCTTGTCAGCTTTCTCGATTACATATACCGCCATCTCGAGAAACGAAAAACGTCTGTAGCTGTCGCCTTCATTGATTTCACTAAAGCGTTCGACCTAGTCGACCACAATATAATCATCAACAAAGCTATTGACCTCGGGCTTCGAAGAAGCCTCATACCATGGCTTACAGACTTCCTCAGTGACCGACGCCAAGCTGTACGCTTCCGAGGGGCTGTCTCCACCTTTCAGTCACTCACCTGTGGCGTCCCCCAAGGCACCAAGATGGGACCACTCTGCTTCCTTATGCTCATCAATGATGCCCTAAGAGAAACCCCTGCTCGCTGGAAATATGTCGACGACTCCACCATTGGGATCAGCGTCAACAATTCTGCTCCCAACTATACCGCCCTTCAGGATTTATTGAACAGTCTCCAAAACTGGGCTACCAACAACCATGTCACCATCAACCATACCAAGACCATGGTTATGCACATCAACCTCTCCTCCGACATTGTCCCACCTCCTTCCATTACTCTAGGTCCGAACACACTCCAGGTCGTAGATTCCACGAAGCTCCTCGGCGTCACCATAGACAACAAACTAAATTGGAAACCACACGTCAATGAAGTTGTCAAATCCTCCAGTTTCCGTCTCCACCTCCTCCGCCGACTCAAGTCCCTCGGAGTTCCTGCACACGAGCTCCTCAGTGTTTACACAACATTCATACTTCCCAAGCTCACCTATGCCTCCCCCACCTGGTCTTCCTCCCTAAATGCCACACAGCGTAAACACCTAGAAAAAGTGCAAAAGAGGGCATGCAAGATTATTCTCTCCTCCTCCTACTCCACATATCAAGAAGCGCTCAACACACTGACCCTTTCGACTCTCACTGACCATCACCACGACCTCATCTGCAAATTTGGTAAGAAGCTTCTACACCATCCCCGACACCGGCTCCTACTACCACCCGAGGTCCCTTGTCCGAGAATTGCTGTTCGACACCACAACCGCATCCAGCCCATACGTGCACGAACTGATCGCTATAAGAACAGCCCAGTCCCAACCATTGTAAAAATTATCAATAACTTGTAATACTGTAACACTGTCACTATGCTGAATTGAACTGTAGTTTGAGCTTTTCCCCATCTAAGTTGTTATATGTCTTATTTGTGTCACTTATGTTACTTGTATATTATTTGTAATTCGTAACCCACTCCCCAAATATGTAACTGTATATTTTCAGCCTTCTGGCTGCCAAGCTCTTTCAATAAACCGTTAATTATTATTATTATTATTATTATTATTATTACACACACACGGAGGCAGCTCCCTATCGTGGTGATAACCCAAATGTGTTTTAAATGGGAAGATTATCAGCAGGAGGAGGCGAAAGGGAGGGGGGGGGGCGTCAACAATTAGATAGTTGGTAAATTGGACACCAGAGGACCCCAGGTAACAACTACGTCCAGCAACACATAGCGGTGATTGTTACTGTTGTTGGTGATTGTGTTGTTGTTGTTGTTGGTGGTGGTTGTTGTTGTTGTTGGTGGTGGTGGTGGTGTTGTTGGTGGTGATTGTTGTGTTGTTGTTGACGGTGCTTGTTGTCATTGCTATAAATTTTAACCGAATTGGGGGAGGTGTGTGTGTGTGTGTTCCTTCCTTCATGGTCACCTCCTCCTCCTCCTTCCCTCACCTCCTGACCTGGTTTGCTTCCCCTCACCTGAATTGACTCAACTTATTCCCCTCATTTAACTTCATGGCCTTGTTTCCCACACCCGACTTACATGTCTCACTGTGTTCCCCTCACTTGACTCCCCACCTACTGACCTTCTTTCCTCTCACCTGACCCTATACAGTACAACAATTCCCCTCACTTCAGAAGCGAAAGCAAACTGGCACTCCCGGAAGTACAAGATGGTGGCACTGTCGGGGGGTGAGGGAGAGTGGCACTGCAGGAGATAAGAGCGAAAGTGACACTGCCGAGGGTGGGGGAAATGGCACTGTCGGGGGTTGCAAGGAGGTGGCACTTGTACCCTTGAGGCAGAAGGAGAGAGGGGGTGACAGGAGGAGGGGGAGAAGGAGAGGTGGAGTGATAGAAGAGGGGGTGCCAGAGTGCCAAATAGTGTGAGCGTGGCACTGGTACCTAAAGACTGCTAGTAACGCCAGCCACGGGAACAGCACCCGGATTTAGAACCTTTACGATCCCCGAGAGAATTAAATGGATTAATGGCAACTAATTGAATTGCTAAACCTTCGCTGACTTTACCCTTGGGTGATAATTAAATAGAATGTATAACTAAATAACAGTTTCCAGAATTAAATAATCAATACTACTGTAAATTATAAATATTTTTCTAACCTAATGTACAATTAATTTCAAGCTTTGGAATGTTAGAACCCAACTAAATTCTAAGCTTTGTTGCGCTATACCTGTGGACCTGATCTACCCGTGGACCTGATCTACCTGTGGACCTGATCTACCCGTGGACCTGATCTACCTGTGAACCTTACCTGTGGACCTGATCTACCTGTGAACCTTACCTGTGGACCTGATCTACCTGTGAACCTTACCTGCGGACCCCATCTACCCATGGGATTCAAATAACAGTAAGCCCCACTTGTCAATACGTCTCACCTGCCCGGACACAACCATCAACAGACCTACCTTGAGACCATCACCCAGGTGGCTGCGTCTTACTGCTGCAGGAGATAAGAGTGTGTGTGTGTGTGTGGCACCTACCAGCGACCACCCTCATTCACTCACCTGTTGGGGGAGAAGAAAGACTCAGTTAGGACACAACACCACAAGAATTAGCTAAAATTTCTCGTGATCAGAGACATAAAAAAGTGGCTTAAATTCTAATAAATTCAGATCATCACCTGAAATAAAATGTTGATGAGATTTAATGAATGTAATTATCAAACAAAATCTGATAAAATAAGACAAATTAATTTCAAGATTCGATATTAAAGAAGTCATTGGAGCACTTGAGACTTGGGAGGGTGGAGGGGGGAGGGGATGAAGGAGGGGGGAAGAGGGGAGGACGGGGAGTGTTCGGGCACGGTTACTCCCTCCAGACGTCTCAGAAAATACATTAGTGAATCATAAACTGTTTTACGAGTTTCCGTCGCATCTCCCAGCATAACAAAGACGAATCAGCAGGGGATTAATATCAGATGGTTCTCGGCAGGAGGGAAGGAGTTGCGTGGGGAGTGGGAGGCGTGACTGAGGGAGGCGTGACTGAGGGAGGCGTGACTGGTGCTGCTGCAGGAGCCTCAGTACCTGGTCAATGCACACAAGGTCATGGAAGGAAAAATACCCAGATGTTTATGTTTATATATTAAAACCTGGGCATCTTATTTTCTCAATATCCTTGTAGTTGTTTCATCTATGGCTCCTCCTTCAATATCCTTCCTTCCCCTACATCACTCTCCCTGTCCACTCCTTCACCTGAGCTCTCTCTGACCCCACACAGCCCCAGGTATAGGTAGGTACTCCGCCATCACACCAACACTACACAACACCTCCACTTCACCTTCGTTATCCACTTACAAAGAAACAGACAACAACTACCTCTGACCAACACATACAGATGGAAATTAGTGACGGTGGTGGATCAAACGGTCGCTATACGTAACCACAGAGAGGGGGAAAAGTCGGCAGTCCTCCACACACCAAGACAACTGCTCCCCTCTTGGTGCTCCTTGACGGTTACTTCTGGTTTCTTTCTTCATCTGACTCACCAGTTTTCCCCTCCCCTCAGTCACCTTGGTGTTGTGAGTCATTTATCAGAGCTGCTACATCTATGCCAAAGCTGGGAGTTATACCGCCAGTGAGGGAAACAAGACAGTAGCCACAATACCTCCTGAGACACCGTCCCAACATAACCTATACTCATTATCTCACACCTTTATTACTATCACAACAACAACATCCAGCACTCTACACTCTTCCCTCCTCGGCCACACTGCCATGCCTTGGACGCTACTCCTCGGGGAAGGCCAACTCACGTAATGGAGGGAGGTCGCTGGGCACCACCACGAGCTTCACCCAAAAGAAAGACATGTATAGACTGCACCGAGGCGCCGCCCTGTGTAAGGAGTGTAGAGTGGTACCCGCGAGCCCTGCAACCTGATGCTCCCTGTCTGTTTACCTGCCGGCCACACACGCCCCTACACCCACCTAGACTCGACAGGCTACCTATCAGCTATGCCCACACGCCCTTATCACCCACGCCCATGCTCTCAACATTTGAGACCTCCCTACATATTTTCGATCTCTCCACACTGAGGAAGGGAGAGGAGTGAGGGAGGGAGGGAGAGGAGTGAGGAAGGGAGAGAAATGAGGGAGGGAGAGCAGTAAGGGAGGGAGAGCAGTAAGGGAGGGAGAGCAGAGAGGGAGGGAGAGCAGAGAGGGAGGGAGAGCAGCGAGGGAGGGAGAGCAGCGAGGAAGGGAGAGCAGAGAGGGAGGGAGAGCAGAGAGGGAGGGAGAGCAGCGAGGGGGGAGAGTGGTGAGGTGAGACCATTGGGGGTGGCAGAGTAGCCAGGCTGTGAGAGGAGTAAGGGAGAGAGAGAGCAGGCAGAGGCAGGTAAGCAGGCAGGCAGAGGAGTAGGGAAAGGCTTAGCAGGCGGGCAGGCAGAGAGTAAAGCAGGGGAGCAAGCAGGCGGCGGTATAAAGGTAGGTCCCACCTGGCCTTGTTAAATTCACCCCGTCAGCCATTAACAAGGAGTAACTAGCGTAACAAGATGTATCACGGTAACACTGTCACCGCCTACCACCACTCTCCTCCCCATCACACCACGGCATCACTCTCCTCCCCAGGTCGACGTTGACACACCCGGAAGGCCGTGTATTGTTGATGGGGGCCGTAATCACCCTGCCACCTGGTAAGAACTTGCGGCCGAGGGTGATTAAGCCGTCGAGGGAGGCTCACCTGTCCCACCTGTCACCTGGCGACCCCTGTCTACGTCACCACCTGTCTACAGCTGAGCCAATAATTCGCCCACACCTGTCACTTCTCCTGTCAATTATTGGGGTCGTGTCACTCCCCTCATCTCACCCCTATACCTACACCCCCCCCCCCTCCTCTCCTACACTTGGATACTTCCCCACCACCACCTCCCCCACCAACATCACCTCCCCCAACACTACCATCAACACCCCCATCACTGCCAACACAACCTTCAAACACCACCACCACCACCACCACCACCACCACCTCGACCAACACTATACTTCCCTCTCACAATACCTGACTAGCGTTCTTAATCACCCCATTTACAGGAAATTCTCATTCACCACATCAGTAACACAACTACCCTGAGAGAGAGAGAGAGAGGTACAATAGAAGGACCTCTGTGCAAGATGTTACTAATGATATACTCAGGTGAAGTAATGGACAGGTGGATAGATGGAGCCTATCATTGAGAGCTTAGTCCCCATCCTCACACCTCTACCCTCACATCTCCCCTTCACACCCTACGCCAACATTAACACCCACCTTCACCACTCACTCACATCACCACACAAAGGCACCTGAAAATATATCTTCATTGGTGAGGCGAGAATTACCGGCGACTTAATTTCTCGCTGATAAAAGGTGTCGCCGGAGCTCAACAGAACAAAGACGTGCCCGGGAGTGAAGGGGTAGTGCTGCCACCCCTACCCTCAGTGCGGGTGGCTGTCGGCGCCTACAATAAGAATGTGGACGTAGAGGGGGCGGGGCGGTCAGGCCCTCGGCAAGTGGGCTGTGAGGGGGCGTCCTGTACCCCAGCACGTGGGTGGTGAGGAGGGGCGGCCTGGACCCCGGCACGTGGGCGGTGAGGGGGGGGGGGCGGCCTGTACTCCAGCACGTGGGTGGCGGGGTAGGTGACACTTTCCTTCGCCTGCGGACTTCACAATGGCGGTCGGGGAGGGTAAGGGAGGAGGCGCCACTCAAAGCTCGACCAAAACCTGGGGCGGTATGCATTACCCCCCCCCCCCCCTCACACGCACGCACGCACAGATAATAATAGCAAACAGAACTCAGCCACACAGTACAGGCCACAGAGGCCGACCATCCCTAACGCGTCAGTGGCTTGGTTGACCCCACACAGACATCAGAAGATCTACAGTAGCTGCCCGTCACATGCTTAACAACATTGAAATATGAAGAAGTAGAGTCGCATGAAAAGAAGGAGGAGGAGCATGAAGAGGAGGAAAAGGAGCGGGAGGAAAAGGAGGAGGAGGAGGAGGAGGAGGAGGAGGAGGGCGAAATAATGAACACTTCCTCAGCAGGAGTAGAGAGAGACGGGTACTACACGTCGTCATCATCACAGAGACCAAGGTAAGGACCCCCCTATGGACGCAGTGAAGGGCGGACTGTGTGGGTAGATAACATGTTGTCAGAGTTAAACTTCCTCAAGCAGGGAATGTGTTGGTGATGGTTCAAACTTGTGAGGACGGAAGCACTTGGGAGGGCAACTCTCTCTCTCTCTCTCTCTCTCTCTCTCTAGACGACCGTGCAGTGTGGAGCGATAAGTTCCCCGACACACAAAGCAGCAACGTGTGTGTGTGTGTGTGTGTGTGTGTGTGTGTGTGTGTGCGCGTGAAAATAAACGTCATAACTGGAAACAACTTTTACTCTTGAGAAAGTTTTCGAGTCTAATGTTCTTAAAGAAGATTGGAACTGGAGAAGAGGAAAGCTTAAAATTACAGCTTAAAAAGACAGCTTAAATAGACAGCTTAAAATTACAGATTACTCAAGAGTTATGACACTGAAGGCCGAGAAGAATGAACATTGAGAGGGAGAACAAAAGGTTACGGAAGAGTCGCATTTTATCGTCGCAAGAAAATATTCAGACAAACACGACGACAAAGGGTAATGAGGGACACACACACACACACACACACACACACACACACACGTCAGGTCCTCAACAAGCACTGAGCGCCTGCCTGGCCGTCGTCTCTACTATATTTTACATGAAAAAATCAAAATTACTTTACAACTCCTGGGGATATTATGAACATTATGCAGGCGTGTTGGTGAGTGGCGAGGCTTTAATTAACCTGTACAAGAAATTGCAAAGTTTTTGGTGGTTTAACTCGGTCGTGTCGTCAGGTCGTGTGTGGGGCACGGGGTGGTCTTCTGCCTTTATGAAGACCAAGTCCACTTCACTTCTTTAACAACGTGACAACTGTGGCTGTTACACGAAGAGCTAGAGTTACAGCTAAGAGACTTCTCACGCCGCACGTGACGAGGGGTGCGGCAGCCGAGTGGTTATTACACTCGTCTCCTGTCACAAGGGTCACAGATTCACGCCCGGGGCACCCCAAGTCGACCCAGCTGTAAATGGGTACCGGAAATTAGCTGAGGACGTGAAGGCGGTTGAGCGCAGTGATCACCACATTGCGTCCTTGTCTACCGAGGCTTAGTGTTCAGTGTACTACATCCACACTGCCCCTCATGGGTCCTCAGGCTTATAGGACCCACTGTTTGGAGGTTTGAGAGGCGGGAGATATGGAGGTATAAGTATTACGTGTGAGGAGGAGTAAGTGGGAGAGAACATCACTTGGGTGACACATCCACGTCTGGGTGTCGCCGTCAGGAGGAGGAGGTTAGTGAAAGGTTAGCAGCGAGGAAGATGAGGTCGAGGGGGGACGTGGAGGAAGGGGAGGGGGGGGGGGGGTTCGACCTTTGCCAGAATCTGATCCTGGGAAATTGAATCAAGTCTTCAATAGATGGAGGCGAGAGGCAGCTGGTCACTGGCCCAGGAGACCACCAGATTGAGGCGCCATTGATCCCCGCCCCCTCACAACACCATCTATTTTCCAACCTTGTGACACGAATATAAACACACACACACACACACACACACACACACATGTAGGTGAGGAGAGGTTCAGTACACGGAGGAGCGGTCAAGCGGCTCTGAAGTGTGTGGTGAGAGGGAGGTGACGGCGAGACTTACACACCTGAGTCGTAAACCACAACAGGTGAGAGAGAGAGAGAGAGAGAGAGAGAGAGAGAGAGAGAGAGAGAGAGAGAGAGAGAGAGAGAGAGAGGAGGGAGGGAGAGAGAGGATACGCAAGAACAGATACTGCCCCATGTTTTGAATTGAATTGAAACAGTTTATTTAGCCAGTAAAACACAGATACAGAGTGGCTAATAATAACAATATTAACATGGCTGAGCCAGTTGAGAACCTGAGCTCTCTTTGAGGCACCTGATATATACTATACATTTATCTCAAGGAAGTATTATGTAACATTTAGTATCATCTGGAATAGTGCAATAGCATGGTGGTAATAAGAACATGTTACCACGGTTACCACTTTAATATTTATTTATTTTATTTATTTATGAATATTTTTTGTTTTTTTATATACATATATTACAGAGGAATTGAAAAACATAAGTATAATGGGGGAGCAGAACAACATGGGCTGTACAGTAATAAGGTTGAACAAGAGGACAGAGCTGTCAGCATTATGTCTAGTTGGCAATTTTGTTTATTGCGATGGTAATTTCTTATCTATTTACATGATAATTTCTGATAAAACTGTTTTGATGGTACAATAAAAGTAGGTACTGTAAATACAGTTTTGGTGGTGCAGCTGTCCACACACACACACACACACACACACACACACACACACACACACACACACACACACACAGGTTCATGTTTCTCACTGTACTCGAAATACTACACAGGGTACAGTGCCTCTATATAGTGTTCATAACCTCTACAGTAAGTACTACTAGTTACTATATATTGATGCTAGTATTAATCTATTTATCTCAACAACAACAACAACAACAATAATACATAAACAAATAAATAGTAACAACAATGCTAATGACAACAACGATAATTAACAACACTGGTTCACATCCTCCCAGTCCATGGTAACCGGGTGACCTTTGTGGTGAGGGACAACGAGCTGACCCCCTTCCCCATCCCCTCCTTCCCTTCCCTTCACTCCCCCCCTTCCAACACCTCCCTCATTTATCTCTTTTCCCTCCCTCCCTATCTCCAGTACCCCGTCTCTCCCTCACCTCCCTCCCTCCCATTGTGGCAACAGGTTCAACAGTTTATGATTCTGGTCACAAACATTTTATCCCCAAAGGAACGTTCCGTATTTTTTAAGTTTATTTCACAGATTCTGACATGTCTCTCCATCCAGCCCCAGAGATGGAGTTTACACGAGTCTATTCGGCCCCCCCCCCCCACCCCTTGTGTTGGGTTAGGTTAGGTTTGATTGAAAGTTCTATGGATTTCAGAGAGAGAGAGAGAGAGAGAGAGAGAGAGAGAGAGAGAGAGGAAAAGTTTGGTGGCGATACCTCTTAAACACAGCCCTCTTACCACGTACAGTACACCAGGCTTTAACAGGGCACACCAGGCTTTAACAGGACACACCAGGCTTTAACACACCTGAAAGTTACCTGGACATATCCCCCCCCACACACCCAACACCTTCCTTCACGCCTTACATTACATCTATGACCGGCCATCTTTTCCCTACAAAGTCCTTCCTCTACATTCGATAAGATCTAGCAGGCACCTACACCTCCCCTACCAGCAAGCACCTACACCTCCCCTACCAGCAAGCACCTACACCTCCCCTACCAGCAAGCACCTACACCTCCCCTCCCAGCAAGCACCTACACCTCCCCTACCAGCAAGCACCTACACCTCCCCTACCAGCAAGCACCTACACCTCCCCTACCAGCAAGCACCTACACCTCCCCTACCAGCAAGCACCTACACCTCCCCTACCAGCAAGCACCTACACCTCCCCTCCCAGCAAGCACCTACACCTCCCCTACCAGCAAGCACCTACACCTCCCCTACCAGCAAGCACCTACACCTCCCCTACCAGCAAGCACCTACACCTCCCCTACCAGTAAGCACCTACACCTCCCCTACCAGCAAGCACCTACACCTCCCCTCCCAGCAAGCACCTACACCTCCCCTCCCAGCAAGCACCTACACCTCCCCTACCAGCAAGCACCTACACTTCCCCTCCCAGCAAGCACCTACACCTCCCCTCCCAGCAAGCACCTACACCTCCCCTACCAGCAAGCACCTACACGGGGTCTTCCTGGCCTCTGAGGTCACCCAGATGACGTCAGTGTTCAGGTAAAAGAGACTATTACCTTTATATTCACCCGAGTCTGAGGAGCACCCACGTCATCCTCCACACATCACTTATTAAATTTCCCGGGAGGACCAGAGCCGAATCTCTCTCTCTCTCTCTCTCTCTCTCTCTCTCTCTCTCTCTCTCTCTCCCTAGCTGAGAGGGGCCGGCAAAAAGGTCACCTCCTCCAAGCACCAGGTCACCTACAAGTACCAGGTCACCTACAAGTACCAGGTCACCTACAAGTACCAGGTTATCTCAAGTTATCAGGTCGCGTCCAAGCACCAGATCGCCTACATGAACCAGGTCACCCTCAATGCTCAACCAGACATGACGGGGGGAGGAGACGAGAGAGAGAGAGAGAGAGAGAGAGAGAGAGAGAGAGAGAGAGAGAGAGAGAGATGAAGGGAGAGGAGGAGAGGGGAAGGGAGGGAGAGTCTCATAGGAGGTCAACTCTTGCTCGGGTCATCGCCACAATCTCACAACTCCTATATTGATTTCCAACACCTATTTCCCGGGAGATTTTCACTCTGGTGGCTGGCAGGTAGGAGATGGGGGGGGGGGGAGAAAGAGTGGGGAGGGGGAAGGAAGAGGAGGGAGGGGGAAGGAAGAGGAGAGAGGGAAAGAAAGAGGAGGTTGAAGTGAAGGAGGGAGGAGGTAGAGGAAGAGGTGAAATAGACGAAGAGGGGGGGAGAGAGGGGTGGGGGGAGAGAGGGGTGGGAGGAGAGAGGGGTGGGGGGAGAGAGGGGTGGGGGAGAGAGGGGTGGGGGGAGAGGGGTAAGGGGGAGGGTGGGGGTCGAGGGGTTGGGGGGGTAGAGGGGTGGGGGAAGGAAGAGGGATATGGGGAAGAGAAGAAGGATAAAATGAAGGAAGGAATAGGTAGAGGAAGAGGTGGAACAAACGAAGGAAAAAAGAAACACACACTTGGGATTTTCTCACCATTTTGCCGAGAATTACCCCCAGTGTTTACCTCCATGGAGACTGCCCAGTATGGACCAATAGGCCCGCTGCAGTTTCCTCCATTCTTATGTTCACTGTATGTTCCTTTACCTTTCTCTAATGAAGGCTTCTGTTAAACCACAAATGTCAAAGTATGTAATAAGTCATTTATGTCCAATGCATATTTTCAGCCTTCGGGCTGCAGAACTTTTTCAATAAACCGTTAATTATTATTATTATCATCACACACACACACACACACACACACACACACACACCCCACTCTTGTTGCCTCACCCAGTCTTCCTCCTCCTCCATCATCCCTGTCTCTCTCTTATTGTTCTTTCTAGTGTTTTTTCTTCTCCTCCTGTGTTCACTTCTCACACTCTCCTTGTCAAGCTTTACTCACACAGCCAACGACCCTCTGTGTGTGTGTGTGTGTGTGTGTGTGTGTCTAAGTGTTACAGAAGGGGATGTGAAGTGAGAGGGGAGGTGTGAGAGGGAAAGAGTTGAAAGGGGAAGGGTGAGAGGGATGAGGCGAGAGGGGAGGTGTCAGAGCATCAGGGAGGGGGGTGAGGGGATGGAGGAGAATGCGGGTAGTGGGAGGGAGGGGGGGAGGGTCATAGCAACATCGATCTCCAACTACAATCCCTGCAAGTCATGGGGGTGGGGGGGGGGGGTTGAAGGAGAGAGGAGACAGAGTGCTTGCGTGCGTGCGTGTGTGTGTGCGTGCATGTAACTGTAAGAAGACTAAATTGAAATACATATAGTTCAAATTGCGAGTGTGAGATTCGAAATATGAGTGTGTGCGTTAGTTTCAGTCTGTAAGTGTGTGAGGGTCAAACTGCGTGTGCTCGTTCAGGCGCGTCGGGACAAACTGTAAGCATGGGTGTGTGTGTGTGTGTGTGTGTGCAGGCAGCCTGAGCACGGCGTCAAAGACCAGCTCAAGGCTCTCAACTATCCGCTGTTCACCGCGACTGATCAGCCATTCACAGGTGGTCAACGACTCGAGTCAATCACCTGCGATAAGACCATACCTGTGGACCGACGCTGGAAGAGCTGCTGGGAGGGGGAGGAGGGTATGGTGGGAGGGGGAGGAGGGTATGGTGGGAGGGGAAGGCGGGTATGGTGGGAGGGGGAGGAGGGCCACTGGGAGGGCAAAGGGCTGCTGGGAGGGGGAGGAGGGTATGGTGGGAGGGGAAGGAGGGTATGGTGGGAGGGGAAGGAGGGCTACAGGGAGGGCAAAGGGCTGCTGGGAGGGGGAACCCAATAATAATAATAATCAAAATAAAATTAAAATAATAATAATAATAATAATAACAATAATAATAACCAGTCCAACATCAACAATAAACATCAACACAACCCCATCATAAACATCTTCCTCAACACACTGACGGTCATAATGTTTACGTCCTTCCCAGTTAAACAATAAACAAAGAAAAAAACAAATACATTCTCCAGGAACAAGGACTTAAGGACACCTTGTTGAGAGATTCTTCATGAGTTTGTTAAGTCGGCCGCTGTAAGACCGACTCCGGGGAAGACACACAAACACACTTCCAAACTTACTTACAAAATTTACTTAACAATTTATGATGTTTCTTGGTATATATTTTTTTCGTAGGTGATAAAAAACGTATTTACATTTACCTGGATAACCGAATGTCGTGTGACCCAACAGGTGATTAATGAACGGTCAATTAATTAGGGAACACCTGAGGCACACACACCTCAACGACAACAATGGAGATAATTAACACTTGTGACATTCCTGTAAAGAGAGAGAACAGGTGTGTACAGGTGTGGTGTTGCACAGGCGGAGGGGCAACTGTTTCATGCCCCACTGCTTGCTTTCACCACCCTTAATGGTTCACACACACACACACACACACACACACACACACACACACTAATGAACCAGGAGTAAACTTTCCAATTCTCCAGTATCGGCAGCGGTAAACTCAGCCTCACTATCGGTCCACCATTAACTTCTACAACAAATTCCTCAAAAGTTTATATCTCCCTCTGGTAAAGAAAAAAATATATATACAGTATAATAATAATCCCTTGTCAAAGAAACTTTCAAATCTAAATAAACGAAGTATAAAAAAAAACATTTTGCTTTTGATGCACAAGAAATCTTTAAGAAATAGTAAAAAAGGTTTGATTTTTCTGTGTGTGTTTTTTCTCAAAGGAGTGACTTTTATAACGGGAGGTCCTCGTCACTACCACACGGCCGCTGCTGCTCGCCAAATGTTCCTCCACTTGCTTCTATTTCCGACAAAACTTCCCAATGGATCCAAAACACCTCGGCCTTAATCTGCAACCTCTCCCATTATGGTATTTTTGCTAGAGGTGGTGGTGGTGGTGGCTGGAGGTGGTAGTGGTGGCTGGAGAGGAAGGAGGTGGCTGGTGGCTGCACTGCACAGTTGGCGAGTTGTCCGGTCTTCTCGGACTATTCCTTGACACTGGGTCATGCAACTCGTTAACTCAGGGTGTGGTTGTTGTGTTGGCGACAGCTTCTACACCTTAAACAAATTCACGCCTAGATGGCCCTTGGGGCGGCCATCCTCGTTACACGAGGGGCAACCACCGGCGGCCTCCATGGAATCAAAACCACACCTACAGTTTCCTGGATGATCAATAATGACTTGAGGAAAACCCGGTCACCAGAAGCTCCGAGATCTAAAAGACTAAAACCATCTAAGACTTGACCCTCAGTGGCCCGTCAAGGTGGCTACTGTAGGGGGAAGAACACGACCCATACACAGGTAGTTAGTGTTGTGTTATGTCCCGAGTCACACACACACACACACACACATCTCACGAGGCCACATTCACACATCACCACCACAAGTCTACCATCAAAGGGTCCTGGAGGCGCCCGCAGCTGGTGACAATGGCCGACTAGACAATTGTACTGATGGTGGTGTTGTTGTCTATAGTTTTCTTCATCCCATTAACGATAAAACACTTGGTTCATCTTCTCTATCTTTATGTAAAATTGTGTCGTAAAATATTATAATAAAAAAGAAAGAGGAAGAAGGAACCACAATATCATCTGCTTACAAAGTTTGCCGCCGCCGTCACCGCCACAGTCACCACCACGACTGAAATCTTTAAAAATGTTGATGTCGACGCCGGGACGTAGGGGCGAGCTAAAGATGATAGATTTATACAGTCTTCCAGTATTAAGACACACACATGATGGCCGTAGCCTCAACACTAACTACCCCCCCCCCCCCCATTGGTTGGTCCTCTTTACAAACTTGGGCAAAAGTTCCCTTAATGGTATAAGGAACAAAAGGCCTCTCGCTCTTTTTTCTCAAGTGTTGAAGACTTTGGTACACATTAAGGGTCTTCCCGCACGCTGATGGCTATTTAACGCGTCAACATTTCTGTAAAGTTTGGCGCCTTCGTTAAATGTCACCCACCTCTCTCCCTGAACCAGCATGGCCGACACAAACTACCAGAATAACGCCAGAAATTAAGGAAATTGTGAAGCCCTAACGACAACACCGCTAGTTAACCCGCCACAATATCCATGTCAACAAATCTTGATAATTACGGCCGCGATTCCACCAACGCGGAACAAAACCAGACGGAAATAACGTCGCCATGGTAACGCGGAGATCAACTATGCCTCCAACAACCCACTCCAACTATCGTATCAATGTGTCATTAATTTCTGGGGAGTTTTCAGCCCCGGCAAAGCGACACTAAGCCCCCCACACCACTCGGCCCCTCCTACCCACCCCCACACACCAATACACACAATCTAAAAGGTCGTAATCATCAGATGTACTCAGTCAGTCTGCCTTAATAACTCTTGGCTTAACGCTCATAACCAAACCACCGCCGCCACCACCACCACCACCCCGCGCCGTCTCGCTAACCCATTTCCAGGCGCCACTTGTGTGCTCGTTCTCCAGCGAGGCCAAGCAGTAATGGCCAGCGAGTCGTACCAGTTTTGTTGACAGGAAGCGTAAGGTTAAATCCACTGGTTGACTGACACGGTTGTTAGTGACTCTCCTGTAGCGGCGGGTGTGAAGTACCTTAGTGGGTGCTCCCAGGGTACTGTTATCTGCTGAAGCAAGTACTGTACCGTGATGTTGACTGCCTCCTTACACACGTACCTTCTCTGTTTAATGATGGTGATGTCCTTGAGGGTAATTTTTAAGTTTTTACCTTAAGTCAACTAGTTAAGTGCATTTTTACATCTTCACATACGAGTCTATGTCCCTGATAGAGTGGGCGAGTGGTGGAGACGGTGGGGGAGAGGGGAGGGGAGGAGGAGAGGAGAGGAGAGGAGAGGAGGGGAGGGGAGGGAGGATGGGATGGAGGGGAGGATGGGATGGGAGGGGAGGGGAGGGGATGGGAGGGAAGGAGGGGGGAGCGGTAGTAATGGCGGGTCACTGCACAATTCAGCTCACCACAAAGGGGAAACTCAGGAGAGGGGAAAAGACGATAATTGAGCCAGGAAAAGCGATCACTTAGGCGGAAACAACCCGACAGGAACACCTAGCTATTAACGCGTAATGACGACGATGGCGCTGCTGGTGGTGTGTTGACCTCCTGATGGTGACCTACTGACGGTGGTGTGTGTGTGTCTATTCAAGGAGTAGAGGAACATGACCTACAATCACCTTCTTCTCCTTCCACTGCATCCCATCACCCTCCTCATTCACTCACCCATTCATCCTCCTCATCCACTCACCCATTCATCCTCCTCATCCACCCCATCACCCTCCTCATTCACTCACCCATTCATCCTCCTCATCCACTCCCCCATTCATCCTCCTCCTCCACCTCATCACCCTCCTGCAATCCACATCAACCATCACAACCCCCTGGTATTGACTCAACCAATCAACAACGCCCCTGGTATTGACACAACCAATCAACAACGCCCCTGGTATTGACTCAACCAATCAACAACGCCCCTGGTATGGACTCAACCAATCAACAACGCCCCTGGTATTGACTCAACCAATCAGAGGCTCCAATCCCAACTCTCTCTCATCAGCCACCAATTACCTCTTCTTAAACACATTAATTATTACTTAACACACTTAAATTCATTAGCTGTGATGGTGATGGATTGTGGTGGTGGTGGATTTTGGTGGTGGTGGTGGTGGATTGTGGTGGTGGTGGATTGTGGTGGTGGTGGATGATGGTGGTAGATGGTGGATGATGGTGGTAGATGGTGGTGGTGGTGGATGGTGGTTGATGGTGGATTGTGGTAGTGATTGTGATGGATGGTGGTGGAATGTGGTAGTGGTTGTGGTGGTTGATTGTGGTGGTGATGGTGCTCAGGGTACAGTGGTATTTAACCTTTCATTGTCTGTCTGTGTGTCTGTGTCTGTCCGGGAGAGGCGAGGCTTTGGTGTGTGACTGTCTTCGCTAACGACCTCCTGGGGACAGCCTCGTCGGTCTTAAAATTATTATATATTTATTTTTTTAAGTGAAGATATATCTGAGGATTCACATACTGGTTGCTATAATAAACAGAGAGACAGACAGACACACAGACAGACAGAGTTTATATCACAACCTTGAATAACATACACAAGGTCATTGTTCCTCTGTTCTCCTTTGTTCACTTTCTCGTCTTTCTTTAAGATAAAATATAAAGATAATGCTAACAAGATACATGGAAGAGACGAAGACAAATGATAAAGAGAGAAATAAAGACATACAGACAGACAGACAGACAGATAAGAGAGAGAGAGAGAGAGAGAGAGAGTAAGACGTGTAACTGCAGGGATGCTGTAACAGGAGTTGCCATGGTGATGAGAGAGAGCTGTGGCCTCCTCCCTCCCACCCACTGTCTGCACCCACCACACTAACCACTATCACCGCACTACCATCATCACCATCATCACTACTACCATCACAACTACCATCACAACTACCATCAACATTACCATCACTACTCATCACAAACCACTACCACCATCATCATAACCACCACACCACCAACCCCCACCAGAAATTGTCCCATTATCCAAAAACTACCGAGTAAAAACGTCCGCTGTTTCCGGACAAACGGTGAAGTTAGTATTGTTGTTTTACCTAAGTTGAGAGAGAAGTTTACACAATGGTCCTCCCAAACACCGCTCCTTGACAAAGCCTTCTGGTTGTCGGTGTTGTAAGTTTGTACAAAAAAAAAGGCGCTACGCTTTCTTCACGGCCACTATGATTGTGTGTGTGATAACATGGGCGGGCGGGCGGGCGGGCGGGCGGACTTTCTAACGTGACAACTGGCTGGAGTTTTTTCATGTGGTTGTAATAAGAAATGGGGTCAACTGGGCGAGACTATTAGAACTGGGGCCCAAATAGGAACTGGAATCCAATTAGAATTGGGGTCCAAAGAGAATTGGGGTCCAAAGAGAATTGGGGTCCAATAAGAACCGGGGTCCAATTAGAACCGAGGTCCAAAGAAAATTAGGGTCCAATAGGAACTGGGGCCCAATTAAAACTGTGGCAATTAGAACTGGGGCCCAAATGACCACTCACTCTTCCCTCAGCGTAACATGATATACAGGGGGGGGGTGTACACCAGCGGGGGGGTGTACACCAGCAGGGGGGGTGTACACCAGCGGGGGGGGGGGGGTGTACACCAGCGTTGACACCAGCACACTAGGCAAGAGCTATATATAGTGTGTAAGTGTCCACGCCGCCCAGTGTCAGTGTGTCCAAGCCACCCAGAGTGTATGAGTGAGCGTCCAGGCCGCCCAGTATGCCGACAATTCCTCTGCATTACTCTTAAAATCAGAATAATTATGCAAATCCGATTACGTTGTCTGATTTTGTGCCAACAGCCGCGCCTCTCTCTACCATCTCCTGGCTTATATCTTGACAATGGTGGTAGTGGTGGTGGTAGTGGTGGTAGTGGTGGTGTGGTGGTGTGGTGGTAGTGGTGGTGTAGGTGGTGGTGTGGATGGTAGTGGTGGTATGGATGGTAGTGGTTGTGGTGGTGGTTGTGGTAGTGGTGATATTTGTGGTAATGGTGATATTTGTGGTAGTAATGGATAGTAGTGGTGACAGTGGCTATATTCACCCTTAACTGCTACTCATATCCACTCTCACTCCTCTTTATTTTCCCACTCCACCACACATACCCCACTCCAACACACTCCCACCACCACCACTCTTTCCCACTCCGCCCAACACCCATATCAACTCAATCCTTTTAAAATGCACCAACTCAACCCACCTCAATTTCCACCTCAATTTAAGTCTCTTGCTTTCCGTCCCCAAAGCTAAATTGCTGTTGGTTTTCAGTTCAGCGCCGCCCATGTTAAAATTCCCCCCCTCCCCAGATTTAACCACAGTTCAGCGCCACCTATGTTAAAATCCCCCCCTCCCCCGATTTAACCTCAGTTCAGCGCTGCACCTTGTTAAAATTCTCAACCACCCCCCCCCCCACAGATTTAACCTCAGTCACGCAGGTACGAAGAAGGATTTAGGATTTAAATTTATATTAATCAGATTTTTCTTTGTATTGGAGATGTTGTTGTTGTTGTATTCTGACAGATTTCACTTAGTACAACAGCTATAAACCAATCACGTGTACTGTATGTGTGTATGTATGTATGTAATTATAATAATAATAATAATAATTGACGGTTTATTGAAAAAGTTCTGCAGCCCGAAGACTGAAAATATACATTGGACATAAACGACTTATTACATACATTGGTGGTTTAACAAAAGTCTTCATTAGAGAAAGGTAAAGGAACATACAGTGAACATACAGATTAATGTTTACAGTAGAGGTCACGTAGATCATGTGAGCTGTGTTGAACAGCAGACACGTGGTGTAGTAACTCCCTCACAGATGGTGTTGTGAGGGGCCTGGCATGGTGTAGTAACTCCCTCACAGATGGTGTTGTGAGGGGCCTGGCATGGTGTAGTAGTTCCCTCTCAGGTGGTGTTGTGAGGGGCCTGACGTGGTGTAGTAATTCCCTCACAGATGGTGTTATGAGGGGGCTTGATGTACGTATATATGTATCCGTGTATGTACAGTATGTATGTATGTAAGTACGTATGTATGTATGCGTGTATGTACAGTATGTATGTATGTAAGTATGTATGTATGTACGACCCATAAATAGATACGGTTTCGTGTTCAGGAAATTTTTTCACAATTGCAACACTATTCCCGGGTTGGGTGAGGGCCATGGCCAGGGTGGTGCGGGCCGGTTCAGGGTGGTAAGGGCCGGTTTAGGTCGGGTGGGTAAGGGCCAGGCCCAAAAGTTTCTTCTAAAGCTGATGAAACAACTAACCCCCCCCCCCCCGGTAGACTCTCCTCGGCACTAAGCGTCTTTAAGAGTCATAAATCAACCACAGATTTTCGTTGGATTTCCACGCCTAAAATCAGACCAAAATACCATGAAGTTGTTCCCCCAAAACAGGTCTACAGCGATCATTGTAAATCAGGGTCCTATTTCATTCTCTATCATCATCATCGTCATTGTTTTAGGTATTATTTTTTGTTGTTGTTATTATTATTATTATTATTATTATTATTTTATCGAGTGTCAACCTGGCAAGGGAAACCACGACCAGGTTCACCTTCCCTCGTGACGTTGTACCTGCATGGTGAGGGGAGATGGTGGTGAGGGGAGGTGGTAAGGGGAGGTGGTGGTGGTTAGGGGAGGTGGTGAGGGGAGGCGGGGGTGAGGGGAGGAGGCGGGGGTGAGGGGAGGAGGCGGGGGTGAGGGGAGGAGGCGGGGGTGAGGGGAGGAGGTGGGGTGAGGGGAGAAGGTGGGGGTGAGGGGAGGGGTGGAGGTTATTTTTGGGTGGGGAGAAGAAAGGAAGATTGGGGAGGGGAGGGGAAGAAGGGAGGGGGAGCAGTTAAATAAGCAGGGTGGGAGAGTTCCAGTGATGCCTGGCTCATAAACAAGAAGATTTTGGGCCAAGGTCATGGGGGGGGGGGGGATGGTGTGGGTCGGTGCAAGGTCAGTGTAGGATGGCAGGTCATACACAAGGTCAGTGTAGGATGGCAGGTCATACACAAGGTCAGTGTAGGACGGCAGGTCATACACAAGGTCAGTGTAGGATGGCAGGTCATACACAAGGTCAGTGTAGGATGGCAGGTCATACACAAGGTCAGTGTAGGATGGCAGGTCATACACAAGGTCAGTATAGGATAGCAGGTCATACACAAGGTCAGTATAGGATGGCAGGTCATACAAAACCTACCACCACCACAGCCACCCTGAACAGCTGCACCGCCACCATGAGGAGCAGCAGCATGGCACCTCCGGCACCAGCAGGAGAGAGCCAGTCGTCCTCCACCAGTATTGATTCTCTCTACAGCGGCATGTTGCAAACCGCTTAGCTTCCCCGCCCGGAGGTTCTTCCTGGGGGAGGAGGGGGGAGGGGGAGGGGGGGAGGGGGGGAAACTGCGTGCTGGGGGTCAGGGAGGACAGAGCTGGCGTCATGAGGGAAACATCGGGATCACTCATAGGACAGTGTTGGGAAGGATGAGGTATGAGGACGATGAGGTATGAGGGTGGTGGTGAGGTGTTAGGGAGGTGAGGTATGAGGGTGGTGGTGAGGTATGAGGACGATGAGGTATGAGGGTGGTGGTGAGGTGTTAGGGAGGTGAGGTATGAGGGTGGTGGTGAGGTATGAGGACGATGAGGTATGAGGGTGGTGGTGAGGTATGAGGGTGGTGGTGAGGTATGAGGGTGGTGGTGAGGTATGAGGGTGGTGGTGAGGTGTTAGGGAAGTGAGGTATGAGGGTAATGAGAGAGAGGACAGAAGTGAAATGCAGTTACCACCGTCAAAAGAACAAGACGCCAGCAACACAGCCTCTTCCTCCTCCACCTCTTCTTCCTCTTCCTTTCTTCTCTTCCTCTTCCTTCTCTTCTTCATCCTCCTCCTCCTCCTCCTCCTCATCTTCCCTCTTCTACTTCCTCCCCCTCCCTCTTCCTCCCCATCTTCCTCTTGCTCCTCCTACTGTAAGAACACAACGCCGCCAGCAACCCTCAGGTGAAATACAGAATTACCTTCCCTGGGCACAAAGGATCCCTCCCCACACACACACACAGTAAACAAATAAACAAACAACCTTAGGAGACCATCTACAACAACAACAACAACAACAACAACAACAACAACAACAACAACAACAGCATTACGTTATAGAACAAATGAACTTTAACAACCAGATTGCCACAGCTGCTTCTCTCTCTCTCTCTCTCTCTCTCTCTCTCTCTCTCTCTCTCTCTCTCTAACAGCTGAGGTACAGAAGAAGAAGAAGAAAATGTCAGTAATTCATCACATTCTCCAAGAAATAATTTCCTCCGCTCAAAAGACGATAATTTCCAGACTCCAGGACTCACTATAGACTCTACATCATCTATCTCCCAAGGCAGAAAATAGAGAGACTTGGGAGAGATAGATTGAGAGATACACGGGAGAAATAGACATATGGAGGAGAGAGAGAGAGAGAGAGAGAGAGAGAGAGAGAGAGAGAGAGAGAGAGAGAGAGAGAGAGAGAGAGGTATCGAACTCAGGTACTGGAGAGATCACACTACACTACCACCACCACCACCAGCGCCATATGGGGAGAGTAGAGGTCAAGACACTCGCCTCTATACTACTCTCCCTCCTGAATTATTCGCCAGTGTTCGCCGCCTTCATGATTCCTTCAGTGATGGCCTGCCCTTCTTCACTCTCCTTCCCTCCCTCCTGCCTTCAACCTCTCTTCATTCCTCATTCACACGTTGTCCCTCCTTTACCCTTCTTCCTCCACTCTCTCTCTCCCTTCTTCCTTCACTCTCCCCTCTACATTCACCCTCCCTCCTTCCTTCACTCTCTCTCCCTTCTTCCTTCACCCTCTCTCCCTCTTCCTCATTCACCCCCCCCTCCTCCACGCCTTGCAGCATCTTTCCCATGCCTCTTCATTTCCGCCTCCACCTTATCCACCTCCTTCTCCTACTCCTCCACCTCCTTCTCTACTTCTTCTCCTACTCCTCCACCTCCTCCTCCTCTTCTTCTTCTTCTCCTACTCCTCCACCTCCTTCTCTACTTCTTCACCTACTCCTCCACCTCCTTCTCTACTTCTTCTTCTCCTCCTACTCTCCTTCTTCTTCTCCTCCTCAACCTCCTTCGCCCTAGTTCCTCCTGGCCAGACTGTTCACCTCTTTAATGTATTCATAAAGACATCGACTGACAAGCTAAGTGGCCTAATATTCCTCCTTAAAACTCACAATGAAGTACTTTTTTAATACTCACTATTTATTTATTTATTTTAAAGTCTGGAGCATCATCTTGGTCAGGGTACAGTTCCTCCAACACCATCACCACCAACAGCCCCGCCATCACCAGCACTAACACCAACACCAAGTCACACTCGAGTCATGGCCACTGATCAAGAGGAGTCTCCAAGGGCGCTCTCGAAGTCACTCTCTGATTGGTGCTGTGATGTTAACCTCTTAAGCTAGTGATTCAACTCTCTCTAATGGTAACACACACACACACACACACACACACACACACACACACACACACACACACACACACACACACCTGAGAAAAGTCACTCAAGAGGGTGAAGCGATCATCATCTTCCTTATTATGTTGTTATGATCACTATTATGTTATACTCACCTCAGACCTGACCTAAGCTGACCTGACCTAACCTAACATTATGGCTCCTTGAACCTTAAGAGTCATTACCACCTATCTCTCCCCCCCCCCTCACCAATCCTAACTACTTATCCATGCACACATCCCCCTTGAGGCCGACCTCCTTCTCACCCTCGACCTCCCAGTTTAGTACATAAGATCCAAGGTCAATTAAGATCACTCTCTCCCCCTTCACAACTACCGTAAAGATCCTCTCCCGTACCTCCCGTCTTCTCACCATTACCTCATCCAATCCCCTCCTCTCCCACCCTTCCTTCTCTTACAATTCAATTTTATCCCCGCTTCCCCTCTCGCGCCTCTCCCTCCTCTTCAGCATCCCTCCCCACGCCTCCTCCTCCCCTCTTCTTCCCGCTTCCCCTCCCGCGCCTCCTCTTCCTCCCCAGCATCCCTCCCTCGTCGTCCTCGCCTCCAAGTAGCGGCTGGGGATCACCTCAAGGCCAGGACAGGATCGCTTACTGCTCCTCCGGGGGAAGGTGACGTCGACAATCGATTATGGGGGACGAATTTATGACCGCCAAACACATTCATCCCCCCTCCCCCTGCCCTCCCCTCCCCCACGTCACCTAGCCCTCCCTCCCCCTCCCCGCCCCTCCTTCCCCTCCCCTCAGAAACTTTTACCAAGCAGCGGGAGTAAGTGGCTGGAGGGGCGGGGCGGGGCAGAGGGTCTTTGTTGGTAGATGCCGACAATGGTGAAAGACCCATACGCCTGGAGGTCTGCGATTCAGGGCTGCGAGACAAAAGCCATCGCTGGGACCCTGAAATCGACCCCAGGTGTTTTCCCTGTGACTCGACCCTCCGCCCACCACAATGGACCAATTAAACTCGTCTTCTGAACCACCTGAAATTTTTCCCAATAATTCATCTTCTTTTATCGGTTCACCTGATGATTAGACACCCCAGTTTATTTCACCTAATGATAAAACAACCAAACGATAACCTAACCTAACCTACTCTACCCTAACCTAACTTAATTGAATTGAAACAGTTTATTTAGCCTTTAAAACACAGATACAGAGTGGATAATAATAACAATATTAACATGGCTGAGCCAGTTGAGAACCTGAGCTCTCTTTGAGGCACCTGATATATACTGTACATTTATCTCAAGGAAGTATTATGTAACATTTAGTACATCTGGAATAGTACAATAGCATGGTGGTAATAAAAACATGTTACCACGGTTATCACTTCAATGTTTATTTATTTTATTTATTGTTTCTATACACAAATTACAGTGTTAGGATGGTAATATTTAGGTGAGTGAAGTTAGGGTGTCAGATCCTCACGTGATTGCTTAACATTAACCAGATTACTTTATCCCCAGTTAAAACACGAGAGACGCCAGTGTTAGCTGAATGAGAGAGAGAGAGAGAGAGAGAGAGAGAGAGAGAGAGAGAGAGAGAGAGAGAGAGAGAGAGAGAGAGAGATTTACTAACATACCACCATTGTTACCTGACGAAAATTGCATTGTTACTTGCATCTATCTATCTATCTATCTATCTCACACAACAACAGCGCGGGTCGCAGTCTTCACAAACAGGACTTAAACGCTCTATATTTAAACCACAATTAACTTTAGTTTAAAACATAATGGTACAAAAAACATCATAATTTGCATGAAAGGTTTAACTGGGCTGTGGTTCAAGGTCGACTGCTGTGGTGTAGTGTGGGGTGCTGTGGTGTGGTGTGGTCGGTGTGGTGTGGACTAGGCTGACAGCTGTGTTGTACTGTGCTGCTGTGGTGTGGTCGGTGTGGTGTGGTAAGGTGGGCTATGGTGGGCTGTGGTGTGGTGTGGTCGGTGTGGTGTGGTAAGGTGGGCTGTGGTGTGTGGTGTGGTCGGTGTGGTGTGGACTAGGCTGAGAGCTGTGTTGTACTGTGCTGCTGTGGTGTGGTAAGGTGGTGCCCAGCTGTACACACCCCCCATCATTAGACACCATTCTTACCCCCAGTAATTACACCTCTAGTTGAATATTGTAAGCTAAATGCTGTGTCATTACGGCTCTAACACACACTCATGCTATCGTCGCTTATCGCATCAATATTAATGAGAAGAACGACCTTTTGGCTTTTACACATATCACTACTGGTAACAATAAGGGAGTGGGGGAGGGGGGGATTGGGATCACCTGAAGATTAGTACCCCTGATTATTTCACCTTAAGATAAACCACCCTAACCTAACGAGTAACCACCCTAATCTAGTCTAACCTAATCCTAACCTAACCTAACCTAACCTAATCCTAACCTTACCTATAACTCTCCAGGCATAGCATTAAGGTGTTTTAAATCATCAGGTGAATTAAACTTTGTGGCGTGGGGGGGGGGGCTAATCTTCAGGTGATATATTATTACAAAGGTGTGGTGGTGAAGGTAACAATATCGACCACCATTAGGGACTCATATTACCTCTAGATAATGACGTGAGGTCGGGAGTCATTACATACCGCATATACTGTATTATATCTCTGTATTTTACGCATTCATAACCACGGCCACACGACAACACGTAGATCAACGATACCTGGAGGAGTAGCAGCAGCAGGGGTGAACGAGGACGTGTAGTGTGTGACCTGCGGTGAGACCTGTAGGAGTGTAGGTGATGACTGGAGAGCCCCCTCCGCAATGTCATTCATTCGTTCATTCGTTCGTTCATCCATCCACGTATTCAGTCATCCACCTCTACAACGCCACAATCCACCACAACAATCTCTCTCTCTCTCTCTCTCTCTCTCTCTCTCTCTCTCTCTCTCTCTAACACGTCTATATACGACCACTCCCTCTACCCCAACACCTACCAGGGGGGGAAAAAATTACCACATCTTCCCCTAGTTCAGCCAGCCTGCAGGTGTTAACGGTATACCCAAGGGTGGATTACGGTAATCTTCACACACACACACACACACACACACACACACACACACACACACACACACACACACACACACACATTCCCTCACTGCTGGGGGAGGCAAAACATTTCCCTTTTTTCCCCACACCCAGAGGTAAATCCCCCCTAATTGTTTTCTTCCCCTACACTTAAGAGGTATATTTCCCTTAACAAATTCCTTAGTCTTGAGTTAAAAAAAATAAAACATCCTTTCCCTTGTACTGTATACCACTATCAGGAAAGTACACCTAATCCTTCTACACCCAGCCCTAGACTACCTGCTACACCCTACACTACACCCGGCCTCTAGACTACCTGCTACACCCTAGAGTACACCCGGCCCCTAGACTACCTGCTACACCCCCTGGACAAGCATGATCATCACTATACATCACCTGAACAAACGTGTTTCGATAATATCAGGTAACACAATGTGGCGTCCAGGGGAGGAGGAGAGGGAAGAAGAAAGAAGAAGAGGGAAGAAGGGGAGGAGGAAGAAGAGGAGGAGAGGGAAGAAGAAAGAAGAGGAGGAGAAGGAAGAAGAAAGAAGAGGAGAAGGAAGAAGGGGAGGAGGAAGAAGGGGAGGAGGAAGAAGGGGAGGAGGAGAAGGAAGAAGAGGAGAAGGAAGAAGAGGAGGAGAGGGAAGAAGGAAGGAGAAGGAAGAAGAAGAGGAGAGGAAGAAGAGGAGAAGGAAGAAGAGGAGAAGGAAGAAGAGGAGGAGAGGGAAGAAGGGGAGGAGAAGGAAGAAGAAAGAAGAGGAGGAGAAGGAAGAAGAAGAGGAGGAGAAGGAGAAGGGAGAGGAAGAAGGAGGAGGAGAAGAGAGAGAAGAAGAGAGGAGAAGGAAGAAGAGGAGGAGAGGGAAGAAGAGTAGGAGAAGAAAGAAGAGGAGGAGAAGGAAGAAGGGGAGGAGGAGAAGGAAGGAGGAGAAGGAAGAAGGGGAGGAGGAGAAGGAAAAAGAGGAGGATGAAGATGGAAGGAGAGGGGAGAAAGAAGGAGTAGAGGAGGAGAATGAAGGAGCGAAGAAGGAACAAAAAGAATAAAAGGAGAGGAGGTGGTGGTGAACACAACGACAGTGAGTATGTGTGTGTGTCTATGTCTGTATGTATATGTGTGTGTGTGTGTACAGGTGACGTACTAAGCACTACCTCCCTCTGGTGACCTGACCTGACCCCAACACCCAATTGTTCTCGAGTTCTCAGCCGACTACCAACACCTCCCTCCCTCACCCCCTCCTCACACCCCCCCTCCCTTCCCTTAACACTGTCTCTACACACACCTTCCTGACTCTCACTTTAACACACTCAACTTTCTACGCCCTCTCTCACCTGACCTCTCACACTTCTGCGCTCTCCCTCTCTTTCTCTCTCCTCCTCTCCAATTTTACCCTACTCTTCCCTCTCTGATTTGATTTTCACCCCACTCTCCCATCATCGCTCATCGACCCCCCTTTCCCTCTCCTCTTTCCCACATTCACCCCACTCTCCCCTCTCTGATTTTCACCCCTCTACTTCCAGTACCCTTTCCACTAACTCACCGTCCCCTCCTCTCCCCTCAGCCTATACACCTTCCCCTCAACACCCCTACATGACCCATACCCCCCCCCCCACCCCCCTCGGCACATAACGCATCCAATTAACATTACAACAAAGCCTAATAAAAACGGGTTATAAAATGGGGTTATAGCGTTGTTGTAGTTGGCCTGGACTGCCGTGGCGAGGGGGGAGGGGGGATAGTCTCCAGGGGGGCAGTAAATGGATGGTAATTGGGTTTGGGACACATAATGCTACCCTTTGTTTCTCCAGAAAATAGAGAGAACACACACACACACACACACACACACACACACACACACACACACTACAAAATCCCCACCACCACCACCACAACGCCCCCCCCCCTCCCCAAACCTCACAGAGACAAGGCCACACTCATACAGTCATTTTTGTAGCAACAGTATTTACAGGATATTTTAGCGGGTTATAAATACCTGCACTAAATATTAGGGTGGGTGGGTAGGAAGGTGGGTGGGTGGGTGGTGGAAGGTGGGTGAGTGGGTGGGTGGTGGAAGGTGGGTGGGTGGTGGAGAGAGGCATCGCCCCCACCCTCTCCTATTGTCTAGTGGCTGACACAACACAACATGATAAGGAAACAACAACAACAACAACAAATAATAATAATAACAATAATAATAATAAAACAAGAAATAAGAATAAACAAATAAAGATAATAACAAATCTACAAACTTCAGCTAAATAAAGTTACTTAAAAATCAACTTACAGCTTAAAGGCAAATACAATCTCAGGTAACAATGACATTAATTAACAGGTGTTCACAGGTGTGTACAGTATAATCACCTTAGCTACTCCATAATCTACTTTACCTACGGATACTGGATAATCTACAGACCCTCTACTTATTCGACAACCCTTTTAATATCTACCAGGTAATCTACTTCATACATTCTTGATAAGGTAGACGTAATGCACAGGTAGTCAAGGTAAAGGTAATGTAATAGATGAGGCCAATTAGTACCTGTATACGGAGAGGTAAACAAAAGTAGATATACCTGTAGATCACGACACGCCCTCCACGCCATGCCACGCCTTGCACGCCACACTACATGCGCCCTCAACCACCCCACCCAGAGAAAGTGTGGGGGGTGGGGGGGTTGTGGTGGGTGTTCGTGACCGCCTACACACCAGTAAAAGGGATAATATCATATTACACGGTGTTTCTCTAATACTCATATCCTTCCTCCTCCACCTACTACTGAATTTATACAGATAATCATCATCACTATCATCATCACCATCACCATCATCACAACCATCATCACCATCACCAAGGTCAGACGGTCGCTTCAACAATATCAAACAAATATGTTCCCCCATATTTCTCTCTTCACAATATTTAGGTTTTATCAGACCGTGAATAACAAAGCTCCCATTTTTTAGGCATCGCTGGAACCCTGTGTATGTGTACTGGTGTGTGTGTGTATGTCTAGTAACAAAATACACAGCAACTAACACCAGGATGTACACCTGACCTGACCTGACCTCACCACACTTAACAAGAGCACCAGCAGGAAAGACCACCACGAGACGCCCCCTGGAGCAGCGAGGTCCACCACACCACCGCCTGAAGGTGTACACACAAGCCCACGTGACTACCAGGAAGTGGACTCGGGCGGGAAGGGGTTAGGGTTGGGCAGGAGTGGGATGGGATGGGGTAAATTGGGTAGGGTATGGCGTGATGGGATAGATTGGGCATGGGATGGGGTAGGGTCGATAGTGTAGAGTTCGGTGGGTGAGAGGGTAAGTGAACGGGCGTGGGGTCAGGCGGACAGGGATGGGGTCAGGCGGACAGGGATGGGGTCAGGCGGACAGGGATGGGGGTCAGGCGGACGGGCGTGGAGTCGGACGGACGGGCGTGGGGTCAGGCGGATAGACGGGCTGTAAGTGGGTAGCCTGAGGGCCCAAGAGACACGGCCAGCAGCCCAGGGCGACGTGACCAACAAAGAAACAACTATTACTACTTCCTGCACCACCACCACCACCACCTATTCCAACCCCTCCTACACCAACACCACGACCTCCTCCAGCACCACCACCACCACCACCTATTCCAACCCTTCCTACACCAGCACCACGACCTCCTTCACCACCACCTATTCCAACCCTTCTTACACCAGCACCACGACCTCCTCCAGCACCACCACCACCACCACCTATTCCAACCCCTCCTACACCAGCACCACGACCTCCTGCACCACCACCACCTATTCCAACCCCTCCTACACCAGCACCACGACCTCCTCCAGCACCACCACCACCACCACCTATTCCAACCCTCCTACACCAGCACCACGACCTCCTCCAGCACCACCACCACCACCACCTACCAGCCTTTCATCACAGGTAGCAACAGTGTGACCGTAAGTCTCATGTCTCAGCTCAACACACAAACAAAATAGGTGGTCACTGAGGTATAGGGGGAATTAGAGGCGGTACAGGCGGCAGTGTGTAATATGCATGAGTGACGTAGAGGGGGAGGGGGAGGAGGAGGGCCTTGGTGGGGGGGAGGAGGACCTTGGTGGGGGAGGAGGAGGAGGGGGTCTAGAAGTGGGGGAGGAGGAAGAGGAGGAGGGGGCCTGGGGTGGAGGAGGGGATGTAGGAGGAGGGAGGGGGGCTGGAGGTAGGGAGGTAGGTGGGTGGAAGAGGCAGTATTTGCTATTAACCAGATAATTCTCCCTGTTATTTGATCACTATAATGTATTCATCGTCTACCTGTATGGCTCACGAGGCTCGGCCGAGTCAGTATTGTTACAATTGTATAATTTATATCTTACCTTGTGCCCAATAAAAAGGTTTCACTTCAGTTCAACGCCCAGGTCTAGTCCAGGGTCACAGCCAGGTCCAGGGTCACAGCCAGGTCCAGGGTCACAGCCAGGTCCAGGGTCACAGCCAAGTCGCGGGTCTGTCACTCGGCCACGCCCACCACGGTGAGGTGTGTGGCCCGGGCCGCCAGGTGAGCAGCAGGAATTCCCATAACTAAACACCCACACGACCCGTCAGCACGCCATGGTCCTATTACCATCAACTACACACGTCCTCGTCCACATCAACCACTCTGCGACCTCCCGGGGCCCACGTCATCCACCCAGCGTCCTCCCGGGGCCCACGTCACCCACCCAGCGTCCTCCCGGGGCCCACGTCACCCACCCAGCGTCCTCCCGGGGCCCACGTCACCCACCCAGCGTCCTCCCGGGGGTGTCCTAGCCCAGCAAGTTGTCGCTGTACACATCATGTATCACCCTTCAGCTCGCCTGGTAAGATAATATATTCTTCAAACAATAAAAGAAGAAAATATTGGTAACTTTTCATCGTTACTTTGTGTGTGTGTGTGTGTGTGTGTGTGTGTGTGGGAGGGAGGAGGGGTGTGATATCGGCTTTAATCTGTAACCGGGCCAGCCAACGCCGGCCCTCCTCCCTCCCTCCCTCACCACCTGTTGGCCCCGCCTCGTACAAGTGTACAACACGAACACACACACACACACACACACACACACACACACACACACATGCAAATACCGACACGACACACTCATGTACTTTGAGATTCCAACACGCAAACTGATGCATTAGTTAAGATAAAGCTATTATTCTCAAGTAGGGGGGGGGGCTGAGGTGAGACTGATGGGGACTGAGATGCAACTGAGAGGGGACTGAGGTGTAGTGAGGAGAGACAGAGGTGCGACTGAGGGAGTGTAGAGATGAGACTGAGAGGGAACTGAGGTGTATTGAAGAAGAACTCTATCAATTAAATGTGTTGTTGTATTTCTACTCAAGGTGTATTGTCTCCCGTCCATCCTTCTGTCACATCATTCCATCCTTCTGTCACATCGGTCCATCCTTCTGTCACATCCTTCCATCCTTCTGTCACATCCGTCCATCCTTCTGTCACATCCTTCCATCCTTCTGTCGCATCCTTCCATCCTTCTGTCACATCCTTCCATCCTTCTGTCACATCCTTCCATCCTTCTGTCACCTGTCACTAGTGTTTTCCGACAGACAGTAGACAGCAACGACACACACTCTTCTGGACACACGAGGACTGAGCTCTGGGGCTGACAACTCCACATGGCGGTCAACGGGTCAAATATCTGTCTGTGTGTGTGTGTGTGTGTGTGTGTGTGTGTGTGTGTGTGTGTGTGTGTGTGTGTGTGTGTGTGTGAGAGAGAGAGAGAGAGAGAGAGAGAGAGAGAGAGAGAGAGAGAGAGAGAGAGAGAGAGAGAGAGAGAGAGACATAACCACCCCTCTGTCAAAACACAATTGGTCTACACACATCCAAACATCGAACATAAACACACCTTACACTCATCCCCCACTCACTCCCCTCTCCTCCTCCCTCTCACTCACTCCTCTCTACACCCCACATGTCCCGACGGTCAGTAAAGTCGACTCTGGAGGTCATGGGTATAAAAATGTAGAATGATCTAGAGTAACTGTGAACAGGTATAAAGATCACACCTGAAAAATGCTCTATCAGTCAATCAGTCAGGGAAGACATGTATAGGGCTAACTAACGCACACAAGAGGTTGGTATGTGCGTGAGAGCTCCGCCACAAGACCTTTCGCTTGGATTTGCTTAAAATACCCATTCGCTTGCAGGCGGTCAGCACATGGCCATGGAGGATGCTCGTCTCGCACACCCCGGCCACGAGGCACCACTGTTGTACATCACTCTTGCCTGGTGTATAGGACCCGGCCCGTCCATCCTAAGAGGTAATCCTTCATGTGTTTGACAGCGACACAAGGACAACCTCTGAACTTATAACGAATGCATAAGAACATAAGAATGGAGGAAACTGCAGCGGGCCTATTGGTCCATACTGGGCAGTCCCATTTACACCCAACCCCTATTGCCCATATATCCATCCAACCAATGTTTGAAGCCATCCAGCGTATTGAGCTAATGATGTTATTTGGTAACTTGTTCCACTCGTCCACTACTCTATTTCCAAACCAATGTTACTTATTTCGCGCCTAAATCTAAATTTGTTTAATTTGAAACCATTGTTACGAGTTCGCTTCCGGTTGGATAGTTTGAGTACCTTTGTAATGTCCCCTTTGTTCAGCCCTGATTTCCATTTATATACTTCTATCATATCGCCCCTCACTCTACGTCTCTTGAGGGAGTGCAAAATTAAGATGCTTTAACCTGTCTGTAGTCGAGGTTCCTAATGCCCGGGATTAGTCTTGTCATTCTCCTCTGAATTCTTTCCAAGGATTTTATATCCATTCTGTAATACGGTGACCAGAATTGAACTGCGTAATCCAAGTGAGGTCTCACAAGCGCAAGATATAGTTTTAGGATGACCTCTCTAGTCTTGTAACTAACACTCCTTTGTATGAACCCAAGTACTTTATTAGCCTTGTTTCGAGCAAATACACATTGTTTACATGGCTTAAGATTCCTACTTATCATTACCCCTAAATCTTTCTCGCAGTCGGATTTCTCAATAACATCGTTGTTCATCTGATATCTGGTTTCCCTGTTTACATCTCCTATACTGAGTATTGTACATTTATCCACATTAAATTTCATCTGCCATTCTTCAGACCATTCGAAAAATTTTTGTTTAGATCTTCCTGTAGTTTTGCAGAGTCCTATTTTAGTGTCATCAGCAAATTTCCTTATGTTGCTGTCTATGCCGATATCTATGTCGTTTATGTATATAATAAATAACAATGGTCCGAGTACTGAGCCTTGGGGGACTCCACTAGTGACGTTGCTCCAATGGGATTTAGTGCCGTTAATGCTCATTCGCCGTTTCCTGTCCTGTAACCACGCCCTAATCCATTTTAGAATATATCCTTTAATACCATGAGCCTCCACTTTTCTTATTAGTCTTTCGTGGGGGACTCTGTCGAAGGCTTTACTAAAGTCGAGATATACCACATCATAATTGTGCCCCTCGTCCACCGATTCAAAAACAGTTGGTTCGTCCTCGGACACTTTCATCCTATAGCAAACTTTCTTTTTATCATTCTACAATCTCTTCTGGCCTCTACGGTACCGCTATGCCCGAGTTAATATTCCTCCTACCTCACTTTACAGCTTCCTCTAAATCTATCCCCGGGTCACGTGAGGTTTAGGCACCCCAGCTTAACCCAACTGAAGTTTAAGCACACCGATCGTAACAGGGGCGTCTATACTTCAAAAGATCCTACCCTTCCCCCTGACCATCTACACTACATCAACCACACTACCATCTACACCACATCAACCACACTACCATCTACACCACATCAACCACACTACCATCTACACCACATCAACCACACTACCATCTACACCACATCAACCACACTACCATCTACACCACATCAACCACACTACCATCTACACCACATCAACCACACTACCATCTACACTACATCAACCACACTACCATCTACACCACATCAACCACACTACCATCTACACTACATCAACCACACTACCATCTACACCACATCAACCACACTACCATCTACACCACATCAACCACACTACCATCTACACTACATCAACCACACTACCATCTACACCACATCAACCACACTACCATCTACACTACATCAACCACACTACCATCTACACCACATCAACCACACTACCATCTACACTACATCAACCACACTACCATCTACACCACATCAACCACACTACCATCTACACTACACCAACAACACTACCATCTACACCACATAACTACACTATCACCCACACCAAACTATTACCAAAAATTCCAACCTTCCTTACTAAATACTGTACTGTACTAAACTCGACCTTTTACTGTCAAACGTGAAGGAACCTCTAGTAGTGTGACGTGTTCCAAAATGGAGACATTCAAAGTTATAAAGAAATCCTTCGTGTGTGGGATGAAGAAAGTCCGGCGACTGTGTCACTGTTGCAAACCTGGCAAGTCCAGTTCCCCCTTACCTGCCGCCCCAGTCCAGAGTGCAGCCTCTCTCCCTGCCCCACGCTCCCCTCTCCACTCCTTCGTCTTCCTGAACTCCGAGGAATTACAAAAAATTCCCTGTATGACGAGCGCGGGGGAGGGGTCGTATGGGGTGGTGGAGATGGTGTTATATAACGGGGCTATCATGGTTATGAAAAGGCACAAGAAAGTGACCTTTAAAAAGTTTATAGAAGAACATTCGTTTCACGTAGCCCTCGACGGCGCCGGAGGAGCACCCCGTGTACGGGCAGTCTGTGTAGAGGAACGTGCCATGATCATGGACTACACTGGCATGTCCTATGATCAATACCTCCGCCGCTGCTCACCAAGAGAACAGTTCCACTCATTGCTTAAAGTCGCCGAGGCACTCTCTGCTTTACACTTAAAAAATGTAATTCATAATGATTTAAAGGAAAACAACATAACAATCACCTTCCAAGAGGGCAACCCCGTACTCCACATTATCGACTACGGCTTGGCCACAAAATCCGGAGTTAGAGTCAACCACGGTCAACATTACAGGTATTGGGAGGCGCCGGAGCTTTGCACTGGAGGGCTCACCTCGCCCGCCTCTGACACCTACTCCTTTGGATAGCTCGTTTACGGTGTGGCCAGACTTTTGCCGAAAACACCGACCAAGAGATGCCTCGACGAGGTAGCGGTCATGACCATGGATAGCGCCCCTCTCCGGCGACCACTGGCAGAAGTCATAAGTCACATGTACGCCTTTTTGCCCCAAGCTAACTGACCCCCCTGAGCGGACTAATTCCCCCCCCCCCCCTGGGCGGACTGATCCCCCCCCTTCCCCCCAGGTAAACTGGGGAATATTGTGTATGTACAGCATGTGTAACTATAAGAATGAAAAATAAAACCAAAAAAATATTATTTTATTTTATTTCATAAATTGCCTCATTCAAATCCAAACCGTTCCTAAATATTCTAACTATTTCACCATTCCGTACACAGGCCCATTCAGTTTCACCCTTAGAAACAAACTTAAGCTTATCAATTATTTTTATCCACAAATTTATCTTAGACTAGTCCTCAAAACCCAGAGTTCAATTAATTTTTTTTTAATTAAAGACACCATTTTGTACTTAGGTATCGTTATTTTTATCGGTTTTAAATTATAATGTTCTTTTTTTTTGCAGAGGGTAAATTTAGGTATAATGTTAAATTTTCATTGTATCACCTGTATTTTTTACAACTTTTTGTTTTCTAGGCTCTGATGATGGAAAATGATTTTCCGAAACGTTAGTGATTAAAAAAACCCAACTTAGTCAAAATGTTTGTTTTCCCTGGTGCTCCTCTTCGTCATAATCTCCTCTTGTGTTTGCGGTGTGTGGATTAGTGGATGTCATGTTTTTGACCTGACCTCATGTTTTATAAAGTCACCCTGTGTACATAAGCCTCTCTCAGTCCTTGTAATTCATTTGCCTCTGAAGCTGTCTTGAATAAAGACGGAAGCTAAGGTGCTCCATTGTTTCCCTTTTTCCTGTGTGATTTTATCACACACGTTTCCATTGTGAATCTACATGAAATATATAATTATAATAGTAATAAATAATAATAATAATGCCTTTGTATTAACTTGAAAACTAATGTTTTGGTCGAATCATTGGTTTTGACTTTACAGTAATCTCTCAGTGGACGAGGAGCACGACTTTGATGTGGTATATCTTGCCTTTAGTAAAGCCTTCGACAGAGTCCCCCACGAAGGACTAATGAGAAAAGTGGAGGCTCATGGTATTGGAGGAGATATTCTAAAATGGATTAGGGCGTGGTTACAGGACAGGAAACAGCGAGTGAGCATTAACGGCACTAAATCCGATTGGAGTAGCGTCACTAGTGGAGTACCTCAAGGCTCAGTACTTGGACCACTATTATTTATTATACACATAAACGACATAGATATCGGCGTAGACAGCAACATAAGTAAATTTGCTGTGGACACTAAAATAGGGCGTGTAATTAAATCTAACGAGGACTCCGCATAACTACAAGATCTAAACAAATTTTTTGAATGGTCTGAAAAATGGCAGATGAAATTCAAAGTGGGCAAATGTAAAGTACTTAGCCTAGGTCCTAAGAGATGTAAACAGAGAAACCAGATATCAGATGAACAACGATGTTATAGAGAAATCCGAATGTGAGAAAGATTTAGGAGTAATGATAAGTAGGAATCTTAAGCCAAGTAAACAATGTGTATTTGCTCGAAACAAGGCTAATAAAGTACTTGGGTTCATGCAAAGGAGTGTTAGTTACAAGACTAAAGAGGTTATCCTGAAAGTATATCTTGCGCTTGTGAGATCTCACTTGGATTACACAGTTCAATTCTGGTCACCGTTTTACAGAATGGATATAGAATCCTTGGTTAAGAATTCAGAGGCGAATGACAAGACTAAACCCAAGCATTAGGAACCTTGAGTACAGAGACAGGTTAAAGCACCTTAATTTGCACTCCCTCGAGAGACGTACTGTAGAGTGAGGGGCGATATGATAAGAGGTGTATAAATGGAAGTCAGGGCTAAACAAAGGGGACATTACAAAGGTACTCAACTATCCAACCAGGAGCAAACTCGTAACAATGGTTTTAAATTAGACAAATTTAGATTTAGGCGCGAAATAGGTAAACACTGGTTTGGAAATAGAGTAGTGGATGAGTGGAACAAGTTACCAAATATCATCATTAATTCGAATACGCTGGATAGCTTCAAACACAGGTTGGATGGATATATGATCGATAGAGGTTGGGTGTGAACGGGACTGCCCAGTATGGGCCAATAGGCCCGCTGCAGTTTCCTCCATTCTTATGTTCTAATGTTCTTATGCCTGCACCAGCCTCACGCCATCCTACTCTCATGTCAGTATCATTCTTACCTAAGTCTCCACCCCCCCTACTCTCTCCCGACCCCCCCAGCACCCCACCCCCCTCACCTCACGGTTACCGCAGACAAGTGACAGTCTCACATCTAGTCACACAATGGCCCGGGGTCTCCCACACGATGGCTTCTCCACATGGTGTCTATCCAACGACACTGACCTACATTGTACCCTCACACCCTCATGACACCCACATTGTACCCTCACAGCCTCATGACACCCACATGGTACCCTCACTCACACACACACACACCCAAAAGGGATATTCCATCACTTATAGAGGCACGAACACAGCCTGCAACTCTCTCCGCCTGAAGACAAGACACGACCTGATTCCTTTCTACTTACACCCACCCACCCAGCCGTCAGAAGACCTAACTGCACCCACCCTGCTTGCCTATCACCCACCTACTCACCCACCCAGCCTAACACCCACCCACCCAGCCGTCAGAAGACCTAACTCCACCCACCCTGCTTGCCTATCACCCACCTACTCACCCACCCAGCCGTCAGAAGACCTCCTACACCCACCCAGCTAGCCTACTACACATCCAGACGTCAGAAGACCTACCTACACCTGCCACACCTCTACACCTGCCGCAACGTTATTTACCTGTGAACAAGAATACACCTTATCACCCACTACCTCGAGACACAGTGGTAATTAACCTGTAATCAAGTATACAAGTTAAATAAGTGGAACGTCCAGCACCCACAGCTTATTTCACCTTAACGCCACCTTGGGGATGGGTGAAGTTAGGGTTAGATTATTTAAGTTAGGGTTAGATTGTGGTAAGTTAGGGTTACACTATGTTAAGTTAGGGATATATTAAGTTAGCGTTAGGTTTAGATTAAGTTAGGGTTAGGTTAGGATAGGATTAATTTTTTGATAGGAAAGGTTAGAGTTAAGTTTAGGTTAGGTTAACACTAGCTCAGGGTTAAGTTAGGGTTAGGTTAGGGTTAGGTTAGGGTCATTAACATGCAGGTGAAATAAGCTCTTCCCTACTCGGGTCATTTCAATTTCACAGATGAGGCGGCGAGGTGACCACCCACACAGCCGCTGACCATTCCTGAATCCCCTCTCCCCGGCCCATCCTCACCGCCGGGATATCAACATAATCAAAAGTGACAATTTCGTTTCGGAAAGAAGTGGGATCAGTGTTGAACAGTGTTTAAGCCAGCGAATTCAGCACTAGACAGTACCAGTGAGAGCCGTGAACCACCAGTGTGATAAGCACCCCTGGGAACTAACCACCATCTTCTGACCAGGAGGTGCTAATCCGTCCACCCTGGGAACAACAGAGGGCCGGCCGGCTATGCACGTGACTACAAGATAACACAACACCACCGAGCAGAGAGATTGAGGTACTATGACACCACCCACACCACACAGTGTCTCCATGACCACGTGAGGTCCTTCATATCAACACCCGAGGACGAGTTACTACACCACGTGAACACCACACCACCTGGTGTCTCCATGACCAGCCCACGCCGGGCCATCAACAGTAAACTATAATAATTTGTATGTTCAATTCATGTTCCTTCTTCTTTCAGTAATGAAAGCTTTTGTTAAACGACCCACCCACCCCGTGTCTTTGTATGTAATAAGTCATTTTTGTCAAATGTATATTTTCAGCTGTCGGGCTGCATAATTTTTTCAATAAACCGTTAATTATTACACACACACCTACCAGCAACAGTCTGGTGGATCACTACAATCAGTCACCGTGCTCGCCTCTCCTCACCTGTGGGAGAAAACAAACTTACATTAATATTACTGAAGCAATACAGATGTTTGGATCACCTGAAGATTAACCACCTTAACGGTAACCTAACCTAACTCAGTCTAATATAACCTTATAACTTAAAGTAACCTAACCTAACCTAATCCATTCTAATCTAACCTAACCAAATCCAACTTAAGCTGATATAACTTAAACCAAATCAAGCCTAACCTAACCTACACCCAGATGATGTTTTTAGATAAAGGAGGTAAGGTGGAAATGAGTTACTTGTTGATGACGTAGACGTAAATAACAACAACTATCTTCTCCTTCTCATAAGCCACACCCTCCTCTCTCCCCTCTGTCCATAACACATTAATTTCACATTCCTTACGGCCAAAAATCATTACTATTTTCTGACAACTCTTAAACAATATCTGAAGACTCCCCCTCCTCCTCCTCCTCCAGTCCTACCTCCAACACCCCCCCCCCTCCCCACCTCCAAGATGACCCTGGCTGATCTGAAGGCAAAGTGGGAGGTAGAGAGGAGGAGGAGGAGAACAAGAAAGGAGGAAGAATTAAGAGGTGGAAATATGAAAAGAGGGATTAAAGAAGTGGAAAAGAATGAAGAATAAAAAAGAAAGAGGAGAAGAAGGAGGAACAAAAAGGAAGAGGAGGAGAAGGAAGAATACAGAAGGAGAAAAGAAGGGAGAATAAAAAGAAAGGAGGAGGAGGGGAAGAAGGAAGAAGAAGGAAGAGAAGGAGTAGAAGGATGGTGAGGGAGAGGAAGGATGGTGGAGTTGACAGGACGTGGGTTAAGTTAGGTTAGGATTCCCCGATAGACGCCAGAACCTGTTACCGAGGCCTGTCAGGACAACTTTACCTTGACGATGTTCATCTGTTTTCTTTACTTATTACGCGTCGGTGTGTGTGTGTGTGTGTGTGGAGCCCTTCAACTGATTCTCTCTCTCTCTCCGCTTTCTCTCTCACCCCTCCCTCTTTCTCCGCTTTCTCCCTCACCCCTCCCTCTCTCTAGTCGCCTCTCATCTCCACCCCTCACCTCCACCTCCTCACGCCCCACACCCCTCACCCCCACACCCCTCACCTCCACCTCCCCACGCCCCACACCCCTCACCCCCACACCCCTCACCTCCACCTCCTCACGCCCCACACCCCTCACCTCCACACCCCTCACCTCCACCTCCTCACGCCCCACACCCCTCACCCCCACACCCCTCACCTCCACCTCCCCACGCCCCACACCCCTCACCCCCACACCCCTCACCTCCACCTCCTCACGCCCCACACAACAACTTCCAAGCGTTCAAAACTGAATACTTTCTCTTATAGTCTTTGTCAAACTGATAACAAGAGTTTGAAGATACCAGAAGGACGGAGGAGAAAGAAGAGGGGAAGAGGAGGGGGAAGAGGAGGAGGAGGATGACGAAGAGGAGGATGGGGAAGAGAAGGAGGATGAGGAAGAGGAGGATGAGGAAGAGGAGGATGGGGAAGAAGACGATGAGGAAGAAGAGAAGGGGGAGGAAGAAGAGGGGAAGAGGAACAGGAGGAGGAAAAGAGAGAAAAAAGAAGGGAGAAGATTAAAAGGAGGAGGAGATAAAGAGGAGGGGAGCCGAGATGTGAGAGAGGGAGTGGTAGAGTGAGGGGAGGCGGGTTATGAAAGGGAAGGAAAGAAGGAAGGAAGGAAGGAAGGAAGGAAGGGTGTCGTGGGTGTAGGATGGGGATGTGTCATTCAGGTGTTGACATAGTTTGGGCAGGAACAACCCGGGCAGGGGGGCACACACACACACACACACACACACACACACACACACACACACACACACACACACACACTTCTAAACCACCAATTAGCGTTAGGATGTTTAATATTCAGGTGAAATAAGGTGAGGGAGCTAATCTACAGGTGATCCCAATTACTTCACCAACTCCCCAAAAATCAGGGATACCGGACAACCTCCTCAGTGTCGATCCGTCACGGCCTAATTACCGCCGCCTTCATTCAGACAGACAATTACCCCGAAGTGAATCAACCTGAAATACTTTACCTTCTACAGTCCCCGTTCTGGTCCCCCCACACATGAGTCCCAGTTCCTCCCTCCCCCCACACGAGTCCCCGTTCTCTCCCCACACACGTCCCCTTTCTCCCCTACTGACCGGCCACAAGTCAAGACAGTGACCAACAGTGGAAGGAGCCGATGCCAAAACCTCAGACCAACACAACACCTTTAATACCTACCTCTCTCTCTCTCTCTCTCTCTCTCTCTCTCTCTCTCTCTCTCCCACCATCACCCTAACTACCCCTCATCTACCGTGTTAAACTGGTATAAAATAACCTAATCTCAACCTCACACCACCACCATCAATTTCCCCCCCCCCCTCCCTCCGCCCCCTCCTCCAGGAAGCAGCGGGTCTTGTCACCATCTTTACTCCCACCTCCCCCTCGCCCTCTCACCGCCTCGCCTCCTTCTCAACTCCCTCCCTCCCAGCACCCTTAACGTGGAATTAAAAACGAGAAACTTTTTCCCTCTAACCATACACCAACGCCTCCCTCCCTCCTTCCCTTCCCTCTCCTCCCCCCCCTTCCTCCCTCCCTCCCCCCTACTTCCCTCTGCCCCCCCCTCCCTCCCTCCTTCCCTCTCTCCCCCCTCCTTCCCTCTCCCCCACCTCCCTCCCTCCTCGCTAATTACCAAACTCCAGCATCTTTCACCCCCCAAAAGTTAAGTTATTAGGTGGGTTAAGCTGCATCTGAAACAACAACTCCAACACGGGCCAGAACCATGCATGAGTCGGATTATTATGAAATGCGTGTATAGAACTAAGGCATCTCTAATTAGGAAATGAATAACCTGAAGATTAGACATCCCCAGGTTATTTCACCTCAAAGATTGACCACTGTAACACGAACTTAATTTAACCTAGCCAAACACTAATCTAGCCCAACCTAACCTAACCCAACCTAACCTAACCTAGCCAAACACTAACCCAGCCCAACCTAACCTAACCATATATTTAACCTCCCAAGGTAGTTTTAGGGTGATCAATTATCAGGTGAAATAAGCTTCGGTGCCTAATATCTACGTAATCTCAAAAAATTACTAAGGAGGAGGAGAAGAAGCAGGAGGAGGAGAAGAAGCAGGAGGAGGAGAAAAAGGAGGAGGAGAAGAGAAAGACAAGGGCAGAAGGAGGAGGAGAGGTAGAAGGAAGAGGGGAAGAAGGAGGAGAAGAACAAGAGGAGAAGCCATCAATTTCGTCAGCGCCAACAGTAGGTCGTCTCCGTCACCTGAACTGACTTGAGGTTATTGAATCAAGCCTGAGCGTTTATCTGCATAATGGTGATGCAATGAGGAGCAACAGCTGGTAGCGTAAAGGAACTGTGTCTATGGCGGGAGGTCCTTAACAGCTGTACAATAGGTGTGGGATATAAACAAATGGGGTGTGTGTGTGTGTGGGGGGGGAGGGTGTATGTGATTGTGTGTGGGGTGTGTGTGGGGGGGTGTGTGTGTGGGGTGTGTGTGTGGGGGGGGGTGTGTGGGGGGGGGTGTGTGGGGGGGGGTGTGTGTGGGGGGGGGTGTGTGTGTGGGGGGGGGGGTGTGTGTGTGGGGGGGGGGTGTGTGTGTGTGGGGGGGGTGTGTGTGTGGGGGGGGGTGTGTGTGTGTGTGGTGGTGTGTGTGTGTGTGGTGGTGTGTGTGTGGGGTGTGTGTGTGTGTGTGTACGTCAACTCCTCCCTACTCGCACCCCTCAAAAAGCAGTTCACCGTTGGGGCATAAATCAACATTTATGGACGAAAAAATACGAGCAAAAAAAATTACTCCCCTTCGGATATGGAGAGAGAGAGAGAGAGAGAGAGAGAGAGAGAGAGAGATCAATTACTCCATTAATAAATATATCTTAATTAATCCCCTCGAGTACAATTGCCTGACCTCTTGAGTACAATGACGTTAAACTCTGAGTTACGATAACCTAATCCTCGAATAACAAAGAGTTAACATTATACCCCACACACACCCACACCCTACACACACCCAACGACTGCTTTGTCGTTCCTCTTAGCGATAGAAAACATTTAAGAAACAACACCCACACACAGATGAATGGAACACGCAACGCACACGGAGGATCGACACCAATGCCTTACCCAGTGTGCCGTCCACTACTAAAACCCATTCAGAATGCGGCCCCCAGCTGACACTACTACTACTTTGTTGTCACTCAGAATCGAGTATGACGATCATCCAGCTATGATGCGAGTTATTAAGGATGTCACCTAGGTTGGTGAATTCTGAGGTGACTAAAGAGGCCGATACGGGACCGGCCGGGTCGATCACAGATGTTGCACATGTGGAGGGTTACATCGAGTGCGGGAGGGGCGGCGGCAGCGTCTTTAGGGCGCTGGTGCTTGACTGCCTCGTTATGCAGTCGGGCTAACTCGAAAGTATTGACACCTTATCGTGTGGTGCTCCTCCAAGCGTTACGGTGTGGAGTAATCGTCTCCCAGGTGAGGGGGTCAATTTGGCACTTTTTCATGTTTGTCTTAAGACTATCCTTATACCTTTTCAGTTGCCCGCCAACGTTGCGTTTACTATTCGTTAGGTGACTGTAAAGTAGCTGCTTTGGCAGTGTACTGTCGTCCATGCGGGTAACATGGCCAGTCCAACGTAGTTGTTCGTGGACAATGGTAGCCTCGATGCTTCTACAGTTGGTGTCAGCAATATTGGCATTTGTTCTCTTGTCTTCCCAGCGAACTCGGAGGATGAAACGTAGACTACGTTGGTGAAAGCTTCCAAGTGCCTTGATGTGCCTCCTGTATGTGACCCATGTTTCACTTCCATATAGCAGGGTGGGCAGGACCACTGCTCGATATACGTGTAACTTTGTAGATAATTTCAGCTCCCTACAGCTGAAGACACGGTTTCGGAGTCTGCCCAAGGCTTGAGAAGCACATCTGATCCGATGCTGAATCTCTTCATCGGTGTTTGCGGTGGTGGACAGGTGGGAGCCGAGATACCGAAAGTGGGTAACATTAGAGAGGGTAGTGCCGTTAAGCTGGGTGGATGGTGGAGGTGTGGCTGAGCCAGGGGCAGGCTGGAAGAGAATCCGAGTCTTATGTACAGCTGACACACACACACGCACGAGACAGCGGCTCCAGGCGGGGGGGAGGGGGGGGGAGGGTTTACCTAGTTTCTGGAAAGGCGTCAGTGATGGCGACGGAAGCAGACAATCTATTAATAGTCACATGGAGTAGTTCGGTGACCCGCTCACCACCACACCTCCCTGGTCCACCAAATGGGCCTCACGCCGCCTTATAGTGCAAGAACAATGTTTCCTATGTGTTAAAAAATGAACGAACGACTCTTAAATAATGTTAGGTCGGGTCGGGTCGGGTCGGGTAGAGTTAGACAGAAATAGTGAATATGTATCCACAGACATTCTAAACTAAGTGATTAGGAGAAAAAGAAAAACACGAATAAATTTATAAATAAGAGACCCAGTAGAAAAAAACACGTAAATAAAAATAAACATTTGATTAAGAGTAAAATGAGATAACTGATGTGGACAAGAGAGAGACGAGGATCGAGGCGTAGAGAGCAGGTCAGTGAACTATGAAGGTCACGTCTTCCTTCTACAGCAGAGGATTCAGAATGGATTACTACTACAGCTTCTACAGCACACACACCCACCCACACACACACACACACACACACACACTACATACGTCCATCTACACAAATACAAGTACATACAAGCACACACGCCCACGTACATATAGAAAACAAACACACACACACACACACACACACACACACACACACACACACACACACACACACACACACAAACGGACCCAGAAAAATCCTTAAGCCATTACCCAATCATGCTTGTCTAGACGGCTCACCAGTATTGATTGTGCATGAACTTGGCACACGCAACACCCCCCCCCCCTTCATCACCACAATTACTCTATCCCGTTCTTCATCACCTCTACTTAATTACCCACCTTTTGGTAACAACTTCATTCATGCGATAATAATTAATACAAGTAGTAGTAGTTAATTTCACCAGGGAGTCGAGTCTTCCTTCCTAATCGAGGTTCACACACACACACACACACACACACACACACACACACACACACACACACATACACGTTCTGAGACTCAGCTGATCCGAGCAACAGCTGAGAAGGTCCCTCCCTGACAAGGGTGATCTAGGGCGGGGCGGTCAACCAGGTGTGTGCGTGAGGCGCCACCTGTCATTCACCTGAAAATCCCTCCCGTCTAGTCCTGGGGGTGAGGAGGAGGGGGAGGAGGAGGGAGGGGGTACACAATAGAGAGTGATGAGGAAGGGGGGATGGAAAATGAGGGGAGGGGGTGTAAGGTGAGGGGAAGGGGGGTGAGGGGAGGGGGTGTGAGGGGAGGGGGTGTGAGGGGAGGGGGTGTGAGGGGAGGGGAGGGGGTGTAAGGTGAGGGGAGGGGGTGTAAGGTGAGGGGAAGGGGATACATACTCCTCCTGACGGGGTACTGTACACGCTAGGGGTGTCTGGGTCAACTTACCAGGCAGAATTGTGGAAAGAAGGCAATATTATTTAATCTATACTCCTCACATTCACGAGATGAGAGAGGATGGCCCCCGTCTTAATAGAACCCCAACCCTAATGGAGAGGACAGTATGGATTGGGGCCTATTAGAACTGGGGTCCATTTTTTTATCTAAAGAAGGAAACTTATATTACACTGAGAAAAACTGGTTATATTGGCGAGGACACAACACCACAAGCTTCATTACACACCAGCACTACCACAACACCATCACCACAACCTTCACTACACACCACCACTGTACACTTATCACCATAACCTTCACTTCACCACACCACCACCAGCCTCTGAACATCGCCAGGTGACGCCAGCTTACTGCAAATGTCAGACGCTGGACCACACACACACACACACAGACACAGACACACACACACACACACACACACACACACACACACACACACACACACCACTGGCTGACAACGGCCTCTTGTCACCCCTCTACCACCACAACCAACACATCTCCACCCCTCCATCACCACACACTCACTTCTCCTCCAACACACCCTCATCTCTTCACCACCACCACCACACACTCTCCACTAGATCACATTTACCACCTTCTCAATTACACCATAACTACCACCATCGCCTAGTAACCACAACTACCACCATCCCCTCAGGTAACCTTTACACCTGGACTTAACTCATGCTGGTGGCGGTATTTATAAACACAGCCTTGTTACCTGTTGGTGCACCTGACTCACCCGCTAAATGAACTCGAATCATTTATGAAGAATCACCGAATAACGAGACGAGAACTGACGATTTACTGTATGTTGGATCACCTGAAGATTAACCACCCTAACGCTGGCCTAACCTAATGCTACCTTAACCTAACATTATATCCTAACCTAAACCTTACCTAACCTAACATTAACCTAACCTAACCCTAACCTAATCTAATCTAACCTAACCCAACCCTAATCTAATCTAACCTAACCCAACCCTAATCTAACCCAACTCTAACCTAATCTAACATAACCCAACGTAATCTAACCTAACCCCACCCAGTAAAGACTCACCGTGTATCTCTCAGGGCTCCGGGATCAATGGCCCTTCACGCTCTGGTGGTGTCGGGATAATGACCATGACGGGCCATTAACATTACTATCATCACAACCTTCCCCTGTCCTGGCCACCAGTCACTCCTGTCATCACACTTCATCACCACCACCATGCTCCTCCACCACACCAACACCATTACCACGCTCCACCACCACCATGCTTCCACGTCTCCACCACCATCATTACCACTCTCTACCAACAACACCATCACCACAATCAACCACACTCCACCACCACGCCATCACCACCACGCCATCACCACCACACCATCACCACCACACCATCACCACCACGCCATCACCACCACACCATCACCACCACACCATCACCACCATCAACCAGGTAAATTACTTCCCCAACTTATAATACACTTCAATACACCCCGAGACACTCTGTAACACTGCACTTAACACTGATGAACTGACGTATACTGTACACAGAGTCAAGTGCAACACCCCAGGAGGATGACCGCTCTCTTAACATCACCACTTAACTCTCACTTAACGACTCACTTATTCACCCTCTCACCCACTTATTCACCCTCTCACCCACTTATTCCCTCTCCTTTACTCACCCACTCATTATTCACCCACCAACCCCCCCCCCATACACTAATACAATTTAAAACCCATTCCAGTTATTGTGAGCGCCATTACGAGGTACAGTGGCGCAGGTGATTGTACTATGAATACCATTATGTGTAACAGAAGGTTTGGTTATCACTGTTTCACCTGTTGTATAATGTTTTAAAGGTTAATTACCTGTCCTGAGAGGGAGGTGAGCGGGAGGTGAGTAGGTGGAGAGGGAGGCGAGTAGGTGGAGAGGGAGGCGAGTAGGTGGAGAGGGAGGCGAGTAGGTGGAGAGGGAGGTGAGTAGAAGGAGAGGGAGGTGGGTAGGTGCTGAGAAAGGTGGGTGGGATATGAGTGGGTGGAGAGAGAGGAGAAGGTAGGAGGTAGACAGCGAGGGACACCCACCAGCCCCCCCCCCCCCTCCTCCTCCAGGTGAAGAAGCCGTGTACACCGTGATGCGCCCCCCCCCCTCCCCCCCTCCCCTGAACTTGCTATCTTAATCAAATTCCCTGGCTTGTGGATGTACCCAGGAAGCCGCACCAGTCACCAGGCAACGACAAACTGTATTACAAAGACTCAAACAACCACACAACCACCTTGTTCACGTCTATCTCCCTCCCCCTCCACTACTGAACCCCTCCACTACTGAACCCCTCCACTACTGAACCCCACCACTACTGAACCCCTCCACTACTGAACCCCTCCACTACTGAACCCCTCCACTACTGAACCCCTCCACTACTGAACCCCTCCACTACTGAACCCCACCACTAATGAACCCCACCACTACTGAACCCCTCCACTACTGAACCCCTCCACTACTGAACCCCTCCACTACTGAACCCCACCACTAATGAACCCCTCCACTACTGAACCCCTCCACTACTGAACCCCTCCACAACTGAACCCCTCCACTACTGAACCCCACCTCTCCTCACCACCACAGTCAGCCAAGTTGGTAAAGAGTGGTGCAGCCCCCCCCCCCCCATAAGTCGTCAGTATTTAAGAAGTTCGTAAACCTGAGTTACTGAGCGACAAGGTGAAAGGAAGTTGAGATTATTATTATTATTAGAGAGAGAGAGAGAGAGAGAGAGAGAGAGAGAGAGAGATGCTGGGGTGGACAGAGAGGAGCCGGGAGCCATTGAGAGCATACAGTAAACCCCTTACGTCATGCGAGGCTACGGGTCCCACTGAGACTAAGCCACAACGAGAGGGAGCAGAATACAATGTTCCTTCCCTCGCGTCTCGTTCACCAGGACACCGCCTCTAACACACTCCAGGGTACACGGTGCTTAGCCACAGGTGTATATATACTCTGGAATCCTCACAATCTCGACAAATCCCTTAGTTAATTACAGGTACAGGCGTCCTCCATTACAGCAGACTAAAAGTAAGAGTATTAAAGTGTTGAATTTATCAGATACGATTTCCCTCCCTCTCACCTTTCCTCCAGTTTTGTTGTTTTATTTACCTTTGTTTTATTATGTACTGCCCCTCACGTCACGTCCTGGTACTGCCCCTCACGTCACGTCCTAGTACTGCCCCTCACGCCACGTCCTGGTTTCAAACTATACTAACATTTTCTTCGGTTCCATTTCCCTGGCTGGTGAACCTTCCCCTCTCAACCTCCTTCCCTTACCTGCCAGAGCACCCAAGTTAAAGAGAGTAGATCACCTGGTGGGGCGGAGCAGGGGTCTCTCTCTCTCTCTCTCTCTCTCTCTCTCTCTCTCTCTCTCTCTCTCTCCCTCTCTCTCTCTCTCTCTCCGCCATTTAAGCCATGGGGTAGAGGGGGGGGGTGGGTGGGAGTGGAGAGAGGGAAAGAGGGTGGGAAGGGGAAGATGAGGGAAGGGCGGGGAGAGAAGGGCTGGGGTGGAAAGGGTGAAGAGACAGGGGTGGGGGGGGGGGAGGTGAGGTACTAAGAAGACTGCCAAGTATCGGGAACAAGACGTCAACAGCTGCCGCCTTCACCCCTACCACCAGGTGACTCCAACACCTGGGGAATTTCCTCACCACACCTCCAACACTCACCTGACCTACCCTAACCTCACCTAACCTGCCCTAACCTCACCTAACCTGCCCTAACCTCACCTAACCTGCCCTAACCTCACCTAACCTGCCCTAACCTCTCCTGACCTAAAGCAACCTAAGGTAACTTGACCTGACTCAGTGGAACCAAACATAATATTCCCATGAACTAACGTAACTTGACCTAATCTGATCTAAAACTAACCTAACCCTAAAATTAACCTAATCCTCCCTTAATCTAACTCTCCCTATAATTAACTTAACCTAACCTAACCCTCCCTTAACTTAACCTATCCTTTAATCCTGCCTCACAATCAAACACCCAATCCAGGTCATTCCGCTTCGCTCGTAAATAAAAACTCTCCCTCCCTCCTTCCCTTCCATGCCTCCCTCCTTTCCTTCCCTTCCCTCCCTCCCCTCCCTCCGCCCGCCCCTCCCTCCTTCCCTTCCACGCCTCCCTCCCTCCTTTCCTTCCCTTCCCTCCCTCCCCTCCCTCCGCCCGCCCCTCCCTCCTTCCCTTCCATGCCTCCCTCCCTCCTTTCCTTCCCTTCCCTCCCTCCCCTCCCTCCGCCCGCCCCTCCCTCCTTCCCTTCCATGCCTCCTCCCCTCCAACCCTCCCAAGAGACTAATTTCTCCACCACAAAATAATTCAATCTGGACATAAGTGTTAAATGTAATAATGAATTTTTGAGAGAGAGAGAGAGAGAGAGAGAGAGAGAGAGAGAGAGAGAGAGAGAGAGAGAGAGAGAGAGAGAGAGAGATCCACAACACAAGAGTAAAAAAACAACAACATGCATAACAAGATCAAAAGCCGTACAAAAACAAGGTGCTGACAGGAACAAACACAACAAAAGGAACAACTACAACAAAACAAGTGATATAAAAACAAGCGAAACAATAACAGGCAAAAAATCACCCCCAAAACAATGACGGGGGAGCGACATTAATAAACAGAGTGGCAGGGTGTAAACAAGGGGGGGGGGAGGGGGGAAGGAGGGGAGGGGGGAAGTGGGGGTGGAGGGGGGAAGGAGGGGAGGGGGGGGGAAGTGGGGGTGGAGGGAGGAGGGAGGATCGCCACCCTGTCGGAGAAAATGTAGGAAAGAGGTGAGGGAGACAGGTGAGGTGGGGGATCCTGACCAGACCCCCCCACCACCCTTCTCCCTCACCTCCAAGACATATATACCATATCCCACCCAACCACATCACTACCACATCCCATCCAGCCACACCACTACCACATCCCATCCAGCCACATCACACCACATCCCATCCAGCCACACCACTACCACATCCCATCCAGCCACACCACTACCACATCCCATCCAGCCACACCACTACCACACAACACCCAAGTTACACCTGGTACAACACAGGACCTCTGCAGCTTTGATCACATGCAAGAACCGTCTGATGTGTGCAGTCTTGTTATGCTCTCCAGGGTAAACGGGGAACTGAAGACAGACGTAGACAGACAGACAGACAGACAGACAGACAATAACAAGCCATGATAGCCAAGGAGAAACGAGAGTGACTATGATGAAGGGAAAAGGAAAATGAAAAAAAAAATCACAAATTTTACCCCAAAAGTCAAGAGTTATGACAGATGTGACAGCTGGGAGGGGAGGGGGGAGGGGGGGGTGATGGGGAGGGGGTGGGGGGGGATAAGTAATGGTAAATAACTAAGACGAGACATCAAAACACTAAAAAAAATACTAATAAAACAAATAAAAACTGGCTAAGACGAGACATAAAGAGCCCAAATGAGACATAAAATGACTAAGAGTAAGACAAGACCAAAAAAATAATCATGAGACATCAAAATATAATTAAGCGAGGAACAAAAATTGAAAAAAAAAATTCCAAACGGAGGCAAAAAATTATGAAAAAAAAGTCTCAAATAACTAACCTGGAGCAACAAAAATGGCAGATGACCAGGTAAGGTGAAGCAGCTCGGGTCAAGGTGACGAAAACGAAGGTGAGGGAGATGCGAGAGATATTCGAGGATAAAGAGAGAGACACGAAGAAAGGAAGGAGGGAAGTGACGAGAAAGGAAGAAGTGGAACAGGGTGTGAGAGACGAGACAGGCGTATGAGGTCGAAGCGTCATTGGGCAGCTGAATGACACACGGTTATGGTGATGAGAGGAGGGAGAGGAGAGGGAGAGGAAGAGGAAGGAGGGAGAAAGGGGGAAAGTGAGGGGAGGGATAGAGAGGAGGAAGGAGAAAGTGAGAGGAGGGAGACAGGTTAAGGGAAGGGATAAGAAAGAAAGGATGATGATAAGAAAAAAACGGAGAAGAGGAATAATATGATGACAATAAACACACACACAAAAGTCCTTCACCTCCATAAGGCTACCCGGTTATATCCGCAAGGTCGCCCACTGATCCGGGTCACGTTCCACTCTCAGTATTTGTGTGTGTGTTTACTGAAAGAGTTTGGCAGCCGGAAGGCTGAAAATACACAATTACATAATTGGGGAATGGGTCACTTGGTTGACAAATAACATAAGTGATACAAATTTGATATCTAATAACTAAGTGGGGACAAGGTTATACTACAGGGCATTACAACATAGTGACAGTGCAAAAATGTAAGATTGGCTGGGAGTGAATACACTGGTTGAGTACGAATTGTTGATAATCTTTACAATGGTTGGGACTGGGCTGTTCTAAAAGTGTGGGTGTGTGTGAGTGACACACACCCACAATACAGATAAAATAAATAATTGTCCTAAGGGCAACACATAAAGGGAATATACATTTCTTTGCACATAGGTGAAAATGCCCCCCCCCCCCCCCGGCTAGCAGCCATTTTGAGAACCTAACCCACGCGAATTTGAAGGGCACCCTGTATTAATATTTCTTGTAATACCTCCTTTATATTCCGGCTTTTATTGTACCACCAAAACCGTTTTATCAGAAATAATCATGTAGATAGATAAAAATAACCATTGTAGTAAATATATTTGCCAACTAGACATAATCCTGACAGCTCTGTCCTCTTGTTCCACCTTAATACAACCCGTGTTGCACTGCTTCCTTTCCTTATCATATATATGTATATCAACTCCACTGTAAAGTGTGTATATACTTCTAATATAAATGTAAAACAAAATAAAATAAATAAATAAAATAAATAAATAAATATCAAAGTGACAACTGCAGTAACATTCTGATATGTTCTTATTACCACCATGCTATGTGTACTACTATTCCAGATGATACTAAATGTTACATAATTAATACTTCCTTGAGATAAGGGTACTATGGTGGACAAAAGTCCCTTCCCTCTCTTTTCCCCATCCCTCTTTGGTACCCATCCCCCGATATCTAATATACTATAGGACTAGCCGTGTGTCTGCCTGTCTGTCTGTCTGTGTGTGTGTGTGTGTGTGTGTGTGTCTGTGTGTGTGTGTCTGTTCTGGGCACCCGAAACGGTTTCTTTAGGAAGGCATTAATTAACAATTTTATTTACGATGGAAAACGATGCAAGTCTACGGACTTGGCGTACACCTCAATCGCTGTACGCTGTCACGAGCGTTCAAACTTTCACAAGGGCACAAAGAGCCCGCGATCACTTGTACGCACTATACTGTGCGCCATCTGTTGGACGATTACAGCAATTCCCTCAGTTGCTTGTTATTTGAACCTCAGGTGATTCAGTCACATTGTGGCTGGCTGAGGGAAAGAACTTTTGTCCACCATAGTACAGTATATATCAGGTGTGTGTGTGTGTGTGTGTGTGTGTGTGTGTGTGCTCAACCTCAGGTAAACCAGTTATAGCAGTTGGATTTATTAATTAAAGCCCTTATTATCAGAGGACCCCGACATACACACATACTAAACCCCTCTCATTAAGTGAAAAACCTTCCTCAGTCAGGTTAAAAAAGGAATCATCCATCTCGTCTCTATACATACCTGGAGAGAGACATGTACGTAGGTGAGGTTAAGTTAGGTCTTCTGTTTATTGTTTCTACACTTGAGTCTCATATATTCATCTACTCATTTGTAACAAGAGTAAAATGAAAACAATTACAGGTAAGTCTCTCAAATTCCTTCACACCTCAGCCACACGTACAGGCAATCAATCTCCTCGTGTGTGTGTGTGTGTGTCGCCTGCATTGTGCTCTGTATTCCTCTCGTGTCCGGCTCACACACACACACACACACACACAGGAACATGAACGGGGAATGCAGACTCGAGACCAGACTACAGACAGGTATTCCTTGACAGTCAGGTGTGCTGGTGAATTTATATCTCCTCTCTCTCACACACACACACACACACACACACACACACACACACACACACACACACACACACACACACACACACCACCTTCTTTCCTACATACACAGAGAGACACCCTACCATCATCACCTCCCTCCCCCTCCCCTCACCCCTTCGTCTACAGATAAACAAACCATCACTCAGGAGCGAGAAGACCCACCTGCTTGCAGTCGTTCACCCTCACACAAGTTACAACTCCAACCAAGCAGCAGCACGACCCTCAAGAAGCCCGAGTAATAGTGATGTTGTGATAAGTTATACCTTGAAAACGACCTTAAATGGAAGGAAGGAAAGAAGCTGGAGGACGACCCGTGGAGGACGACCCGTGGAGGACGACCAACCACCACAAGTCGTATAAAGTAAATAAAATAGGAGAAATAAAACAAGAAAAGGGAACCATAAAAAATACAATAAATAATAAACAAATAAAGAATAATAAATAAAAAATATATACAAAAGAAAAAAGACGAAGAAACAAAATAAAACTTTAAGACAGGGAGAGAGAAAAACGTACAGATATACGCACATATAACATTCAGGCTTACACACACACACACACATATACACACATACACACACACAGAACCCTCTACTCAGACAGGTAATGAATAATTAAGCAGGTCGTGTGAGGTAGGCAGAGGTGGGGAGCCCGGGAGTGTTGCTAATGACACACACACACACACACACACACGAGGTCGAAGATGATGAGGGAGGGAGGGAGAGGTAAAGGGAGGGGAGGGATAGGTAAAGGGAGGGGAGGGATAGGTAAAGGGGTAAATAGAGGAAGGCAGGTTGAGTGGGAGGAGATAAAGAGAGGGACAAAAGTAGTAGGAAGGACGAGATAGAGGGAGAGAGAAGAGGAGAAGAGAGAGGGGGGATGGAGGGGTAAAGAGGTGGAGGGAGGAGTTAAAAGTGAATGAAACTGAGGGAGGGAGGGAGGGAGGGAGGGGAGTCGGCAAGGAGGGAGAGGTAGGTGAAGGGAGGGAGGTTGGGAGAGAGGGAGGAAGGGAGTGAAAGTGGGGCAGGCACAGGGGAGTGACCGACCTCCCTTGAACTTTCCGGGTCAGTAACTTGCTTCGTGGTGTATTGGGGGATGGGAGGAGGCGAAGGTGGGAGGTGGAGGGGTGAGGGAGGGTGAGGGGGGTGGAGGGGTGAGGGAGGGTGAGGGGGGTGGAGGGGTGAGGGAGGGTGAGGGGTGAAGGGGTGGAGGGGTGAGGGAGGGTGAGGGGGTGGAGGGGTGAGGGAGGGTGAGGGGGGATGTGAGGTGAAGGGATGGAGGGGTGAGGGGGTGGAGGGGTGAGGGGGGTCCTGGGTCACACTCCAACATCATCGAGCTGGAGGGAGGTCATGGTTCACACACTCTCAACAAGACACAATCGAGTTCAAGCATAAACAAGCTGCTGCCACACAAGGTTGAGGAGGAGCTCTTGAAGGTCGAGCAATAAGTCAGTATGGTCACACTCAACGATGTTAACCCCTCAAGTGTACAATCCAGCCAGGTTACCTGACAACACAAGAAGAAGAAGAAAAGGAAGAAGAAGAAGAAGAGGAGGAAGAAGAAGATTATTATCACCACTTACAGAAATAGGACTACTGGTATCATACCTTCGTCCTACCACCGCCTCATTAGCAGGTGAGTAACGCTACCTTTACATGTATACATATTGGGGACGACCACCCCTCACCTATGTAGACACCCCTAGGACGACCATCACCACCACTCACCTGTAATAATAAAGATAGAGAAAGTTAATAATAATAATAATAATAATAATAATAATAATAATAACAATAACATTATTTCTTTACAAGTCTATTTCTGTCTCATCACGAGAATCATTATTCCCCCCCCCCCTTTTTTTTTCCCTCACACCTCACTCACACAGTGCCTGACCTCACCTTTCACCCCTATGATCTGACTATTTTCTCCCTACCAGTATCTACCCTCTTCACCTTTCTCTTCCTTTTACCCAACGTCGCCCTTATCCTCCTCCTCATTAACTAGCTTCCCTCTTCCCTCTCTCTTCCTCCTACCCAACTCAGTTCAGGATGGCAGGAGAAACACGAACGCTTAGGTTTATATCATGGAACATCCGGAGTGTTAACCGCAGAATTAATGATCTACAATGGTTTGTTAAAGTTATTAACATTGTAATTGGCTTACAAGAACCTTACAGCACCAATCAAAGGTGAACCATCCTCCCTTGGTGACTTCTAATGTATATGAACCACTGTCCTGCGTGGCAGTGAACAGTGATAAGAGTTAAGACCCACATGACTCTGACCTATATATATTGTTAATGAATATGATGTATTTCTTTGTGTATGAACCTCTGTCCTGCGTGGCAGTGAGAAGTGATACCACCTTCAGTGTCAAGACCTGACTGAATTACTCAGAATAGGCAAACGTACTCTAAGTTTTGTCAATGAATTTGTTAACGGTAACCCAACGTCGCCTCTCTCCTGCCTTCCCTAACCCTCCACCCCATTCCTCCCCAGCCGCCCTGCCTCACGGGTCCCATTACATACACACCTATAACCACCATATGCTCTTCATGAAACAACGCCCACACCCCGCGCCCCTCCTCCTCCCCACCCACTTCCCTTCCTCCTCCCCAATGTAACGTCCTACCCTAATTTTTCCTCCCCCCATCTACCAAGCAAGTCTCTCTCTCTCTCTCTCTCTCTCTCTCTCTCTCTCTCTCTCTCTCTCTCTCTCTCTCTCTCCAACAAGACCTCCCCGGTTCCTCTCCCCATTACCTCCCCCGCGTCCTCTAAGCTTCAAGCCGCGCGTGGGGTATCGCCATCCCTGTACTGGTCTTTCACATTATACCCAACCCCTCTCCTCCTACTCTTCCTTTTCCCCTTCCTCATCCTCCTCTCCTTCCTCGTCTTCCTTCTCTTCTCCTTCCTCCTCCTCCTCCTCTTGTCCTTCCATCATGTCAATATTTTTTTTATTGTCCACTGTGTATCTGTTTCTTTTTCTGGCTAAATAAACTGTTTCAATATCCCCCTCTTCTCCTTCCTCCCCATCTTCTTCCTCCTCATCTTCTTCCTCTCCTTCCTCCTTTCTCTTCTCCACCCCCATTCCTCCTGCGTTATCATCACACTTATTCACAGTGTTGACATGATGTACCCTAACCCAGCACAGCTATCAGGAAGTGCCCTCCCCTCCTTCCCTCCCCCACCCCTCTCTCTCCCCTCACCCCTCTCCCCTCCCCTCTCTCTCCCCTCACTCCTCTCCCTCTTATAAAACTCAATACTCACAAAGAAGTAAAACATGAGAACACAAATAAATAATACTGAAGAACGGCCATCAGCCAGCCACCCCCTCCCACACACTAAGAGCTCCCTCCCCCTCCTCCTCCCTCCAGTGACCACCTCTCTCCCTTCCTGCCTTCTCCTTCCCTCCCTTCCACACTATCTCCCCCTCCCTCACTCCTTCCCTCTAGTGACCATCTCCCCCTCCCTCACTCCTTCCCTCTAGTGACCATCTCCCCCTCCCTCACTCCTTCCCTCTAGTGACCATCTCCCCTTCCCTCACTCCTTCCCTCTAGTGACCATCTCCCCCCTCCCTCTAGTGACCATCTCCCTTTCCCCCCTAACTCCAGTGACCTCCCTTTCCCACCCTCCCTCCCTCTAGTGACCATGAATCTCCCGTTCCCCCCTCCCTCTAGTGACCATCTCCCCCCTCCCTCTAGTGACCATGAATCTCCCGTTCCTCCCTCCCTCTAGTGACCATCTCCCCTCTCCCTCTAGTGACCACCTCTCTCCTTCCCTCCTTCTAGTGACCATCTCCATCACTCTCTCCCCCCCTCCCTGGCTGCCTCTCTCACATCTCTGCTGGCAGGGATCATGGTGTTGGTGCAGCGTGCATTAGCTGATGATTTTGTGCCCAGTCATGAGCCCCCACGACGGCTGTGTGCGTGTACCGTGTCGAAGGAGGGAGGGAGGGAGGGAGGGAAGGGGGGGAGGGGGATAGGGAAGGGAGGGAGGATAGGGAAGGGAGGGAGGGGGGATAGGGAACGGAGAGAGAGCAAGAGGAACGAAGGGAGTAAGAGGAACGAAGGAAGAAAACGAAGGAAATGAAAGAAGGGAAGAGAAGAAGGAAGGGAGGGTGGGAGGGAAGGAGGGAAGAGAGGGAGGGAATGGAAGGAGGGAGTCTACAAAACCGAACACCACGAACATATACACAACCATAAGCAACCAATTACACGTTTCCTCAACCACCAACACTGGCACCAGACTGACAACACGGTAACATCAACACTGGCACCAGACTGACAACACGGTAACATCAACACTGGCGCCAGACTGACAACACGGTAACATCAACACTGGCACCAGACTGACAACACGGTAACATCAACACTGGCGCCAGACTGACAACACGGTAACATCAACACTGGCGCCAGACTGACAACACAGCATGGCCTACACTGGCGCCAGACTGACAACACAGTATGGCCTATACTGGCGCCAGACTGACAACACAGTATGGCCTACACTGGCGCCAGACTGACAACACGGTAACATCAACACTGGCACCAGACTGACAACACGGTAACATCAACACTGGCGCCAGACTGACAACACAGCATGGCCTACACTGGCGCCAGACTGACAACACAGCATGGCCTACACTGGCGCCAGACTGACAACACAGCATGGCCTACACTGGCGCCAGACTGACAACACAGTATGGCCTACACTGGCGCCAGACTGACAACACGGTAACATCAACACTGGCGCCAGACTGACAACACGGTAACATCAACACTGGCGCCAGACTGACAACACAGTATGGCCTACACTGGCACCAGACTGACAACACGGTAACATCAACACTGGCGCCAGACTGACAACACGGTAACATCAACACTGGCACCAGACTGACAACACAGCATGGCCTACACTGGCACCAGACTGACAACACGGTAACATCAACACTGGCGCCAGACTGACAACACGGTAACATCAACACTGGCGCCAGACTGACAACACAGTATGGCCTACACTGGCGCCAGACTGACAACACAGTATGGCCTACACTGGCGCCAGACTGACAACACGGTAACATCAACACTGGCGCCAGACTGACAACACGGTAACATCAACACTGGCGCCAGACTGACAACACAGCATGGCCTACACTGGCGCCAGACTGACAACACGGTAACATCAACACTGGCGCCAGACTGACAACACAGCATGGCCTACACTGGCGCCAGACTGACAACACAGTATGGCCTACACTGGCGCCAGACTGACAACACAGTATGGCCTACACTGGCACCAGACTGACAACACGGTAACATCAACACTGGCGCCAGACTGACAACACGGTAACATCAACACTGGCGCCAGACTGACAACACGGTAACATCAACACTGGCGCCAGACTGACAACACAGCATGGCCTACACTGGCGCCAGACTGACAACACGGTAACATCAACACTGGCGCCAGACTGACAACACGGCATGGCCTACACTGGCGCCAGACTGACAACACAGCATGGCCTACACTGGCGCCAGACTGACAACACGGTAACATCAACACTGGCGCCAGACTGACAACACAGCATGGCCTACACTGGCGCCAGACTGACAACACGGTAACATCAACACTGGCGCCAGACTGACAACACGGTAACATCAACACTGGCGCCAGACTGACAACACAGCATGGCCTACACTGGCGCCAGACTGACAATAGGGACTCCCCTCACTTTAGGCAACGGGGCGGGGGGGGGGGTTAGCAAGAGGCGAAGGAGGAGGAGGAGGATAACAAGGATTTAGAGAAGAAGGGGAGAAAAAAGAAGAGAAGGAAAAAGTGAGTGAGAAGAGATTAAGATAATACAAGACAAATGGAGAACTATAAGAAACGAATGCTAACTAATACGACGGTGAACGGAAGAAGAAGAAGAAGAAGAAGAAGAAGAAGAAGAAGAAAGAAAAAAAGAAAAAGAAAGAAAGAAAGAAAGAAAGAAAGAAGGTGATATAAGCCGGGGGTGTCTAATCTTCAGGGAATTCTAAAAATATTCAATACAAGTTTATATTTACAACCATAATAACGACTCGATTTTTTTAATAAGTCATCCCCAAGACCAGTTAACACACACTCACACACACACCTACTACTTTGTTGTCACTCGAAATCGAGTAGGACGATCATCCAGCTATGATACAATGATATGAGTTATTAAGGATGTCACCTTCATTGGTGAGTTCTGGGGTGACTAAAGAGGCCGATACGGGACCGGCAGAGTTGTTCAAATTCGTTGCACATGTGGAGGGCTACAGCGAGTGCGGGAGGGGCGGCGGCAGCGTCTTTAGGGCGCTGGTGCTTGTCTGCCTCGTTATGCAGTCGGGCTAACTCGAAAGTATTGACACCTTTTCGTGTGGTGATCCTCCAAGCGTTACGGTGTGGAGTAATCGTCTCCCAGGTGAGGGGGTCGATTTGGCACTTTTTTCAGGTTTGTCTTAAGACTATCCTTATACCTTTACAGTTGCCCGCCAGCGTTACGTTTACTATTCGTTAGGTGACTGACTGACTGTAAAGTAGCTCAAGTTGGAAGAGAACCAAGTCAAACGGTGTTCCTAGAATTGAATGAATGATACAGTGGAGAGATGTTATGGTTACTAAGGCGACGAGAGAGAGAGAGAGAGAGAGAGAGAGAGAGAGAGAGAGAGAGAGAGAGAGAGAGAGAGGTAACACGTGGAAAAAAGTACTAAGTGGAGGGCGATGGAAGGGAGCAACTCGTAATGGGAGGTAAAGGTGTTGAAAGGAAGTGAGAGGCGAGCGCGCGCACACACCCCCCCCCCCCTCACAACACACTCCCTCTCACAACACACTCCCCCTCACAACACACTCCCTCTCACAACACACTTCCCCTCACAACACATTCCCTCTCACAACACACTCCCTCTCACAACACACTCCCTCTCACAACACACTCCCTCTCACAACACACTCCCTCTCACAACACACTCCCCCTCACAACACACTCCCCCTCACAACACACTCCCTCTCACAACACACTCCCCCTCACAACACACTCCCCCTCACAACACACTCCCCCTCACAACACACTCCCCCTCACAACACACTCCCAAGTACCATCAAGGGAAAGAGGAGGAGGCGGCGGTAGACATAAAGATAAGACGCTCACCAAGACGCACTTCAACACGGGGGAAGAAACCATTAAGAAGGTAGTATAGGGTAGTTAGCTCCGGGAGGGGGGGGGGGGTGGCGGATGATAAGTGAAAGCACTGATTTACTAAAGAAGAAAGTCCCGGTGAAAGTTAAGACACCACTGAATTTTTTTTAATGTAATATATATTTTTACCAAGAGGACAAAGTGTTTACAATCTTAATCATCATCACAGCGCTTAATATCTACATAAATCTCTCTATTTATCTCTCTCTCTACCTAACTCTTTATCCCCCCTTCTCTCTCTCTCTCTTCTCTCTCTCTCTCTCTCTCTCTCTCTCCTGATAGATAGATAGAGACGAAGTTTAGGACAGATTGCAGTCTCTTTACCAATGCTCTCAAGCTCAACACTCACTGCTACTTAAGTCACTCTCCTCCTCCTCCCGCCGTGGTTCTCCCCGATACAACAAAACACAAGACAGGAAGGGCATGCCTATGTAACGTGACCCACCTCTGTCGTGTACACCAAGTGTCCTCCCTCACTCACTCTCCTTCACCCTCACTCATTCTCCCTTACCCTCACTCATTCTCCCTCACCCTCACTCATTCTTCCTCACCCTCATACACTCTCCCTCACCCACCACCCTCACTATATACACAAGGAAGCCAAACACCACTACACTACCACCATCACCCCCCCCCCCCCCACACACACACACTCAGTAAATATCAAGTGCACCTCTTTCCAGCTGGGTAGACCAATGAGTGCCCCGGGACCGAACCACCGACCCTCAGAAATAAATAAAAAAAACTCAACTGTCAATAGAGAGGACTGAGCAAGACCCCCCCCCCTCTGGTGTTAGTAGTCCCAAATAAAACAATAAACAAAGACCTCGTTCCTAAGACTCGTCAACAATGGGACTCACTTCACGTGGGGTATAAAATAAATATTTAAAAGAAGCCGAAAATTATATATGAATCTTAGATAATTTAATTAATTTATTGGTTTAATGTTATATTTCTTGTTGTGTGTAAATGCATTCGGGTCACCTGAAGATTAGCCCACCTTTACCTCCCCCCCCTGCCCTCCTCTTCTTCCTTCCCCCTCCCTTCCTCTCACCTGAAGATTAGTTTACCTCAACGCTAAGGAAACCTAACCAAACTCTGTCTTACGCTAACCAGACCAAAAAGGGGAAGGGGGACTAAGGGGAAGGGGGACTAAAGGGTGTAAGGGATCAACCCAGTTACTATAATCCCGTTGGCACTTCCCTCTGATCCCGAGAGTGCGAGAGGGGAGGTAGAAGGGGGGAGGGGAGGAAGAAGGGGGGAGGAGAAGAAGAAGGGGAGGGGAGGAAGAAGGGAGGAGGAGAAGAAGAAGGGGAGGAGGGAAAAGGGGGGGGATGGGAGGAAGAAGGGGGGGGTGGGAGGAAGATGGGAGGCAGTGGTAATAGGGAAGAGACAAGAGTAAAGAGAAGAAGCAGAGGGAAGGAATGTAGATGGAGATGATGGGAAAGGTGAGGGGAAGTGAGGGAGAGCTAAGGGGAGTTGAAGAGGGAAAAATGGTGATGAGGGAAGGTTGAGTGTGTGACAATGAGGGGAGGAGAAATGAGGGATGGAGGGGTGAAGGTGGGTGAGAGAGGGGTGAAGGTGGGTGAGAGAGGGGATGAAGGTGGGTGAGAGAGGGGGTGAAGGTGGGTGAGAGAGGGGGTGAAGGTGGGTGAGAGAGGGGGTGAAGGTGGGTGAGAGAGGGGTGAAGGTGGGTGAGAGAGGGGGTGAAGGTGGGTGAGAGAGGGGGTGAAGGTGGGTGAGAGAGGGGGTGAAGGTGGGTGAGAGAGGGGGTGAAGGTGGGTGAGAGAGGGGGTGAAGGTGGGTGAGAGAGGGGGTGAAGGTGGGTGAGAGAGGGGTGAAGGTGGGTGAGAGAGGGGTGAAGGTGGTGTGAGAGGGGTGAAGGAGGTGTGAGAGGGGTGAAGGAGGTGTGAGAGGGGTGAAGGTGGGTGAGAGAGGGGTGAAGGAGGTGTGAGAGGTGTATGGTAATGAAGGAGAGGGGGGAGTGAGAGGGATACATGTCGAGGAGCAGAGAGGGAGGGGAGCAAGAGGCAGTGTTGATTAGGAGTAGGATAATATGGTGAAGGAAGGAGGAAGAGGAGGGAGAAGAGGAAGAGGAGGGAAAAGAGGAGGAGGAGGGAGAAGAGGAAGAGGAGGGAGAAGAGGAAGAGGAGGGAGAAGAGGATGAGGAAGAGGAAGAGTTGACTAATGTCTTCCGGGACAGTCCTTGTTAGTGTTGGTTTGGGTGGTTAGGTTAGGTGACATGGAGAAGTGCCTTGTCTGTTTCCTCTCCCCTTACCTACACATCTCCCCTCACTACCTACCTACACATCTCCCCTCACTCCCTACCTACACATCTCCCCTCACTCCCTACCTACACATCTCCCCTCACTCCCCTTACCTACACATCTCCCCTCACTCCCTACCTACACACATCTCCCCTCACTCCCTACCTACACATCTCCCCTCACTCCCCTTACCTACACATCTCCCCTCACTCCCTACCTACACATCTCCCCTCACTCCCTACCTACACATCTCCCCTCACTCCCCTTACCTACACATCTCCCCTCACTCCCTACCTACACATCTCCCCTCTCCCCCCGGTGTGGCCAACAGAAGCGCCACCTGTTCAAACATTGGCAAGTGAGGGAGGTAACAAAGGCACACACCAGCGCTTCTCTTTTCCCTATATGTGGCCATCAACACGGGGCCATGTGGCAAAATGTGGCCACCAACCCGGGCCACATGTCATATTGTGGCCATCAACCTGGGTCACGTGTCATGTGGCCACCAATATGGGCCATGGGTCAGTGCTCTCTCTCTCTCTCTCTCTCTCTCTCTCTCTCTCTCTCTCTCTCTCCCCCTTCTTCCCTCCATTATCTTCCTCCCACATCCTCCACCATTATCACCACTACCTTATCTCCACCGTCATCTGCCCCCGTGTCTCTATTTCCTTTACATGGTCTACCCCAGCGCTAGGCCTAAATCAGTTTCAAGTCCACTTTTCCACCACCATAATTCCAGGATTGACCTCTTCCTCCTCCTCCTCCTCCCGTCCTCTACTCTTCCTCCTACTTCCTATGCCTCCCTTCCTCCTCTTCCCCCCCAATCCTCCCGTCTCTCTTCCTAATAACATCCATCTCCGCTCCTTCCTTCACGTCCTATTCCTCCTATGCTCCCTGCTCCTCCTACCCATCACTACAGCGTCCTAATGACCCATCTGTACGCACTATCTCCCCACCAATGACTCATTATCTAAATGTCAATCTCCCACTCGGGGCCTTCATCTCCCCAGCCGCCCCCGATACCTGCTCTATCTCCCCATCACATTTGGACTGACCTCGGCTCTACCTACTCCCCAATCCGCCCCTGCACCACTCTTGTTCTCTGTTACTTTCTTACTTTTTCTTTATTTTCCTTACTCTCCCACTCTCCCTCCACTACCAGACACCACTCCCTCCCTCCCTCCCTCCCTCCACTACCAGACACCACTCCCTCCTTCCCTCCCTCCCTCCACTACCAGACACCACTCCCTCCCTCCACCGGTTATTGAATGGACGCAACATAATCACATCAACATCACATCTCAAGCCTCCTGGTGATGGTATAAGATGATGCCTCCAACTTAAAAGACCGATCCCTCAGTCCCCTCATCCTCTCTCTCCCCTCATCCCCCCTCACTCCCTTCACTTCCCTCATGCTCTCTCTCCACTCCCCTCGTCCCTCTCCCCCTCACTCCCCTCCTTCCACTACCTGCTTCACCCACCCTCTTCGTTACTCCTTCCGCTACATCATCATAACCCCGTACACTCCCCCCTACATCTCCTCCTCTCACACCCCGTCCCCCCTCCACACATCCCCTCACACACCCTCACTAGGCCTATTTTATCAACTTCAACTTTCTGGGCTACAGTTAGCTTTGCGTCCCTGGGTGGGTGGGAGGGCGGGTGGGTGGGTGTCTGTGATTAGCTAGCTCAGAGTTCCCAGAAGTATGTGTGTGCGTGTGTGTGTGTGTGTGTGTGTGTGTGGTTAGTAGGTTACAACCACAAAATTCAAAGCTACAACCACACTACAACAAATAATATAACTACAACCACAAATATCTCAACCACAATACAAAACCAAACAAAAAACAAAACCACCGTGCAACCACAATCCATAACATCACAGCAACAACCACAACAAACTCGACTAGCTACCACCACAATCACTTTCAAACCACAAGACTCAGGTAATCCAAGACCAGGTGCTCAATTCTGTTAATTAAAAACTAAATATCAACAAGACGGTGACAACAACACACACCTGAGCTGAATTAGCGAAGCGGAACACCTCATTCGGATCACCTGACAGTTCGTCCCTCCCAGCTTATTTCCCCCGAAGATTCGCCCCCAGCTTATTTCACTTGATTCGTCCCTCCCAGCTTATTTCCCCTGAAGATTCGCCCTCCCCCAAGCTTATTTTCCCTTAAGATTCGCCCCTCCAAGCTTATTTCACCTGAAGACTCGTCCCTCCCAGCTTATTTCCCAGGAGGATTCGCCCCCAAGCTTATTTCACCTGAAGATTCGTCCCTCTCAGCTTATTTTATTTGATTCGCCCCTCCCAGCTGGCGAGTGAACGTTAAGCGAGTGTATAAACGTAAAGCGAACACTGTAATTCCCGACACATGTTGAACAATAAGCAGGGGAGGAAGGTAAAATTCCCAGGTAGTGTTTACAATATTAGCGTGCCATAAACCTCTTTGTTTTTGTTTTGTTTTGGTGAGAGAGAGAGAGAGAGAGAGAGAGAGAGAGAGAGAGAGAGAGAGAGAGAGGACCGTCTGAGGAGTTAGTGGTGGCGAGTAACCTGACACAAGAGGGACCAGCCCTTCCTTCCTCTCTCCCTTCCTACCCTACCTGCACACACACGTCGCATTTTTTAACCCTATAATACATCGCGTTCCGAGTGCTATACATCGCGTTTTGAGTCCTATACAACACGCTCTGAGCCCTATACGTCGCCTCCTGAGACCTATACAACACGCTGAGCCATATACGCCGCGTTCTAAGCCCTATACGACGCGTTTTGAGCCTTATGCATAACGTTTTCCAGCATAGTAATCAAGTTTTCACTGTGAGTTAGTAACAGGTGAAGAGGTCTCAAGTTTTCCAGTAACAACATTAATATCCAAGTTTCTGATGCTAACAAGACGAAACACAAGCAACTTTTACCTAACTAGACGAACCTTTCACACAAGTTGGCTGTATTGTCTCTCACCTGTTGAAGTTAGCAGAGATCAAACAACCTCCCTCCCTCCACTCTCCTGTCTAACTCACCTCCCCCTACCCACTGTCTAACTCATCTCCCTCCTAGCTCCTGTCTAACTCACCCCCTCATAGTTCCCATCTAACTCAACTCTTCCTCCTAGCTCCTGTCTAACTCATTTCCCCCCACCTAGCTCCTGTCTAACTCACCTCCCCCTACCCCCTGTCTAACTCATCTCCCCCTCCTACCCACTGTCTAACTCATTCCCCCCCCCGCTAGCTCCTGTCTAACTCACCTCCCCCTCCTACCCACTGTCTAACTCATCCCCCCCCTAGATCCTGTCTAACTCACCTCCCCCTACCCCCTGTCTAACTCATCTCCCCCTTCTACCCCCTGCCTAACTCATTTTCCCCCCAGCTCCTGTCTAACTCACCTCCCCCTACCCCCTGTCTAACTCACCTCCCCCTACCCCCTGTCTAACTCACCCCCTCCTACCCACTGTCTAACTCATCTCCTCCTTATAGCTCCTGTCTTAAGCTTCTAACTCACAACAACAACAACAATGACTACAACACACTAACAATAACTCTACAAAACTCCTGCAACATAATACAACAACACAACAACAATAACACCACCACAACACAACCACCACCACAACTATAGCACCACAACACCACCACTACTATAACACCACAACACAAGTCACTTTCACCTTATCAACGCCGCCTTTTACATCCCACACTATAAGATAATAAGAGCAATTACAACAAAAAATAATAACACCAATGAAAGATAAAACAGACATATGGAGAAAGAATGATGAAGGTATGGTACGTATAATGAAGGTATGATAGTACGTATAATGATGAAGGTATGATGGTACGTAGAATAATGCAGGTATGATAGTACGTAATTACCTGGGATGAAGGAGATCGTTAGCATCAGACAACAAGTGAGTCAGGACGCCATCCATCATACAACCTGGGTGTTAAGTCTCTCACCTAACCTGACCTCAAACTCCTCCCATTAATTACCTGTTTTACATCTCTCTCTCTCTCTCTCTCTCTCTCTCTCTCTCTCTCTCTCTCTCTCTCTCTCATTACTAGCACTGTCACCATCTTCAGATAGACCCCACCTTAAGATATCATAGCCCCCAACCCTTCATATCAGCCTTGTCTTCGTTCCAAACCTCTATCCTCCCTTTATCCTTAGGTCCCCCCCACATCTCCCTAGCCCTAAATCCTTCCCCCAGCCCTCAGTCAGGTCCTACACCACACCGCCCTGAGTGGCAGCTGGGCGGGTCACCTAGACTCTCTCTCGTCATTTTGTCTCAGGTTTCTCCCACCATCACTGACTGTCGCCCCCCTACACGCTACCCTGTCCTGGCTCCTCTGTTTTCATGTCGTTTTAATTGGGTATCCCGCGAGGTTAAACTCACCCCTAACCTGTCAATATTAGGTGTTATTGTTCATTTTATACACCTATGTTATTTTTTTCCTTCTGGTTAAATTTCGATCACAAACACTTCCTCCTCCTCCGTCCTCCTCCTCACTCTGGTCATCTTCTAAACCATAACTTCTTCTGTAGTTGCAAGAGTACTGAGGTTATCTATGTTTCCACGGGTTGATATCATAAGATTATATAAGATAAGATATCCATGTGTGTACCTCTCGTTATCCAGTAATTAATGATAGTCTAGTTATGATCTTCAAGGTGTCTTTCGGATCACCTGAAGAATCTAGATCCCAGCTTTATTTCACCTCAAGATTAGCCTAATCTAACCTAACCTAACCACAACGTCACTCATCTGTAATAATTAAGAGGCAAGAGCCAGACGCCAAGTCATTCAGAGGTCAGTCACGGTCAGTCATCCTTCGTCTAGACCCCCAGCGAGGTTGAAGCTGAGTGTTCCTTCCTCTACTCCTGTCCTGATCCTCCTACAGGTTAATCCTACGGTCATATCTTACTCCTGCCCTGACTTATGTTTGCTTCTCAGTACACACACACACACCTGAATATCCACCGCACGTGTGGCAGGTGTCCAACTACACACATCTGCTCTGATTTTAATGGTGTCCGTGTGAGATTGTAAGGTTAATGGCGCGTACGTGTGACAATATTGGCGCACATGTGTGTGTGTGTGTGTGTGTGTGTGTGTGTGTGTGTGTCTGTGTGTGTGTGTGTGAAAGAGACAGAAAAGAGAGTTGAAAAACAGGAAAGAAAAAGAAAGAAAGACAAAATGAAAGAATAAAAAAAGAAATAAAGAAAAAAGAAATAAGAAAAAAGAAAGAAAGAAAGAAGGAAAGAAAGAGAGCCAGCCAACAACTTCCTACTAACACACGATAACTTTTTCTTCTTCGCTTCCCCGACCGACATATACACATGTATGTAAATATAACTCAAGCGTGTGCACATACATTTACATACATTGTGTGTACGACGTATGGTTCCTGGTCGCCAGATGAGGAATAAACTCCTCCCGTAGTGTTTACTGATGGAGCTGCGTGTGAGTGGGTGGTGTCTCTTACCCTCCCCTCCCCTCCCCTCGCCTCGCCCCGCCTAGCCCAGCCCAGCCCAGCCCAGCCCCGCCCCGCCCCGCCCCGCCCCGCCCCGCCACAAGAAAACCATCAGCACTCGGTGAACGTAAAAATAAAGTCACATTTTTGGCTTTGAAAAAAAAATAGTTGGGTCGGGATTTGAATGATTTCTTAGGCCATAAAAAATTAAAGCAACGAATTTTCCACACGTTCAAACTCTTAACCAAACTAAACTAACTTTTTCCTAAACATCCCATCACTCCTCCTCCACCACCTAGAACCAAACCTAATCCACCAGGGGTAAGCTAGTTAACCTCGGGGTGGACGGGGGATCAATCCACTCCCGTCTCCATCTATCAAGAGCCGTCTCAGATAACTTGGGCAGCGGCCACGTCCACCACACGGGTCACTATACCGAAGGAGAGGTCGTGTGTGTGACCTCGGCTATAACGCCCTCTTTTGACCTCTTGCTGTTACCTGAAGGATGAAGGTCAAGTAGGTCACCACAATCGCCTCACTTCAAGACGATACAGTAAACAAGACAAGACTACCACAACGGCGTCAACAACACTAAACACAACCCGAGAGAAAACCACAAATATTTACCTCTCAAACTATCGACGACGGAGTTTACCTAAGTCGAGTCCTAATTGGCCAGAGACAAATGAACCTTCCCCTATCATAACAACTTAACCAATACCATTATGGACCGAAACACCGCTATTCTGGCCACCACCTCCCGCGCCTCCTCCCGTCTCGAAAATCATACTAACCGCGGGAGGGGAGCAGATGTAGCCTGGTGAGTGGGCGTCAGTTCTCTCAGATGTGGCCAAAATATTCACCTTTCACCTGGGATGATGGGGGACCGGTGTAGTGGGAGTTAAGTACAGATGGAGAAGGGTGAAGGAGGGAGGGAGGGAGGGAGGGAGGGAAGGAGGGAGGGAGGGAGGGAGGGAGGGAGGGAGGGAGGAGGAAGAGGGATTAAGAAGGGGTCTTTGTTAGTTTAATAACTTTGTCAAGACTGGTGTAACAGCTACCATTATCTCTATCACCGCTACTATCACCACCACCATAACTACTATCACCACTACTACCACCACCACCACCATAACTACTATCACCATCATAACCACCATCAGCCTGTTTCTCCTGCTACACCACCACCATCACCACTACTACTGCCACCAGCAACACCACAACCAACACCATCACTACTACCACCACCACTACCATCAACGTGACCTCAGCTGACCTTGGGTGTGTCAACAATGGAGGAAATCACGCGTGGCCAGACTTGTTTTGATATGTCTGTGATCACAAGCTGCACACACACACACACGTACACGCAAGCACGTACACACACGCACGTACACACAAGCACCCAAATCCCTTCAAAGAAAACTACTAGTCAGAATATTTTATTAGTAAGTCAGCGTAAGGGAGAGTGCAAGACAACACAATGTAACAGCACAGCACGACGCAACACAAGAGGACACAACACAGCACAATAACACAACCTCCTCTAGCCAGCTACAACACGGCTTAGTTAAACGAAATTAACAGGAAAAAAATCACATTCATAAACATTACACAGTCATGTGGCTAACAAGAGAACACGACACAATGTTCTCCAGGACACCAGAACGCGACACAATGTTCTCCAGGACACCAGAACACGACACAATGTTCTCCAGGACACCAGAACACGACACAATGTTCTACAGGACACCAGAACACGACACAATGTTCTCCAGGACACCAGAACACGACACAATGTTCTCCAGGACACCAGAACGCGACACAATGTTCTCCAGGACACCAGAACGCGACACAATGTTCTACGGGACACCAGAACACGACACAATGTTCTCCAGGACACCAGAACGCGACACAATGTTCTACAGGACACCAGAACGCGACACAATGTTCTCCAGGACACCAGAACACGACACAATGTTCTCCAGGACACCAGAACGCGACACAATGTTCTACGGGACACCAGAACACGACACAATGTTCTCCAGGACACCAGAACGCGACACAATGTTCTACGGGACACCAGAACACGACACAATGTTCTCCAGGACACCAGAACACGACACAATGTTCTCCAGGACACCAGAACGCGACACAATGTTCTACGGGACACCAGAACACGACACAATGTTCTCCAGGACACCAGAACGCGACACAATGTTCTACGGGACACCAGAACACGACACAATGTTCTCCAGGACACGACTGAAGGTTCGAATAACATTAAGATTAAACCCCCAGCTTATTCCACTTGAAGATTAACCACTGTAACGCTGCTTGGGGGTTCAGGTTAGGTTAAGCCGTTAAGGTGAGGCTAAGGTTAAGTTAATGTTACGTAAAGCTGACAGAGGGAGATATTAAGCTGACAGACAAAGATAAAAATCCTACACGATTTAAATATAAAAAAAATATATAAAAAATATCATACAAATAGAAAAAAATGCAAAACCCCCAACTTATACACGAATGAATAAATAAATAAATACACAAGTATATAAATCTATGAATAAATAAAGAATCAATTGAATAAATAAATACAAATCATTGATGAGATAAATATAGACGTAAATGATAAGAAAAATGAATAAATTGAATAAATACATAACTGAATAAATATATAAACAGTAATGAATAAAAAATAAATAACATGGGGAGGAAGATGAATTGGTTAGACTTAAACTCCAATGTATAAAAACAAATATCCCTCACACACCACAGCATCCATCAGTTAGGCTAGAAAGAAGTCATATGTCTGCTTAAACGTACTCTAATGACAGACACAGACAGACACAAACAGACAAAAGACAGACACAGAGACAAAGACAGACACAAACAGACAAAATACAGACACAGACACACATGCTCCCGGACTCGAATCAATCAAACCCATAATATGAATCACCAAATGGTTCATGTCATGGGATTCGAAACCTCATCAATGCAGTTTATGGGATTCGAACCTCTTTTACTGCAACATCTTGTGAGTCGAATCTTCTTCACTACACACACCTGACTTACACACCTCCTTCAATACACATACCTGACTTTACACACCTCCCGCACTACACACACCTGACTTACAAACCTTCCTCAACGCCTACACCTGACTCACAACAGACGACAACTGATCCACTAAATCATTCAGTTACTGTATATACAACTCACTAGATCCGGATTGAAAGCTAAGAGCATTGACGAACGGGCAATAAATCCGTGTTAAATACCTTTCCCAGTTGTAATCAGCCGATACAAAAACGCTCTGGATTACAACTTTACTATACGACCGGGTCTTCCATTATGCCATTCTTATGACGTCCCTATACCAGTGAAATAATCCCAAGGTGTTTAGAGAGAGCTAACGAGACGAGGGAGAAGATTCCAGATTCCAAACAGACAGAGAGACAGACAGGCAGACAGACAGACAGACAGACACACACACAAAAGCCTAACAAAAGCAATCACAGTCAAGGGCGGGTGTGAGTCCAGCCTTTGTTGGACGCTACCCTATGTCGCCTCCTCCTCCTTCTCGGTGAGGGAGGAGGAGAGAAGAGAGGAAGTGGGGAGAAGAGGAAGGAGGTGAAGAGAGAGAGACGGGGGTAGGGCAGGAGAGGGAGGGGATGAGAGATTAAGGAGGAGGAGGGAAGGGAGAGGAGAGTAGGGAAGAGGTAGAGGGAGAAGATAGGAGGAAGAGAGGAGGAGGATACAGGAGGGGGGGGGGAGGTTAGGGGAAATATATTTATTTAGTATCGCTGGAAGATTATTATCAGCGCTGAGATAGGAGGGAAGGGGGGGGGGGGAAGGAGGGAGGGAGGGGAGAGGAGAAAGGCAGGGGGAGGATGAAGGAGTAAAAGATATGAACAGAAAAATATTTGTGGTACAATGTTTGCGTGTGGGAGGGAGGGAGGGGGACAATATACACTGAGATAAAGGAATAATTGGATTATTTCATGAAGAGGGGGGAGAGGAGAGCACACACACACACACACACACACACACACACACACACACACACACACACACACACACGCGCGCTTTCAAAATACAGAGAAAATACATAATAGACGGAGAAGGAAGACGGGTGGAGGAGAGGAAGAAAAAGATTATAAGTTTTGCAGGAAGAAGCCATAAGACTTGAACGTCAGGAGGAGGAGGAGGAGGAGGAGGAGGAGGAGGAGGAGGAGGAGAGAAGAGGACTAAAGGAGAAGAAAAGTGAAGAAAGAAGAGGAGCCAGGGAAGAAGAGAAAAGAAGGTGGTGAGGAGACATAAGCCAGGGAGCGGAGACGAGAAGAAGAAGGAGGAGGAGGAAGAGGAGGAAGAAGATAAAATAAATCGTGAATGAGGGGAATATCAACAGCCGGCAGCCAGCTGTCAGGGCACAAGTTGGCCACATTATCCTGTGAGGCAGAGAAGGAGGAGGTAGGAGGAGTAGGAGGAGGAGGAGGAGTAGAAGGAGGAGGAGGAAGTGGAGGTAGAAGGAGAAGACAGAGGAAAAGGATGAAGGTTTGGAGAGAGGAAAGATGACAAATAAACAAAACAATAACAAAGGTAATCAAGAATTGGTCAGGTAAACCTCGATAATTCGGACCAAATGGTAAAAGAACACCGGACAATTATCTTACCTGGGAGGGGCTCTGTCACCTAGGGCCAGGTAGACTCACCACATTCTCTCCAGTACTCTCTAGTGTCACCTCCACTTACCTGAAACATGAAAAACAAACAGGTTAATTAGGCAAAAGATAAACACATAAAAAGATTAAGATATCCACAATTTCATCACACATACATGCATAATTACATAAAACACACACACACACACACACGAGACAAAAACGACCAAAATCTGAGGCCAAATCCCCCGCAATACGTAAAAAAAAAAGATTCCTACCGAGATTTTCTATCAATAGTGAGTAACAGAAGCGATATGTTACAGACAGTCCAGGAAGTATTTAAGTGACATGTTGATATATCTTGTTACATTGTTGTTAGTGTTACGTTCACTATTGTGTGTGCGTGTGTGTGTGTGTGTGTGTTTAAGAAACCCTTCGTTCATCTTAAATGTTTCACTTTACATGATGGATCACACTTGAACATCTCTAAGCTTGTGTTAAGTGCCTCAGCTGTTATACTCTTGGATCATAAACACTCCAGAGCATGATGGACTCGGCAATTACAATCTTTAAGTGTGTTTTATGCACACTAATCTACTCTACAGGTAACACAGGCACATCACCATAACACACACACACACAGGTATCTAAGCATTAACATACCATAGCACATCACTCACATCTCACTATAAATAATAACAATAATAATAATGATAATAAAAAACTACCATTACAAAGTTGCCAGTAACACCCCCCCAGATGGCACTTACTCCAGGGCGTTGCCGATACCCTGAAGGCAAGAGGCAGCAGGTAAGGGCGGCTCGATGCTGCCCCACACACCACAAGGGGCGGCCAACCTTCAGCTTGTAACCTGAGCAAGATGTTTTCATTGCCTGCGTTTGAACGGTTCCCAAAGTAGAGATTGGGTTACCCTCACTGAACCACCTCTGTGTGTGTGTGTGTGTGTGTGTGTGTGTGTGCGTGTGCGTGTGTGTGTGTGTGTGGGTGCGTGTGTGCGCGCGTGTGTGTGTGTGTGTGTGTGTGCGTGTGTGTGTGCGCGTGTGTGTGTGCGTCCGCTCTTCCTCTGTTTCCTCACTCCCCCCCCCTCTCTCCACCTCCCTTCCCCATTAAGCTACTCGCCAAAATACCTTCCTCACACACTTCTCTTTCTTCCTTATATTCATCAAATTCTCTCTCTTTCTCTCAATAATTATCTGACATTCACTCACTCTCTCACTCAATTATTCTCTCATTCACTCACTCAATCATTCTCTCACGTACTAAATCGTTCTCTCACTCACTCAATTATTCTCTCACTCACGCACTCAATTATTCTCTCACTCACGCACTCAATTATTCTCTCACTCACACACTCGATTATTCTCTCACTCACGCTCTCAATTATTCTCTCACTCACGCACTCAATTATTCTCTCACTCACGCTCTCAATTATTCTCTCACTCACGCTCTCAATTATTCTCACTCACGCACTCAATTACACTCTCTCTCTCTCTCTCTCCTATTCGGTAATTTTATATCAAAGGAGGAGGAGGAGGAGAAGAAGAAGAAGAAGAAGAAGAAGAAGAAGGAGAAGAAGTAAGTGTGTGAGACCTGAAACTCGTCAACAATGCTATACTTGTATTCTGACATCACTCCACTCACACCTCCGCATACAAATACTGCACCACCGCTCGTGTCAACAACAACAACAGCATTGGTCAACAGCACGTGGATATATGCTGCAGCTCTGTCTGTCTGTCTGTCTGTCTGTCTGTAGACTAAGTAGATATGTATCCTGTGTCGCATATAACGTCATCACTCTCGCCTAACCCCTCCCACAATGAAGTATTAGGACGAGTTAATTAATCTCCAGGTAAAACTTCTCTTCAGACGCTCCAGATAAACAAAGCTCCAATAATACCCAGGTAACTACAGGTGACACGAGATAATTACTGACCCCCCCCCTCATCCACTTTTATTGCACCTCCTAAAGCCGATATTAACCCCATTATCTTAATTAATTAACCATTAAACACCTTAACCGAGACTTTTACTTAAGTGTGAATCGGTAACGAATACACACGGCTTAGATCCCTCCCTCACTGCGGTCTCGAGTCAAGGGTCAATTAAGGTTCGTTTTGATGTGTGTTCCAATCACCTGATAATTAGCACCTCAGTTTATTTCACCTGTAGATTAATTAACCACCCAAACGATACCTGTGGGGGTTGGGTTGGGTTAGCTTTATGTCAGGTTAATCATCACATGAAATAAAGTCGAATAAAGTCGTAGCTCGAATCTAAACCTCCAGATCCCAATTTTCCTTACACCTCAAGATACAAGAATCACGTTAAAACTACAACAACAACCTAACCTAACCAACCTACAACCTGTATATAATATCCATCCACATTATACAAACATTACCTTAACTAAATAGCTTCACTTAGTAAGACATAAACACCGAGACTCTAGGTTAAAAAAATAATAAAAAAGTCTGTACACCTAAATTTTACCTGGAACAAAGTGAACGATTATTTCATGCTATTTTTCAGAGGCTATTTTCGCGTTTGGCTATAATGCTCGGCTATAATACTCTGCTATAATGCCCTGTTATAATGATCGACTACAATGCACTGCTATAAAGCTTGGCTATAATGCTCGGCTATAATACTCTGCTATAATGCCCTGTTATAATGATCGACTACAATGCTCGGCTATAATACTCTGCTATAATGCTCTGCTATAATGCTCCCGTTAATGTAGCTTCATAATATTAATAAACATAATCATTCCAACCTCCTCCTCTTCCCCATGCAATCCTATTATATATTTATCTAAGTGGCTAGTTAGATGTATGTATGTATGTATGTATGTATGTATGTATGTATGTATGCAAAACTAATAATAGATCTGAAATACGGGCAAATCACCTCCCCTTCTCTTCTCGACCTGATTTTAATGACCGTGACCTTTGACCCCGTGAGGTGACCAAGAGAGAGAGAGAGAGGAGGAGAGAGAGAGAGAGAGAGAGAGAGAGAGAGAGAGAGAGAGAGAGAGAACTGTGTGAAGGGGGGATATATGTAAAGGAGTGATGGAGGAAGAAGGAGAAAGGAAGGGGAAGAGAGGGAGAGCAAAAAAGAGGGAGAAGACAGAAGGAAGAAATGAGAGAAAGTGAGGACACGTTAGAGAAGACAGGGTCAATGAAGAACGAAGGAGGGGGGGGAAGAGGGAGGAAGGAGGGAGGGAAGAGAGAGAGGAAGGAGGGAGGAAGGAGAGAGGGAAGAGAGGGAGGAAGGAGAGAGGGAGGAAGGAGAGAGGGAGGAAGGAGAGAGGGAGAGAAGAGAGGGAGGAAGGAGAGAGGGAGGAAGGAGGGAGAGAAGTGAGGGAGGAAGGAGAGAGGGAGGAAGGAGGGAAAAAAGAGGGAGGAAGGAGGGAGGGAAGAGAGGGAGGAAGGAGGGAAAAAAGAGAGGGAGGGAAGAGAGGAAGGAGGGGGAAGCCTAAAGTGTAAAGGGAGGGTGCGAGGAAGAAAGGAAGGGAGGAAGGAGAGAAAGAAAGGAAGGAGGGAAAGAGAGGAGGAAGGCGAAGAGAGAATTAGGTATGAAGGAAAAAAGAGGGAAGAAGGAAGAAATAAGAGAAGGAAAGGGTAGGGATGGAAAGGAGGGAAGGAGGGAGGGAATGAAGGGAAGGAGGGAGGGAATGAAGGAAGGAAGGAAGGAGGGAACACCGCCACCCACCACACCGTCTGAAAATCAATATTATGTGTCCTTGTGCATCCTAAGGTCAGTGGGAGGGGCGGAGTGGGATGCACTCAGCCCCACGCCCACCACGCCTCCCTCTTCACCACCATCACGCCCCCTCTTCACCACCACCACGCCCCCTCTTCACCACCCACACCCATCATGTCTCCCTCATCAACACCACGCCTCCCTCTTCACCACCACCACGCCTCCTTCACCACGCCCCCCTCTTCACTACCACCACGACCACGCCTCCTTCTTCACCACGCCTCCCTCTTCACCACCACCACCACGCCTCCTTCTTCACCACGCCTCCATCTTCACTACCACTACCACCACGCCTCGCTCTTCACCGCCACCACGCCTCGCTCTTCACCACCACGCCTCGCTCTTCACCACCACCACCACGCCTCCCTTTTCACCGCCACGCCTCGCTCTTCACCACCACCACGCCTCGATTAGATTAGATTTAACAATATAAGAATAGTTAATGTACCATAAACCACCAAACGACTACTACTACTGTTCCTCCCCAAGTGACCAATCAGGTGACCAGCCAATCATAACGGTTAATCAGGAAATAGCGTCAATTGCCTTCTACTGACCCCTACTACTACGGCAGCTGTTAGCTCTTGTTCACCACCTGGTACTGCTAGACCAGGATGACCCCCATTACTGCCACCACCATCACTATCACCATTATCACCATTACCAACACTATCACCAACACCATCATCAAAACTATCACTACCAGTATCATCACCATCACCACCACTATCATCACCACTGCCATCACCACCGCCACTATCATCACCACTACCACCCACCAACGAGTCATCAAGGAACACAATGATAAAAAAAATTATCGTCTCATAATCTTTTAAATCAACAATCAAAAGGTGTGTGTGTGTGTGTGTGTGTGTGGTAAGTAACAACTGTAAAACTACTAATCAATTTCCTAACACTATCTTCTTTCCGTCAATCAAATACCTGTCGGGTAAACCTTGGTGTTCTGAATGTACCTGTCGGGTCACTCTCCCTCAAAAGAGACAGTAGCTGGGAGGGGGGGGGGGGGACATATTAGCTCAGGTAAACTGCAGGTAATTGTTCATCTGGTAAGAAAACACTTGTGAATTTTGTCATCAGATTCGACAAACAAGAAACAATAAACTAAAACAACAACGAGAGAACCCAATCGTTAACACACGTAACGACCTGTTGTGAGGGAGAACCCGGGTGGTGGGTGAGGGAGAACCCGGGTGGTGGGTGAAGGAGAACCCGGTTATTGTGGTAGTGGAGTGAGGTACAGTCGCCTACACTTATACCTGGTACAGTGTCTCACGCGTTTTCAGAAATGTGGCAACACTGTCATAGTTGCCACATCTAACAAAATTCTGCAACCACTGTACCAGGTATGCCAACTCGCCGCCGCCACCGTTGCAGTACACGACGTAAACAAACATCTATACGGACGGGTTTTAGTGGAGCCTTTGTTCCGGGTCTCGCCTGAAAATAACTCTACCTCACCTAACAATGGACAAAGAGTAATCCCTGTGACTTTTTTTAAACATGCAAAAAAACTGTCCTTCTCATTGTAGTTGTGGTGTAGAGTCGACCATTCCTTCACATCCCTCCAGAGGAACGAGGTCCCCCCCCCCCCCACCCCGTGTTGTGTCTTTGATGCCTCCACCATCTTGCTACAACGGCATCCAATCACCACCTAATCTGAGGCTGACCACCGCTGACCATCCCCTACGCCCCTCGGCCTCCTGCTGCCCTTCGACGCTGTGTCTTTACCTCCAGGGTCACCACCGACAGGGCCACACACCACCGACAGGGCCACAGCCACACACCACCGACAGGGCCACAGCCACACACAACAACGCAATTTGGCTCTGACCACGCCAGCCAATTATCCAATTAGACTTAAGTGTTGATCCCATTAACAGAGGAGGTCTGAGAGCACCGACATGAGGGACCTGGGTGACCCAAGACTACAGTGAATCACCAAACAGGTCAAGGTGATGGGAAGGGGAGGGGGGAGGTGCCACTGCCACCTGGAAGCAGTGGCAGTGAGGGAGGAGGGAGGAGGAGGGGGGACCTAGAGTGAGAGAGAGGTGCGCTCGTGCCAGAGTGCGTTCAAGTCTCCAGGAACGCTTCATTTTACCCCCAGATGGAAACTGTACAAGAGAGGAACACAGCAAACTCTTGGTATTCACAACTCTAGTACTTATTGTCTCCTGAAGTGACTAGAGGATTATAATCTTAATATAATGTTTACTACCAGAAGATCACACGGTAACACACCACACACTATACTTCCTCCACATAGTGCCTCTCGTCTCCCGACACGCACACACAGTCCTCCTTCCCACCACAAAAATAATAGACTGGGTAGCATCATCAATTGTGACTCGCCTTCTTGCCTTGATCCCCACACAATCCCACACCACCTTTGTCTATGTCATCCCCCCCTCCCTCTGTTTACCACCTCCCTCCCTACCTACCAGCACCTCGCCTCTGCTACATTACCTGGCGCCCTTATCCACGACTTTTTCGGGGGCCCACACACCTGTCCTGAAGAAAGCGACATACCTGAAGGACAAAAAGAGTTTCCTCTCTGAAAATTTGGGTTAGGTTAGGTGAGGTGAGGTGAGGTTAGGTGAGGTTAGGCTTTAGGTGCATTTCTGTATCACATCTAACTCTTTTGTCATCATCTTTATGCTGTTCATGTGACTACTTTGTATTCTAATCTCACTCGGGAGTAAGCTGCATACTGACGCGTTATCTCCGGTGCGGGTTAATGAACAACACAACAAACAAACAACACAATACACACAACAAAAACAGTTCCCCTCCCACATATACAAAATAAAATAATAAAACACCTCCCCCACACATAACAAACACTCCCACCTCCCACACACAACAAAACAACAAACAATTCCCCCCACCTCCCACACACCAAAACAAACAATTCCCCCTCCCACACACAACCCCCCCCCCCACACAGAATCTCAAGACTCACGGTAGATAAAAAAAAAAACACCAACTCATGAATGTGTCTCTAATTACGCCCTGACTAGAGGTGCTGCCGACCCTCCCTATACACCGCCGCCTTGTCCCCGCCACAACTCTACTAAACACTCTAGTTTTTGTGGTCGTTAGGGAAAGTCGCCGACCAACTGGGTATGTTGAGGGTGGAGGGTGGGGGGTGAGGGTGGAGGGTGGGGGGTGAGGGTGGGGGGTGGGGGGGAGGGTTGAGGGTGGGGGTGGGGGGGAGGGGTGGGGGTGGGGGGAGGGGTGATAGTGTTGAGGGGTAGGGTGATGAGGTGAGATGATGGGTGTAGTAGAGGGTGGGGTGCGAGGGAGGAAGATAGAGTACTGAGCATGGGAAGAGAGAGAGAAAAAAATGGAAAGAAGAAGAAGAGAGGGGGAGAAAGAAGGAGGGACAGAGGGGGGGGGGCACTAAGAGAGGGGAGAAAGAGTATTAAGGGAGAGGGAAAGGGCGAGAAAGAGAGAAAGGAGAGAAAAATGAAGAAGGAAAGGGAAGAAAGCAATGACCCGTCCTCCACAAGGTCTCCTACATACAGTCTCCGGCACACAGTCTCCACCCCGTCACTCACCCCCTACCCCACACACATCCGGCCACTCACCCAGCACTAAATAGGCCACTGTGAGTGTCTTGACCAACCTGGGGGCGTGAGGCGGCCACTTGAGGCGATGGGATTAAAGGCACGAGTTAGGGGGGAAGGGGAAGAAGGGGGAAGGGGAAGGAGGGGGAGGGTTGCAGCGTGTGTCAATCGGGTCCAACACTGTCTCGTCACTCGATACCCGGAGAGAGAGAGAGAGAGAGAGAGAGAGAGAGAGAGAGAGAGACGTAGTTATAGTAGTCAATCAGGTCGAAAGATTAACATACACACAACCGCTACGACAAACATCTACATAATGACGTCCTTCCACACACACACACACACACACACACACACACACACACACACACACGCACACACACACAGCAAAACTCGTAAAAATGTGTAAACAAACATTCGTGAAATAACATAAAACTTAGTAAATAAAATAAAATATTCATAAAAAAAAAAATAAATAAATAAACAAACAGAAAAGTGTAAAATAAACAAAAGTACAAGACGTAAAACAAAGAAAAAATGTAAATTAAGACAAACGGAGGTAAAAGACTTGACAGGTGCAGGGAAAAAACCCGAAGCCCGACACGACTTGTTCTACAGTCCTCCCTGCTGACACATAGCTGACAGTCTCACAGCTGACACACACACAGCTGACAGATGCGATGACTGACAAGGGGGAAGGTTGGGGGGAGGAATATATAAATAACTACACAAACCCGTCAAAATAGACAGGTTATGTAGGACAGGTAGACTGGACAGTAGGACAGGTGTGTCGAGAGATAATTACAGGTGATTCTTATATGGATCGTATGATGATCCAACACCCTATACCTAACTCTACCTAGGGGGGGGGGGGTTAGATTAGGGTGTTTAATCTTCAGGTGGTCATATAAGCTGGGGTGTCTAATCTTCAGGTTATAAATATACGACTATAACGCCACCAATAGGTCCAGTATATCGCGACACACGCACGCGCACACACATACACACGCCAGAAATTATAATCGTCCTTGGAGGGGAAGAGAAGTGTGCACGATAGGAGGGGTGTGTGCACGATAAGACCGAGGTGTGCACGACAAGGGGGAGGGGGGGGGGCACCACAAGCTGATCCTGATGACACACATTAGTTAGACCATTATGCTACTTGTCCGTGAAGACCCCCCCTGTAGCCCCACCAGACCCCCCTGTAGCCCCACCAGACCCCCCTGTAGCCCCACCAGACCCCCCTGTAGCCCCACCAACGCAATAATGGATCAGGATAACACCAAATGGCTTCCTATGTCTCCGTGTACAGGTAATAAATCCTTTTAATAACAAGTTAATTAAAGAGAATGATCTTGTGACGACAGGTGTAAACAAAAGGTGCACTAACAGGTGTAAATACAAGATTAAAGCCTTTTATTAACAAGACAATAGAGTAAGAAACAAACACAAAAGAAACTGGTAATCACACAGGAAGAAATATGAATTATTTATACACACTGGAACAATTTTCTCCCAGCTGACACACACAGACAGACAGACACATACAGGTGGCGCAACTCTCTCGGTCAAGGTGTGGGTGGTGGTGTGGGTGGTGGTGAGGGTTAAGTGTGGAGGCAGGGAGGTGAAGGACAATACCAGGTCCAGCCCTCCAGCAGATACTGAGGGAGGCGCAGCAGAACTAGCCACCGGGATAATCGCACCTATAACGCCTCGATTAGTTTCTGGGTGTAAAGTAAACAATCTAAAAATTACTATCACTTGGCTGCTGGAAATTGCATATTGGACAGGTAAGTCTTCACCCTTTACCTTACCTGCCACAACCCTTCATCAGTACCGGCTCTACCTGACGTGGATCATATTCCCTTTATCCGTAAGACATGGTGAATCAAGAGGCTCTAATCCACCAGCCTGTGTAACGGAGGGGGTAATGGAGGAGGAAGGGTGGGAAATGAGGCGGAGGAGGAGGTACAAGAGAGGGCGTGGAAGGAAGAGGAGGGGGGGGGGGAGGTAGTAGCCGAACTGGTAAAAAATATATCTATCGAAAAACTATCCGGCAGAAAAGAGTGGCGGTATATATTATGGAATATACCGGGGAGGGCCGCGCCGAGCTTGTGGAAGGAGAGGGCCGGGCCGAGCTTGTGGAAGGAGAGGGCCGGGCCGAGCTTGTGGAAGGAGAGGGCCGGGCCGAGCTTGTGGAAGGAGAGGGCCGGGCCCAGCTTATGGAAGGAGAGGGGCGGGCCCAGCTTATGGAAGGAGAGGGGCGGGCCGAGCTTGTGGAAGGATAGGGCCGGGCCGAGCTTGTGGAAGGAGAGGGCCGGGCCCAGCTTATGGAAGGAGAGGGCCGGGCCGAGCTTGTGGAAGGAGAGGGCCGGGCCGAGCTTGTGGAAGGAGAGGGCCGGGCCGAGCTTGTGGAAGGAGAGGGCCGGGCCCAGCTTATGGAAGGAGAGGGGCGGGCCCAGCTTATGGAAGGAGAGGGCCGGGCCGAGCTTGTGGAAGGAGAGGGCCGGGCCGAGCTTGTGGAAGGAGAGGGCCGGGCCGAGCTTGTGGAAGGAGAGGGCCGGGCCGAGCTAACCTAACCTAACGCGGACTCCCTTCCTCCCTCAGTAGCGTTAATGTGTTTAATTAATTAATCAGCAGGTGAAGTAAGCTGGAGGATGACTAATTATCTTCAGGTGATCCATCTTCATCAACTTCTTTAACCACCGCCGTATTTCTTATTTCAACTAAGAGGAGAACTTAACGGGCCGTACCTCACACGTACCTCATACCCGTACCCCCCACACACACGTACCTCACACAGGCCGTACCTGACACACGCCGGGATATACAGTCATGTCAACCGATTATCTTCAACGTTGTAAGTTGAATAAATATTTTGGGAACGAAGTATTTTGGTGACGTCACTACTAAAGGCCACAGGTCACGGGTCAGTAAGGAGGAGTATTTCGGTGACGTCATTGGGAACAACTGGCTCACCTGTACCCAGATCACCACAGAGGAGGGAGGGAGGGAAGGATGGAGGGACAACACCAGAAGGTGGCTATGACTGGTACAACACGGACGTGGGACCTCCGTTATGTCAACAATACAGTAGAGGAAGTCCATCACCCGGGAGGGAGGGAGGGAGGGAGGGTGAGACCGCATGACATCACACCACAATACTGTCACGTAGGAGTGTGAAGTAACTCTCTCTCTCTCTCTCTCTCTCTCTCTCTCTCTCTCTCTCTCTCTCTCTCCCCGTGCTGTGGTTGGTGCAGACATCAACAGGACAGTGCTCCACTATCAACCACCATTACAATTACCTTACTTCCGCTCACTCGCCACTGCTCCATTATATCACAGTTCCCTCCCTTCCTTCACTCTCCCTTCATTCTCCTTCACTCGTGGGTCGGGGGGGGGGGGGGAGAGGTGGTAGAAGCGGGGGGAGTGGTGGTAACTCAACACCCACAACACTAATGACGTCTCAGCTTCATGTTACTCCCCCTCACTAAGTAGTGCTGGATGTACTCACTCCACACACTCCCCCTCCCTGAGTCCCTCCCTCTTACCCCCACTAAGAGGACATCCTCACTCACTACCACGACCCACACTTGAGTACCACTGCACGTACTCTCACTCCCCTCCCGTTCTGTCCCGCCCCGTCCCTGTTCTATCAGCCTCCCATCTGCCCTGAGCCTAAGAGAAGCCTCCTAGTAATACAATCCAAACACAAGACTCAGAGCTCTCACTTGACTCTGCCCACAGCCACAAGGATCATCACACAAGACCAACGGGGATTAATCTATCACGCCAAGCACCACAAGATCTGTTTCCTCCCTCCACTATCAAGATCCCCCCAGCCCCGCCCCCCCCACCCCATCAACCGCTGGTGGTGGGGGGACAACCGCAGGAGCCTCGCCTCACCTCCACAACTCACCAGGCACAATCCTTACTTATCGTCAAGTACTTCTGGTTATCACCCCTGCCATTACCGCTGATATTTATGGTACGCTCTTCCTCCTCTTTAACACCACTACCACCGCCTCTAACACCACTACCACTAACACCACAGCTTGACCTCTCCGCCACCACCCTACCTGGTCGTGAACTTTTAGCATCTATCCTCACTAAACCTGGTAATATCAGCGTCGAGGTCTTGGTCCCCTCTTTGAAAATTGAACAAGTCTCTCCCCGCATTACTTCCAAGTCTCTCTCCAACTAAAACTGTCTCACTGAGGAAAATCTCTAATGTCAGGATTTAAGCTCTGGGTTTATGTCAGGGTTTGGGTTTATGACATGTGAAGGGGAGTTTGTAGACTTGGTTTAAGATTCAAGAATGTGATTTTGCTTCAAGTTTTTGGTTTTGGGTCGAGAATAGGTCTAAAGTTGAGGGGTCGGCGCCAATATAGGGTTCAAGAATTTTTTGTTTTACTTGGTGTTGTGATTGATAGTTGACCACGGGCCGGGGGTGAAGCAGGTGTTGGGCGAGGCACGGGCGAGGAGCAGGAAGTGATGAAGCGAGGAGCAGCAAGTGATGAAGCGAGGAGCAGCAAGTGATGAAGCGAGGAGCAGCAAGTGATGAAGCGAGGAGCAGCAAGTGGTGAAGCGAGGAGCAGCAAGTGGTGAAGTTAGAGATTGTGCATGATGAAGCTCAAGGAAAAACTCTGAAGCTGAAGGGAAGGCGTGGCGGTGAGGGAGTGAGGTGCAGGAGGTGATCAAACCCTTGTACATGGGTACCCGAGTGAACAGGACACCATAACCACCAGCCCCTCATAAGTGGTCACCCTCGTGCATAATACAAGGTCCTCTCCCCCTCATCCCTCCCTCCCTGACATGATGAGGCTGGTAGCGGGGTGATGGCCTCCCTGCACGATATGGCCGCCGTGTCAAAAGTGAGATTTGTCATGAATAAATCAATCCCGGCCACTTCCCCCGGTCACTCCGCCCTGTCACTCCACCCTGTCACCTCAACACTCCAGAGACGTGACACCTGGACTGGTTCCTCTTCTCGCTGCTGTTAGCCATGGAGGAAATATTACCCAAGTCACCCAAGTTTTACTGCATCAAAAGGTTAACTTCAAACTAACAATTCAGAAAAAAATAAATTTACGAGTATATTATTTCACGTGATGGTTAAAACTCACCTAACTTAACCTAACCTAACCACACAGTTACAACACCCCCCAGCATTGTTCTCTCCCTCGTTAGGCACCTGTTAGTATTCACGGTGGTCAGTTACAGTCAACAGGGAGTGAGAGGGGAAAGACAGTCATTAAGTGGACCATCAGCCTCTACACCAACCCTAAAGAGTGGCGGCGCTGGAGGTAGGGGTCAGCTGAGTGGCCATGGAGATGTGTGGTGAAGCTGGCCAGGAGGAAGATGTGTGGTGAGGGTGGCCAGGAGGAAGATGTGTGGTGAGGCTGGTCAAGAGGAAGATGTGTGGTGAGGGTGGCCAGGAGGAAGATGTGTGGTGAGGGTGGCCAGGAGGAAGATGTGTGGTGAGGGTGGCCAGGAGGAAGATGTGTGGTGAAGCTGGCCAGGAGGAAGATGTGTGGTGAAGCTGGCCAGGAGGAAGATGTGTGGTGAGGGTGGCCATAAAAGACATTACCACTGGCAGCTCAAGTCGACCAAAAGTTCATCTGACGCAGCTCTCCCATTTAGGTTACACTGCAGGATGAATGCCAGGCGCTGTTGATTGCTCGTGCAGGAGATATGTTTTTATGACCCCCCCCCCCCACCCCCTCCAAGAGCTGAGGGTCGTAGAGTAAACAGCATACAACTTCGCCTGGACAAATTTACTACAACACTACAGGTAAAGTATTCAAGGAAACCATCTACACAAATTACGACAGGTAAATACAGGTAAGACAGTATGGTAATTGGCTAGGGAGGGAATGAGTGACAGAGAGAGGGAGGGAGGGGGAGGGAGGGGGAAGGAGGGAGTGACAGGGGGGAAGGAGGGGGAGGGAAAAGGGAGGGAGGGGGGAGGTAACACAGGTAGTAACAGCAATATACGGATAACAGAATATACTCTACATGTGAGGGGCTGAGTCTGGTTTTATTGCCACTTAAAATCACGACAGGGTCATTAACTGCCCTAAGTCAGCACCTGGGGGGAGGGGGTGGGGAAGGAGGTAGGGGAAGAGTGCGGGGAAGAGGGAGAGAGTGTGAGGAGGGGGAGAGAGAGTGGAGAAGGAGGGGAGGGGGGACGATTGTGGGGGGAGGGGGGACTATTGTGGAGGAGGGAGAGGGAAAGGAGAGAGTGCGGGGAGAGGAGAGGGAGAGGGAAAGAAGAGAGTGCGGAGGGAGTAAGCAAGAGCCCGGAGCCACAAAGGTTCATAAGGATTTTAATTCTTTGTTAAGTAATGATATAAACACTAATAATAACACCCAAATACAACATTACAATTATTACACTGAGACTCGACCTTAACTAGGAGGAGGAGGAGGAGGAGGAGGACGACGAAAGAGGCCGATCTTGTTGTACACACACTGATTCTGGCAACGATTAGTGAGTGAGGGTACGTGAGGCACTTGGAGAGAGAGAGAGAGAGAGAGAGAGAGAGAGAGAGAGAGAGAGAGAGAGAGAGAGAGAAGAGGTGATAAAGAGGACATAGCAACATAAAGTACTAAAAAAAAAGGTTATTACAGCGGACAGAAAATATAACAAGAGAAATTGTAGTAATTAAAGGCAGGGAACAGAGGCGCGGGCAGCGAGGCGTGAACCTGGTCGGGGGGGGGGGGGGAGGGCGTGTGCAAGGCGTGGGGAATTGCAATGGGGGAGAGGAGGCGTGGCTTTGAGGGGCACTAAGAGTTTTACGTAGTTTGGAGGGCGTGGGGGAGAGGAGGAGTGTGGCGTGGAGGGCGTGCGGTAAAAGCAGAATCTGGTGTGGGGGCATAGGATAGACAGGACCAGTGTGGCGTGTGAGGCGTGGGGTAGACAGGACCAGTGTGGCGTAGGAGGCGTGGGGTAGACAGGACCAGTGTGGCGTGTGAGGCGTGGGGTAGACAGGACCAGTGTGGCGTAGGAGGCGTGGGGTAGACAGGACCAGTGTGGCGTAGGAGGCGTGGGGTAGACAGGACCAGTGTGGCGTAGGAGGCGTGGGGTAGACAGGACCAGTGTGGCGTCACAAGTCTGGGCGGAGGAGGGCGGCGTCTCCCTGACGTCCAGACTCATGCAGTCAATACACTAACCCGCGCTACTGGGTGTGTGTGTGTGTGTTACAGTAGAAATTAGAGAACTATCTCACACACACACACACACACACACACACACGGGTATCATTCGCTACACTTCACAACTGCAAGTCACAACTCACGTCACCCCTTATTCCTCTTCATCCCCTTCAACTTGAGTCAACACCTGCTAACACCCGAGGCTCTGGAACACCTTAGGCTCCTGTAACACCTTAACACCTGAAGCTCTGTAACACCTTAAACACACTGATAAACACAATTGGGCCTACCTCCTGCCCCTTCACACACACACAGCAGAAAGCGAGGTGGGTGAGTGAAAGTTTTTGATACAGGTGGAGGAAAATACTCCAGAACATCACCCTCTCAGTGAAGCGCACGGAGGGGACTGACGGTCGCACACACATTTTCCGGAATTAATTTTAAAACCTCATTAAATCTGGTAAAAGTATACTGACCATTAGGTGACCAACCACAAGTGATTTATAAAATAAATAATATTAATTTGGAGTCAGGTGATGAAGGAGAGGTACAGGTAAATTGATCAAATGTGTGTGTGTCTCTATACTGTTGTTTCCTACGTGAGGCGTTGACAGTACCTATCGTCTTCTCTCACACGGGATCAATATTTTTCAGAAGTGATAGATTCCTCTTCACTGGTGGGCCCTTAGACCCTGGTGGTGCTGGCGGGCCCCTAGACTCTGGTGGTGCTGATGGGCCCCTAGACCCTGATGTTGGTGGACCCCTAGACCCTGGTCGTGCTGGTGGGCCTCTAGACCCTAGAGGTGCTGGTGGACCCCTAGACCCTGGTCGTGCTGGTGGGCCCCTAGACCCTGGTCGTGCTGGTGGGCCCCTAGACCCTGGTCGTGCTGGTGGGCCCCTCGACCCTAGTGGTGCTGGTGGGCCCCAAGACCCTGGTCGTGCTGGTGGGCCCCTAGACCCTGGTCGTGCTGGTGGGCCCCTAGACCCTAGTGGTGCTGGTGGGCCCCTAGACCCTGGTGGTGTTGGACTCCTAGACCCTGATGTTGGTGGGCCCCTAGACCCTAGTGGTGCTGGTGGGCCCCTAGACCCTGGTCGTGCTGGTGGGCCCCTAGACCCTCGTGGTGCTGGTGGGCCCCTAGACCCTGGTGGTGTTGGACTCCTAGACCCTGATGTTGGTGGGCCCCTAGACCCTAGCGGTGGTGGAAGAGGCGGTGAGTCGGAGGTAAACACAATAAATATCATGTAGTGGATACACACAAACTGAGTAAATATTTAACCCTGCCAGGTGTAGACCACAGAAGAAACAAGACCTAATAAATGACTTGGACGAGCTGGGCTGGGCTGGTCACCAACATCCCCGGGCGTAATCTACCATCTTCTCAGACCACAACCCAGCCCAGCAGAGAAATTGCGTCATGATGAGTGGGAAGCACGCCCACGCCCACAGCAGGACCTATGTGGTCCACCCTACTGCTTGTCACAACAATAACTATTTCTACAATCACGAAAACAGTTTAACTACGCTCTCAAGGTCTGGCGAGGTCACCCGATCAATAACTTTGTACACAGCTTGTTGAAGGAATACAAACAGGTACAGTATGTAGGTCACCTGTACAGCGCCCGAGCTCTGTAGTGTAGCACAAGGCCCACATGCCAGTACCGTACTTATCCTCAGCAACACAGGTACGGTACCGGCTATTGAGGAAATTATGTCTAATTACGGCAGGATCCCTACCAGATAACAAGTACACAACAACCCTTCACCAGGACAGCTCCCCTACGCCATGTTTGAGGGCGTTGGCCAACAAGTCGTCCACAACCATGCCAGTATAACGTGTCATACAATTATCTTGTAACACTCAAGACTCACCGCCCTCACACATGCACCACCACTTACCACACCTTATTACTCCATTATCATTAGCGCTGTGTGCATATTATACCCACTGCGTTTGTCTGTCTGTGGTTTTTCTTCTCTCGGTGCGGTTCTCCTTCTCCTCCCATCTTCTCCCCACTCCCTCTCTTTCCCAACACCACCTCCCTCACCCTGTGTTCCCCCCACCACACTTATGACCTACTACCAGGAACCTCTGGGCGTATAGTCATCCCGCGGGAGGCTCAAACGAACTCTGTCCATGTCACCTACTCCTACTACGCCCATCTCACCCACCCTACACACCACCCATCCTACACACGCCCATCTCACCCACCCTACACCATAATATTTTACATCATAAAATATTTACCAACATGTTATAACTGATCCCCGACGCCCACCTACAACACACAATACCTCGCTACACCTTACACCAGCGCCCCCCCCCCCTCACCTCCCCGCCTGTTAACATGAGGGGGGAGTGAGGAAGAAGATAGAGGGAGGGATTAATGTAGCAGTGAGGAACATGCCGCGCCTACTAACATAACATCTTTCTCTGACACTCACCACCACCACAATATATCCCTCACTCGCGGTAAACATCCATCAGCCAAGGCAAGACTGGTAACCATTAGTCTGAATTAATTAAACCAAGACCCCATACTACTCCTCCTCCTCCTCCCACAGTTATGACGAGGACAATAACACTCTCTCCCTCCTCCTCCCCACACAACCAAGACGAGGCATAACAAGTTACAACACAGGAAGGGGAGTCGCTGAGCTGCATTTAATACTCTACAGTACCTGATCTTAAATGTAAAAAGGTGTGTGTGTGTGTGTGTGTGTGTGTGTGAACCTAGCGAGAGGAAGTAGAGGTGTGAGAAAGATCACCCAAAGCCACCCACACATACGTGTACACCTACCCCATCCACACACTTACACACCCACACTTACCCCCCACACCCACACACCTACAACTACCCCCCACCCACACACCTGCCTACTTTCTGGAATTCCAAAAACACAATAAAAAGAATAAAAATCAACTTCAATGTGTAGGTATACGTGTGACAGTACACAGAGGTGTCCAAACAGCTGGTTACATCACTCAACAAAGACGACACAACTTGTACACAGAAAAAAAGTGTAAGTGTGTTGAGGAGATCCCGCGAGACTTACCCACTCCAGGTACCGTATATACCGTACAAACACAGTCCTGGGATATATACCTCCCCCCCGGTACACAAAAAACAGCTGTCAACCATGTAATTAAGAAAGAAGAGGAGGAGGAAGAGGTAAGGGAGGAAGGTAGAAGGAAGGAGATATAGGACGAGGAGGAAGAAAAGAAGCAGAGAAGGAAGAATGAGAGAGAGAGAGAGAGAGAGAGAGAGAGAGAGAGAGAGAGAGAGAGAGAGAGAGAGAGAGAGAGAGAATGGTATACCGTACTGACTCACGTGGATGACACCTGGGATTAGCCACATACCTCTACCACCACCACCACATCTTGTACTGCGTATTCACCCCTCACAGCGCCCTTCCTTCCCATCAACTCCCTTCACCCCCCCTCAATTACCACCTCGTCACCTCCTCTCACACCCCCCTCATCAACTCTCTCCCACCCCCTCAGTCCACCCCCATCAACTCCTTTCCAACCCCCCACCCCTCACCACCTCACTAACGCATTTCCCACCTCCCTCATTTAACCATTCCTCCTCCTCCTATTATTATTTCCTCTTCTCATTTCTCCGTCATCAGTTCCCCACATTAGTCCTCCCTTCCTTCACCTTAATTGCTGTTCCTCATTAACCTTGTCCTATTAACACACGCCCACCACTACCATCAAGAAGTTCCCAGCTTATTTCACCTGGAGAATAGTCACACACACACACACACACACACACACACACACACACCTCCTCAACCCCAGACTTCTCAATTTCCTTTATGGTCAACATGGGAACAGGAGGCGCGGGGTGTATGGCGCCACAACATCCCCAGGACAGCCTAGACCGGGTGGACTGGACCGGGTGGACTGGACCGGGAGGACTAGGACAGGTGGTGAGGACCAGGTAGACAGGGCCGGGTGTACTGGACCAGGTAGACAGGGCCGGGTGTACTGGACCAGGTAGACAGGGCCGGGTGTATTGGACCAGGTAGACAGGGCCGGGTGTACTGGACCAGGTAGACAGGGCAAGGGTGTACTGGACCAGGTAGACAGGGCAAGGGTGTACTGGACCAGGCAGACAGGGCCGGGTGTATTGGACCAGGTAGACAGGGCCGGGTGTACTGGACCAGGTAGACAGGCCGGGTGTACTGGACCAGGTAGACAGGGCCGGGTGTACTGGACCAGGTAGACAAGGCCGGGTGTACTGGACCAGGTAGACAGGGCCGGGTCTACTGGACCAGGTAGACAAGGCCGGGTGTACTGGACCAGGTAGACAGGGCCGGGTGTACTGGACCAGGTAGACAAGGCCGGGTGTACTGGACCAGGTAGACAGGGCCGGGTGTACTGGACCAGGTAGACAAGGCCGGGTGTACTGGACCAGGTAGACAGGGCCGGGTGTACTGGACCAGGTAGACAGGGCCGGGTGTACTGGACCAGGTAGACAGGGCCGGGTGTACTGGACCAGATAGACAGGGCCGGGTGTACTGGACCAGGTAGACAGGGCCGGGTGTACTGGACCAGGTAGACAGGGCCGGGTGTACTGGACCAGGTAGACAGGGCCGGATTTACTGGACCAGGAATAAAACTCATAACCGGAAGAGATGGTGTATGGCAGTCAAACAGAGACCCGGAAGTCACCCAGAATAGTCATCACCCAAACTGACACACACGGAAGTTATTAAGAACTGTCGACAAACAACAGTACAGATGACACGGAAGAACCCACCAGACGACAGTAAACACGGGAGTCACCAAGTACAGCACAGACTCAACAATTCACCCTAAAAAATCAAACACGGTGACACCTTACCTTCCTGAGAGCGGAAACGGGGCCCCACACACACAGTCAGTAGTTCTAAGGGGGCCCCACACAGTCAGTACTCATAAAGAGGCCCATACACAGAAACCAAAAAGGGCCCACACAGCCAGCAATCATAAGGACCTCAGACAGTCAATAGTTATGAAGGCCCACACACTCAGTAGTCAGGAGGGCCTCGGAGATGTCTGTCAGTAAATGAAACAGCTACAGGAACTGCACTAACGCACTTGATAAGGTAACCAGCTGTGAAATGATATGTTCTGACAGACGCTAGACGGGACTTGCTACAACTCCTGAGGGGGGTGGGAGAAGAGGAGGAGGAGGAGAAGGAAGAAGAAGAGGAGGAGGAGAAGGAAGAAGAAGAGGAGGAATAAGAGGAAGATATAAAGAAGAGGAAAAGGAAAAACAGGAGAGGAAAGAAGAGAAGGAAAAGGAGAGGGCAGAGGCAAAAGAAGAAAACGGGATAGGTTGAGAAAAAGGAAAGAGAGGCAGAGAGAAAAGAGAGAAAAAAAGAAGAGGGGAGGGACAAACACACAAAGGCGAGGCACCAGAGGGAGGCAGCTGGTAGTGTTGTGTTTGTACTGGCTATAAACCTTTATGACGAAGGCGGCCCACTGAAGCAAGGGCGGCTTAAGTGTACAGGAGATGACAAGCAGCGAGGGATACCGGCAGGGGGACGAGGTGGATGGGGGTAGACACGGCGGAGAGAGAGAGAGAGAGAGAGAGAGAGAGAGAGAGAGAGAGAGAGAGAGAGAGAGAGAGAGAGTCTTGTGGGTGCCAATGTAAGGATGGACCAGTATTTTACATTGGAGGTTCGGTGTTGCTTACAATGGTGTGGTACCAGATTTACGTTGGGAGTATCTGTTTCTTTGTACATGGGAGAATGTTTTTTACACACAGGTGAGGTATGGGGTGAGGGTGGACAGGTAAGGGGTGATGGGTGGACAGGTAAGGGGTGATGGGTGGACAGGTAAAGGGTGAGGGTGGACAGGTAAGGGGTGATGGGTGGACAGGTAAGGGGTGATGGGTGGACAGGTAAGGGGTGATGGGTGGACAGGTAAGGGGTGATGGGTGGACAGGTAAGGGGTGATTGGTGGACAGGTAAAGGGTGAGGGTGGACAGGTAAGGGGTGATGGGTGGACAGGTAAGGGGTGATGGGTGGACAGGTAAGGGGTGATGGGTGGACAGGTATGGGGTGATGGGTGGACAGGTATGGGGTGAGGGTGGACAGGTAAGGGGTGATGGGTGGACAGGTAAGGGGTGATGGGTGGACAGGTAAAGGGTGATGGGTGGACAGGTAAGGGGTGATGGGTGGACAGGTAAGGGGTGATGGGTGGACAGGTAAGGGTGATGGGTGGACAGGTAAGGGGTGATGGGTGGACAGGTAAGGGGTGATGGGTGGACAGGTAAGGGGTGATGGGTGGACAGGTAAGGGGTGATGGGTGGACAGGTATGGGGTGAGGGTGGACAGGTAAGGGGTGATGGGTGGACAGGTAAAGGGTGATGGGTGGACAGGTAAGGGGTGATGGGTGGACAGGTAAGGGGTGATGGGTGGACAGGTAAGGGGTGATGGGTGGACAGGCAAAGGGTGATGGGTGGACAGGTAAGGGGTGATGGGTGGACAGGTAAGGGGTGATGGGTGGACAGGTAAGGGTGATGGGTGGACAGGTAAGGGGTGATGGGTGGACAGGTAAAGGGTGATGGGTGGACAGTTAAGGGGTGAGGGTGGACAGGTAACGGGTGAGGGTGGACAGGTAACGGGTGAGGGTGGACAGGTAAGGGGGACAAAGCTTCCACCACCATTTACTACCAAGAGCCGTCAGCCATTCCTCGGTGTTTATAGTGGTGGTAACTAACACTACAGCCCACCCAGGTAACAGGTGAAGGGGGAGGTGCTGGGGGGGAGGTGCCGGTGGAGGTGCTGATGGAGGGTGGAGGACGGGGAGAAAGGTAGGGTGGAGGTAAGGTGCAGGGAGAGGAGGTGTTTAAATCAAAATCGACTTAAGAAATATTCTGTTCACACTCACCCCCCCCCCCCCCCCCACGATTACCACCAACCCATGACCTCTCTAAAAACATTCACAACATCCTTGGACCCACACACACCTCTATTGATCACACTACCAACACCACTACTACTCACAACTAACCCAATTTAATGACCCCAAATAAAGAAATACATACTCACCCACACCGACTAAGGTCATCATCATTCGCATATCCAATTGATTCTCATAATGGTTGGCGTGGTGCAGTGATAAGCGTCTTGAATTCCAGAGTCCACTTCTTGTCGGACAGAGGGTCGGCCAGAAGACGTAATAGAGGATTATTTGCGGACTATGGATGGTTATGGAACAAGGTAGAAGAGAGAGAGAGAGAGAGAGAGAGAGAGAGAGAGAGAGAGAGAGAGAGAGAGAGAGAGAGAGAGAGAGAGTCAATGATTTTACAAAACACAAGGTGGTGATAAGGACAGGAGGAGTGAGAGATTGAGGGAGGAGGAGGAGGAGAATAGTAAGTAAAGAAGGTGGGAGGACGACATGAAAGATGAGAAAAAGGGAATGAAAACGGAGAGAAAGGAGTGGAGGAGGATAGAGTGGAACAGGACGAAGGAGGGCAGGAAGGAGTGAGGGAGGAGGAAGCAAGGAGTGGCTCATGGCCCCCGGGGCGTGGGACATCCTTCTTACCACGCCTGACTGACCAACAACCCACGCCAACCCTACTACCCACGCCATCCCTGACCATCATCCACCCACGCCACCCCTTCTAACTGCCACCTACCCCAGTAACCCACCTCTCTCTCTCTCTCTCTCTCTGTGTGTGTGTGTGTGTGTGTGTTGTGTGTGTGTGTGTGTGTGTGTGTGTGCGCAGATATACAGAAGTAACAACTACAACAATATCAAGTGAAACAAAAGACAATACGAAGTAAGAACAAAAAGACACGAAAAGAAAGAAATAAAGAAAAGAAAAAGTAACCGAGAGGAAGAAGAAGAAAAAAGAAGATGAAAACAAAAGGATAAAAATAATAAAGATGACAAAAGAGTAAACAAACAATGATGGAGAGAGAGAGAGAGAGAGAGAGAGAGAGAGAGAGAGAGAGAGTGTGTGTGGGGGCGGCCTGTGTTACCTGCGACAAAGGTAGAGTCAATGGGCACGATGACGCTGATACCTAATGTACCCGACCTCCAGGAATCTGGGGAAGGGGGGGGGGGGGAAGGAGGTCACCCACTAGAATGATGGAGGCCAGAGGTCACCCACTGTTTGCTCAGGAGGACACACACACAATATATTAAGCCATCGTTCAAGTGTGACTAGTGTTTCACAGCCGCCCTCACCAGAACCATCACAACACAGCAGGGAGTATTGGCCAAAACCCCAGGGGACAATTCTTCTTCTATCCTTCCTCCTCTCTATGTGGTATGTGTACTGTACCCCCACATACAGCCCCATCACATGTATGTGTAGATGTTATGTAGCCTCGCATATATACATGTTAAAAAACCCAAACAAAAGTACGACAGCAAAATTACATAACGAATTGATATCAAACTAAAATACATGTTTACATTTGTTAGTAAATACATAAACACCTTGAATGATAGTCGACCCATACGTCTCGTTCGTGTGTAGTTCCTGTGGATTCTATTTAAACAATTCAATAAACTAAAATACAGTACCGGGTGTTAGTTATAATTTATGCTAATATTTTAAATGTATCATAAAAACAATATATATATTATTTTTGTATAAACACCGGTCAGAACTAAAGGAAAAACTCGCATAATTATATCGTACTAATGACAGTGGACACACACACACACACACACATCAACATCACAGGGTCACCCTCAACCAACCAACCATTATAACACACAAATACCTGTATCTCTCTTTAATTACAGGTATATAGGTGCCGTTTGGTTCCTCACTGCCACACCATCAGATCCTCACTATCACACCATCAGATCCTCACTGTCACACCATCAGATCCTCACTGCCACACCATCAGATCCTCATCACTACCACACCATGAGAGGTGGTTTACGAGGTGTGAAGCCCAACACCAGCTTCTCACACTCCCCCTTCAGCAGATGTTTCAAACCCGACACACCGAACTGTTACTCGACCGGGGTCACCTTACACACCACCCTCCAGCGAGCCAGTTGGTGGTGCACTAAACTGACTGACTGACTGACTGACCGACAATTAAACTGGCTAACTGAAGGAGGAAATAAACTGAATGATCGGAATTATCGACTGATTAATTATTAGAGGTTTTGACTGAATGAACGAGGAAAATACTGAACTTGCTGACTCATTTGGTTGGTTCACCGAGTATATTTACACCGCCATGACCCAGCAACTTTGAATTACACCTTTAAAATGAGGAATAAATAGCCAACAAACAGACTAATATAACAACAATGATATTTAGCTGCTTCTGTGAGCCACAACGGGACTAACAAACAGAAAAGACACCAACAAAACTCCCCTTAAACCTACAGAAACTGGCTTCATGTCACCCCCTCCGTCCCCACCAACTCAAGAGCCTCCAAGCAAGCAATTAAAAAAAGTTCTCACCTACCTGTTACATCTCTCTCTCTCTCTCTCTCCTCATCACTCCACACCACCTTCTCCTCATCACTCCACCCTCCTGCACTCCCCTCCTACCCACCACCAAACCCCAACTATCCTTAACCTCTACCACCCCCACACATCCCTCCAACCAGTCTTCACCCCCTCCCACATCTAATAATAATAATAATTAACGGTTTATTGAAAGAGCTTGGCAGCCAGAAGGCTGAAAATATACAGTTACATATTTGGGGAGTGGGTTACGAATTACAAATAATATACAAGTAACATAAGTGACACAAATAAGACATATAATAACTTAGATGGGGAAAAGCTCAAACTACAGTTCAATTCAACATAGTGACAGTGTTACAGTATTACAAGTTATTGATAATTTTTACAATGGTTGGGACTGGGCTGTTCTTATAGCGATCAGTTCGTGCACGTATGGGCTGGATGCGGTTGTGGTGTCGAACAGCAATTCTCGGACAAGGGACCTCGGGTGGTAGTAGGAGCCGGTGTCGGGGATGGTGTAGAAGCTTCTTACCAAATTTGCAGATGAGGTCGTGGTGATGGTCAGTGAGAGTCGAAAGGGTCAGTGTGTTGAGCGCTTCTTGATATGTGGAGTAGGAGGAGGAGAGAATAATCTTGCATGCCCTCTTTTGCACTTTTTCTAGGTGTTTACGTTGTGTGGCATTTAGGGAGGAAGACCAGGTGGGGGAGGCATAGGTGAGCTTGGGAAGTATGAATGTTGTGTAAACACTGAGGAGCTCGTGTGCAGGAACTCCGAGGGAGGAGTGGTGTGTGTGTGGGTAGGAGGGATGGAGGGTGGTACTGGCAGTCGGCCAATCCCGTCCAACCCTTCGCTACTGGGCCAAGCAGGGTCACACACACGAATATCCGGTACACCTTATGGCTCACTATTTACTTCCACCAAAACTAAGAAAAATGTATCGTAGAGTTCACCAGATACACACAGCCAACTTACTGTATACACACAGCTAATACAACCACAATAACCTACCCCAGCATAGCCTAACCTACACCCCAGCATAGCCTAACCTACCACCCCAGCATAGCCTAACCTAACCTACCCCAGCATAGCCTAACCTACCCCAGCATAGCCTAACCTAACCTACCCCAGCCTAACCTAACCTACCCCAGCATAGCCTAACCTAACCTAACCTACCCCAGCATAGCCTAACCTAACCTAACCTACCCCAGCATAGCCTAACCTAACCTACCCCAGCATAGCCTAACCTAACCTACCCCAGCATAGCCTAACCTAACCTACCCCAGCATAGCCTAACCTAACCTACCCCAGCCTAACCTAACCTACCCCAGCATAGCCTAACCTAACCTACCCCAGCCTAACCTACCCCAGCCTAACCTAACCTAGCCTACCCCAGCCTAGCCTAACCTAACCCCAGCCTCACCTACCCCAACCTAATCTAGCCTAGATCACTTGAAGATTAACTCCCCAGTTTATTTCACCTTTAAATTATCCATCCTAACGTTAACTTAACAAAGAGCTGAGTGTTATCATCCACCAGCTGAGTGTTATCGTCCACCAGCTGACAGTGTTATCATCCACCAGCTGAGTGTTATCGTCCACCAGCTGACAGTGTTATCATCCACCAGCTGAGTGTTATCATCCACCAGCTGAGTGTTATCGTCCACCAGCTGACAGTGTTATCGTCCACCAGCTGAGTGTTATCGTCCACCAGCTGACAGTGTTATCGTCCACCAGCTGACAGTGTTATCGTCCACCAGCTGAGTGTTATCGTCCACCAGCTAACAGTGTTATCGTCCACCAGCTGAGTGTTATCGTCCACCAGCTGAGTGTTATCATCCACCAGCTAACAGTGCTATCGTCCACCAGCTAACAGTGTTATCGTCCACCAGCTGAGTGTTATCATCCACCAGCTAACAGTGCTATCGTCCACCAGCTAACAGTGTTATCGTCCACCAGCTGAGTGTTATCATCCACCGGCTGAGTGTTATCATCCACCAGCTAACAGTGTTATCGTCCACCAGCTAACAGTGTTATCATCCACCAGCTGAGTGTTATCATCCACCAGCTAACAGTGTTATCGTCCACCAGCTAACAGTGTTATCGTCCACCAGCTAACAGTTTTATCATCCACCAGCTAAGTGTTATCATCCACCAGCTGAGTGTTATCGTCCTCCAGCTAACAGTGTTATCATCCACCAGCTGAGTGTTATCATCCACCAGCTAACAGTGTTATCGTCCTCCAGCTAACAGTGTTGTTATCATCCACCAGCTGAGTGTTATCAACCACCAGCTAACAGTCTTATCGTCCTCCAGCTAACAGTGTTATCATCCACCAGCTGACAGTGTTATCATCCACCAGCTAACAGTCTTATCGTCCTCCAGCTAACAGTGTTATCATCCACCAGCTGACAGTGTTATCGTCCACCAGCTAACAGAGTTATCATCCACCAGCTGAGTGTTATCATCCACCAGCTGACAGTGTTATCATCCACCAGCTCACAGTTATCATCCACCGGCTGAGTGTTATCGTCCTCCAGCTAACAGTGTTATCATCCACCAGCTGAGTGTTATCATCCACCAGCTAACAGTGTTATCATCCACCAGCTGAGTGTTATCGTCCTCCAGCTGAGTTTTATCATCCACCAGCTTAGTGTTATCATCCACCAGCTTAGTGTTATCATCCACCAGTGACAGTGTTATCGTCCACCAACTTAGTGTTATCATCCACCAGCTGACAGTGTTATCATCCACCAGGTGACAGTGTTATCGTCCACCAGCTTAGTGTTATCATCCACCAGCTGACAGTGTTATCGTCCACCAGCTTAGTGTTATCATCCACCAGCTTAGTGTTATCATCCACCAGCTAACAGTGTTATCATCCACCAGCTGACAGTGTTATCGTCCACCAGCTTAGTGTTATCATCCACCAGCTGACAGTGTTATCATCCACCAGCTAACAGTGTTATCATCCACCAGCTAACAGTGTTATCGTCCACCAGCTGACAGTTTTATCATCCACCAGCTGACAGTGTTATCGTCCTCCAGCTAACAGTTTTATCGTCCTCCAGCTGAGTGTTATCATCCACCAACTGACAGTGTTATCGTCCTCCAGCTGACAGTGTTATCATCCACCAGCTAACAGTGTTATCGTCCTCCAGCTAACAGTGTTATCGTCCTCCAGCTGACAGTGTTATCATCCACCAGCTGAGTGTTATCATCCACCAACTGACAGTGTTATCGTCCTCCAGCTAACAGTTTTATCATCCACCAGCTAAGTGTTATCATCCACCAGCTGAGTGTTATCGTCCACCAGCTGACAGTGTTATCGTCCTCCAGCTAACAGTGTTATCATCCACCAGCTGAGTGTTATCATCCACCAGCTAACAGTGTTATCGTCCTCCAGCTAACAGTGTTATCATCCACCAGCTGAGTGTTATCATCCACCAGCTAACAGTGTTATCGTCCTCCAGCTAACAGTGTTATCATCCACCAGCTAACAGTGTTATCGTCCACCAGCTAACAGTGTTATCATCCACCAGCTGAGTGTTATCATCCACCAGCTAACAGTGTTATCGTCCTCCAGCTAACAGTGTTATCATCCACCAGCTGAGTGTTATCATCCACCAGCTAACAGTGTTATCATCCACCAGCTGACAGTGTTATCATCCACCAGCTGACAGTGTTATCGTCCACCAGCTAACAGTGTTATCGTCCACCAGCTAACAGTGCTATCATCTACCAGCTAACAGTGTTATCATCCACAGGCTGACAGTGTTATCATCCACCAGCTGATAGTGTTACCCCCCTCCCCCCAGAGCTTGACGAATTGGGATAACACCATTAATTTGTATTTTTTTCCGCCTTTGAAGAGAGAGAGAGAGAGAGAGAGAGAGAGAGAGTTACGGCCGCCCATACATGTTCATATATACACGGGAACGTATTTTTTCCCCACCGTCTCCTCCTCTCCAAGGCTTTGTTCTAGCCGGGACAGGGAGAGAAGCAGGGGTGGGGAAATTTTCCACAAAAAATATATAAAAATCATAAAGAAATTGGGAAAATTTAAGAGGTGGGGAGATTTCCTGAAATAAAAATAAAATCATAAAATAAAGAAAATTTCGAAAAAAATAAAATTTAATAAAAAGCGACGCAATGTGGTTTTAAATATACCTTAATAAGACTTTAATATGATAAAAAAATGCCATCACGGCTTCACAGTATGATTCTTAATTACGTTCAATTACATACGGGTAAATTTGCGATAACTTTTAATGAATTTTTGTATAAGATAATTAATGTCATTTGCGTTCAGGGACATTTCCATCACTAGGGACTATATTTTAGATAATCAGGGAAACTTTTGTACAATTTTAAGACAATTTATAGAAGTATTTTAAAGATTTTTTGGGAGAGGAGAATATTATGCTTACATATATATTGACGAATAAACTGTTCTAAAAAGACTAAGGAAATTTCTGAGAGATACAGTGACAAGAGAGAGACATTTAGTATAGATCAAGGGAGAGGAGGAAAGGCAGCTCCCCCGCCTCACCCCCCAATCTCTCCCCTGCCTCACCCCTCCCATGCCTCAACCTCCTTCCCTGCCTCACCCCCTCCCTTGCCTTACCCCTCAATCGCAACCCTGCCTCACCCCTCACTATAAATGTATCATGAACATTTTAGTTGACAGTTAATTACCCTGGACCTCGAGCACTGCTGTAAACAACCTCTCTGTCCGGTAGATACAGCTCGGAGGGTCAAAACTTCGCCCCCCCCCCCAAAAGAACCACCAAATGAGATTAAACACAACACACCCGCATCAGTCGACAGTCATTCCCGCGAAACTTTTCTCCGCTGCTGAAACATTCTGAAGTCTGTCCGTGGAAGCTGGGCCACTGACACAGCATACGGTAGATACTCTTTAAGTTTGTAATACTGCCATGGGTATGTACTGTACGTGATGCTGGTGAGACCCTGCTCGGTAAGGACGTGGTGCATGGAAAGCTATCCGATATCCACGTACGTATAATCGCTCGCCAGTCCCCAGTACGCCGACATCCTCCTTCGCTAACAGATACCAGCGGTGATCCCTTACGAGAGCAACGGTGCCAAATATCTAGGCAAAAGGCGTGACCACAGACGGGGGTACACGAACATGTGGTAACAGCGGTATACCTACCCAGAGAGAGGCGGGTCTGAGTCCGGGTTCCCCCCCCCCCCCCCCCGGCCAGGTTATCCGAGGGCCTGGTAATAATAACTAACGGGTCGGATCTGTGGGAGGGGGAGGGACATCTCGGGTCGTCTGCCTCAACGTGATGCTTCAGCTGATGTTTCCATGGAAGTGAGAGGGGGAGGGACGGGAGAGGGAAGAGGAGAGGAAGGGACGGAAGGCGGGAGGGCACTTAAGTCATCAAGAGAAGCATGATGCGATACAAACACACACATACAAACAAGTGACAGACCATAACACAAACCCACAAAAGAAAGACAATAACACAAATCAACACAAAGAGACACAGACAGAAAGACAAACAAACATTTCCTTCGTCCCCCAGCCAGTTCCCATGTCAGCACTGTTGCAGAGTCATTCACTAATGCCTTCCATCTGGTGAAGATTCCTGAGCGTCCCCTCCCTCACACTCTCCCTTCCAACATACACCCTCACCCCGCCCCCGCTACACACACCCACACTAGCGTTTATCCAAGCCGAAACACCCTCAACCCCCCTACCCAAACGAACCCGCCCCTCCACCCACATACCAGCGTCCATCCTTCCAGTCCACACTACTACTACTATTACTTTGCTGTCACTTGGAAACGAGTATGGCGATCATCCAGCTATGATACCCGACTTACAGGGATAACACATGGCTGTGAGTACTTACTATCAGCATAACACACACAGTACCGTACACAGTATCGGTACACCATCAGTATAACATAACAAATCCGGAAAGGCACACAAGACCTCCCCCCCCACTACCTCCCTACGCCCCACTACATATATACAGTACATACATACATACAACAGCTCCAATAAGCACTCGGGTATTAACGTGAACATTTCTTGATCTAAATTGAGAGATCCCCTGACAAACTACCTGGAGTGGATATATACCGTGCTTGTGTGTGGGGGGGGGTAAGGCAGGAGGAGAGGAGGGCGGGGGGGAGGGGATGTGACGAGCAAATCCCGGGTTATCCAGAGAGAAGAGTTAGAGTATATTGTGATTTGGGGTGAAGTGTTTACAGAAGCTCTTAAGAGATCATCTGAAGCACAATTCGAGTAAGGTGTGTGTGTGTGTGTGTGTGTGCGCGCAATACAACGTCAAGGATCTGTCGACGGATTCATCATTGTTGCTGGGTTAGTTTCCTCCGCGGGCTTAGTCAACACTCCTCTGGAGGAGGAGGAGGAGGAGGAGAGGAGAGTAATAGCATCTCCTCCACCATCACCATCACCACCACCACTATTCTCACCATTATCGTTATCCACCACCATTATACGAATCAACCACCATCACTACAACCATTACAATCACCACCACCACCATCATCACTACTATAGTATCTCTGGCCTCTTTTAAAAGTTGGGTCAAGAAATCTGTAGCTGCGACGTCTCTCTAACTTAAAGATCAAGAAATTCGTATATATGTGGTACTTGATGAGGTGTTTGGTGTGTACCTAAGGCTGGCTAATACCCCACCTGATACCCCTTTGAGATTAACTGCTGTCCCTACACTTGTAAACACCGACATCCGGAAGACCAACTTATTTCACCTGATGATTAAACGCCTTAACGCTGCCTGGGGGTGGAGAGGTTAGGTTATCGTGGTTAATCTCTAGGGGGACATAAGCTGGAGGGTTAATCTTCAGGTAATCCCATTAATGGTCTAATATCCATCAGTAATAACTTTAAGCAAAACGAACTTATTACTAACATCACCTGAAAAAAATAAAAGATTTGAAGCACAAAGTTGGAGGCAGCTGCAGCGGGCCACGTAGGAAGCGACCTCAGGACACCACCATTAAAACATTACTTTTTGTGGTAGATAAAAGTTTACTACTAACACATTACTGCTGCATAATGCTCGTAGGTGACGTATCGTCCAGTGGTTATATTATTTTACTAAACAACGAAAATATTACCATGGACCTGTGTAAACGTCCATAACATGTGCATTTACCATCAAATATTATCTAAAAATAATAATAAATAAAACAATCGTTAAAATCGTGATATCGACGCCAAGTTTTTGTCCATGATTAAAAAATCTGTAGGAATTTTATCTTTCCTACACTATGTGACTGTGTAGCTAATAATGCTGATCCATAACCGTGACGATATTATTACAAACTCACTTAGTAACAGAACACAGACGTCCCCCTAACCTCACCACCAACTGTGACAAGATAATTCGTCAACAATATACAAGACTGAGTCACCTCCTAAATATTCACATCAGGAACGTATCAACAGAAGGTAATGGGGCCCTGCGTAAAAGGCTCAATATGTCCACAACACAGGTCACGTCCCTCGACAAACCAGTGAGCTAACGTACGGAATATTGTACTGTCGAGGCAGCTACTGGACAAACATCACGTAAATAAAGTGGATTCCTTCGCACAACACACATAAGATACAGCAACGTAATTACAAAAACAAACCCACACGAAAGTATATGCATGTATATTTTTTTTAGGTATCCAGTGTGTTAATCCGGTCTCGTTCAAGGTCGACCACCACCACTACTACCTCGTGTTTGCCTCCACCACCTCCTCACTATAACCTCGGCCGGAGGTGACGCCGCTTCACGTGTTTGTTCCCAGCAGCGTTCTCAACACCTGGTTAAAACTACACGTGTCCTAGCAGCAACCCAAACACTTACCTGAAGCTTCGTAACATATCCCAACAACACTGTACAACTTAACTTACCTCCCCCCCCCCCCCCCCCCCCCCCCCGTCTCTGCAGCATCTCACTGACCATTCTGAGGTTCACCAGGTGTACCTTGGCTCGGGTACTGAGCATGTTCAATTACTGGCGCTCATCAAGTGGTTAATATATGAACGTGAGATACACTGCTGTACGCTAATAGTTTGGGATCACCTGGAGATTAGACACTTCACCTGAAGAAAAAGTCTCCACCTTAACGTTACCTGGTGAGGGATAACGTTAGCTTGAGGGGGAAACGGGAGAAAGTTGCTGAAAAATAACATTAAAGATCCTAATTCATAATTAACGCATAATACTTTGCGTTTAATAAACAATCAATACAAAATGTAAATGTTCAAAGCGTTCATGAGTGCACACTTACCGTACACCCACATGAAGAAACAAATCTACCACCACAACCTATAAACACACACACACACCACCACTGAACACTCACGCCAAAACACACACCTCACTGAGCGATCGTAAAAATGTTAACCACAAACTGGTAGATTACCTGATTTAAGACTAATTAACATAAAACAATATTGATCTAGTTTGTGGGCATCTTGTTTAACCTTACACATGCAGTTAAGAGTCGAACTAAAGGTTAGGTGTTGTATTTCTTTTTCGTAGTATAACTCGATTTTGTTTGGGGTTCAATTACTGGCCAGGTTATGGTTGGAAAGATGCGAGTCTACACTGTCCTGTGGGCGGCGCGGCGTCTTGGAGTTCCTCAACGGGTTTGATTAATTTTAGTCTTGTTATGTTTAGAAGTGACGGCTGAAGTTCATGTGACCTTTCAACAACTAATTAATTGAAGCTCCACAGATCTTGCATCTAACTTATAATTGAGGCTCCGTATGATCTACAACATCTGAACTGCAGTAGCTAAACGCAATTTAGAGCATCTCTCTAACTCCTACTGAAGTGTAGAAATGACCTCTTGCATCACAAATGGCGCCCCCACGTCTACATACCCCCTCTTGGCCCCAGTGACAGCATAAACACACACTCGATTGACGCCTCCCCCGAGCTGAGATTATTCCTGGAAATAAAAGATTAGATCAGGCTAGGTTAGGTGAGTCTTTAATCGAACTGCACATGCCCAAACATTTTTAACCCAGTACACTCTCAGTACGTGACACCGAGCCGCCTGGCACTAACCCATTGTCGAAGTCAGGAAAGCAAAAGCTCTTCTCTAATGTTTAAATTAGACTAAGCTTTAGAAATTTAAATACAATTCCACGCGCTAATTACAATTACTTTTTCACTAAGGAATATAACCCAAACAACAGAACTGTGGTATTTTAATTTTCTTTCTTTGCCACAGACAATAACTGACCTTGTATCAAATGACGCAAAGTAAACAAGCTCTTCTTTTCTTCTCACTGATACTTAAAACGTCTGTCTGTCGTTAATAAAGACAGTCTACGAACCCCTTACTGAATTAAATAGTCTGGCCTTAATCAAATCAGATATTAAAAGTGGCGTCCCCGCAGTAAAAGGGTTAAAATTCATCAGGATAATATAAGTTCGATAACGTCTTCACAAAATCTGATAAAATAATATTGGAACAGAGTCGTTTAAAGACTATGAGACCACGATCCTCCTCATATAGTTACAAATTATAACTTATAACTGTCAGTAAGAACAGATGTGAAATTACTTACTCAAGAGTTTTCACATTTTTGTCATAGCGGAATTTGAGAATGTGCGGTAAATTATAGCAACGCAGTCATATCTCAGTGTTGGCAAACTGCCTAATCCCGGGTTGTGTGGTCTAGCCTGCCCGAGAGAGCGTCTCACACCGCCGGCTGCTCCAATGTGGTCACGGCCCAGACAATTCTACTCGTTTTTCTGTCCATACTGTGGACGTTGTTTTCACGCCCCGAAGAACACAACGATGTACACAACACTCAGCTGACACGTGGGACCAGCATCAACTAGAGGACCATTTTGTTAGTGACTAGTTAGGTAAGCGATTAAATAGTGATTTTTCCTCTTTACAATTTCTAATTAAACTTACTGTCATTACCAAACAGACGGAGTTCATCTTCATAACAGAGCACTCGCTGACCTCACCATACGTAACATCCACCAGCTCTAGGCCAGGAAGAGACCGAACAGTTCCTTACCTCGTAAGCTTGGTGGGACGGTCCGCCCAGTCCCCGGGCACTGGGGTATCAGGGCACGAAACCTCTCGCCCAGCACGCCGGGCAGAAGAAGAGACACTACCTTCCCGTGCGCAGTCTTGAACAGAGTTTATTGCACCAAGAGCTACACAACCACTATTTTACTACACAGGGCAGAGGTTACGCCGTGTTTTGTGTCAGTGTGTCACAAGGCTGTAAAAGAGTCTGTTCACTGTATTACCGAGTCTTACTGACGGGTTACGACCATCTGTAAACTCTTCAACCCCTGACTAAAAACTAAGTTTCAATTTAGCTCAAGAAGTGTTCTCTAAGCGGTTAAATCATGACACAACTCACACAAGGGGCTCAATTATATGAGGATAACAAAAGACCATTGTTAGGTTTAACGCCATCATGTTCCTCTCCAAGGAACACAGTTTGAGAGCGTGGAGGCAGTTCCTTGTTACTCGGAAAAGGTTGGACCGTGGCAACAAGACAGCCTCTAGCCTGCACAAGCAAATGCCAACCCCCTACGCCGCCCCAACCCGCCACACAGGAAGCTCCACCTCGTGCACTGACCGAAGGAATTTCTCCCGCTGTGCCGAGTCGACGGGGGAGAGGGATGGTGGAGGTACTGCCTTAGTTACTGAAGCCCTTCCAAATTTTAATAACAATCCAAGTCGACGGTGTCAACTGTTGTCACCTCTCCTAGTACGACTTACACCACTATCACCGACACCTGAGCCACCAACACACTTCCTAGTCTGTACGCCACTTGCATGTTAATTTTCCTACCTTAGCCAATATCTTGAGAGGTGAGCTAAAACACTTAATGGTTCTCTTGTAATCATAAACCAGTTAACGTGTCACAGGCCAACAGGCGTCTACTACACACACCAAGGTAAGGTGATGCACACACACCATGTGGCATGAATACTTACCATCACTAGTGCCCACGGGCATACTAATCCATTCTTAATGACTCCAAGCACAGTCCTGAGTCAGCATTACAATAGTGTAAGTAGGTGCTATACTCTTCTGTCACCCAATACACACACTTAAGGCTACACCATCACCGGAAACTGAAGCTCTTTAATGAGTTACCCGGTAAGTGAATCTCTAAAATTCAGGTCTACTATACATTCACCTTAATAATACAAGGATTAAATAACTTAACACCATCAGTATAAACTCAGTAATTGTTGCTATAAATATACCCATCTACTATACAACAGAATATACTCATGATGTAATAATTAAATCCTGTTTAACACTCACTAAAGTTAAAACTCTTCAACCCTCCCCCACTGGAGTCACCACTTTAAAAAGTACATGGTAGTAAAGCTGTGCACAATATACTACTAAGTACTATATCTTCTCCAAGGCGGCATGTCCGGCTATCAGCGGCTGTGACAGAGGAACGCTTCATTACTCTGCAACGAGGTTCCTTAGCCGCCTTGCAGTGATCCCACACCAGTGAGCACAACAAAGAAATCCACTCTGGGACCATCCAAACCTTAACACAATCGTAACTCTCATATAAAATTAAATTATTACTTTACCTTAAAATGATATATCCCTTTTGTGGTTCGTGTAATTATCCAAAAAGTAAATATCACACTTCACTTTGGTAAACAGAGGCAATCCAACCGCGGATAAGACACAAGTTTGCCGGGTGAGAGTTCGACACACCACACTCCACTGAGGTTCACGACACACTGAGGCCAAATCAAAATAGTCAGCCGACCTGCGCGTTGGTGCTGGGTGCTGGGGGGAATAATAGTCACACTGCGCCGAAGCAGACGCTGGTGCGGGCTGCTGGTTTAAAAGTCTATTTTCACGCGTTGATACAATTCATTTCGCAAATCGTGTTGTTAATTCATACAATTTTGTGTATAGTGTACATACATGCAATACAAAGAACCAGCATGCGTGCTATGTTTCGGGAGAAGTGATAGTCCGGTATCGCTAATAAGATTATGATCATTAGGTGCTACGATAGCTTACGGTTTACAAGATATAAGGTTAGGTTAGGTTTTAAGTTAAGTTAGGTCAGATTAGGTAAGGTTAGTTTAAAGATGTCTTTGTAGCCCGCACACTGTAGTAGCACCAATCATAATGGATGAACTAGCGTTAGTTTGGTTGTTAATAATGACCTCTCATGTAGAGTGACATTATGGTGATATGGTATTTCATGTTCTATAGTGTATTTCAAGAATACTGTTATTAATCTCTTGTTAACTACAATTAAAATTCTGCTACGAATAATTATTTAAGTTTATCTAGAGAGTTGAGCGTAAAATAAATTAAATTATCGTGGAGTAATTTTGTTCGCCAAAGAATTATCAAGATAGTTTTTTTTGCCCAGTGTACGTACTCAATATACCTGGGATACAAGTACTGGTCTAAATGAAATAGACTAAATAAACAAATACGGCTACCTTATAACACAACCCCTGCCAGTGTTGTGACTTCATAACATCACAACCTTTACAGCGCCACGTTTTAAAATGATCGTGATTATATTTTGTTTTTATTTCTGGTCAAACACGAAAAAAAAAAAAGAATTCAGATTGACAAAATGAAATCATGTAATAATTCCTGTTGATTGTTGCATGACGGTGTGTTGCATGACGGTGTGTTGCATGGTAAGATAACAAAAACAGAAATAGGAAAAAATTAAATAAACCCGATTTGTATGGACGTCCTGAGTATAGCCGCAGGAATACAAATTCTTCTCACTTCGTTATTTTGTTCGTTCTCTATTTCAAAATCACTTTAACCGAGGTATTTCACATGACAAATATATTAATATTAACAAATTTATTATTGATCGTAAAATGGTAAAATTAAATAAATAGCCGCGGTGTGAAAAACTGTAGTAAAATCATGGTTGTGAGTAGCGCCAGTGGTTGTGAGTGACGCCAGTGGTTGTGAGTAGTGCTAGTGAGTGGCGCCAGTGGTTGTGAGTAGTGCCAGTGGTTGTGAGTAGTGCTAGTGAGTGGCGCCAGTGGTTGTGAGCAGTGCCAGTGGTTGTGAGTAGTGCTAGTGATTGTGAGTAGTGCCAGTTGTTGTGAGTGGCGCCAGTGGTTGTGAGCAGTGCCAGTGGTTGTGAGTAGTGCCAGTGGCACCAGTGGTTGTGAGTAGTGCTAGTGATTATGAGTAGTGCCAGTGGTTGTGAGCAGTGCCAATGGTTGTGAGTAGTGCTAGTGAGTGGCGCCAGTGGGTGTGAGTAGTGCCAGTGGTTGCGGGAAGTACCGTATTCTTTACGTCCTCCACATATTATTATTTTTTCCTCTTACTCATCCGTTTCACCTCCTAGTCTTCCTCCCCCGACCCCTCAAAGGGTCGTCCGGGTACTGGCTTTCCTTAACCTAAAAACCTTGGACCAAGCAACCTCAGACCAGACATCTTTTGACACAGGAACAACTGCAAACACCAGTGACCTATAATATTTGACCTCCTGACCTCGCATGACCTCTTGACCTTTGATCAGGGTGGAGCAAGGAGCGGCAGGTGGGTGTGTTGTTGCCCTTTAACACTATTGCATAACCCGCCTCACCCTCCTTCCTCAACCCGGAGTTAACCACCCACTCTAGCTAATGGCTGCTCGACACACACCAATATAAGCGATGGTATTTACTTACCAGTACTAATAATACATTAAAGCTGAACACACAAAAAATAAGTCAAACGTATCACTTTTTGGTACATATACGCCGTAAATTCCTGTCATTCCGTGCTCATGAAACACACCAAGAGGATTATAATCAGCGTTGACACATTGTTATTTTACAACTGATCGCAATGATAATAGCTTTTGCAGTATATTATTATTCTGTGGTCATTAGACATTTTTTTATATACTATGAAACAAAAATTAACAGTATCTGGTGTTTCCTAGATATTCATTTGATTAATATTCAACTGCGTGTTTTGTTCTATAACATACCTCTTTTAATGTTCAACACTATGGCCGCCTCGTTCCTCTTGTAATTCCATCCTCTTTTTATTTCGTCTCTTTCTGATAATTGGCGTAATTATATTACGTATATTAATCTAGTATAAACGCTCATAGACAAGTCCTTTGCATAAACACTATCTAAAACCAAAACATGTATTTTTACCTTCAAGTTTAGCACAAAATATAAAACATTACAACGGAAAAACTATGACACCTGTTATTATTGAATTACCTAAACAATCCTCTACTGCACGTTTACAGTGTGAGCCGAGAGAGTGCTTCTGTTTGACTAGCATTTCAAACACCGTGTTGTACTTTCATCAAGTCCGCCAAGCTTTACGTTAGTCGTGTTTATCAGCTCATGTATTTCTATATATTCACCAACACTGACAATTCTGTTATAAGCACAATGCTTTCTCCGTTCTCCCCTTCTGCCTTTCCCCTATTCATTAATGTCAACCTGAATATAGTTTAATCTTCATAAGCCTCTGTCTGTTTTACAATTGATGTTAACGCTTATTTGATAACACTCACATGAGGTACTCCCACCATATCACAAATCCTGTCCATCAATTTAATCTTCTGAATCCATAAACGGTTTCACGATCTTGTTGACTGTCCATGGTGCGAGGCTTCCACCATCATTTACGTGAACATTATCCCGATCACCTGAAGATTCGCCTCCCCGGCTTATTTCACCTTAGGATTAAATATCTTGACGCTAACATAACAAAACCTAAAATACACTAACCTAACATACCCACATTATTTCTTGAACAATATTGAATATCTTCTTTAAAGCAGTTCTCTCACTCCGCAGCTGCTGGGTGGCGCGCGTATATTGGCGATAATAATATTCCATTGTTTGCTTATTTAACTTTACACAAACTTGCTATCATTATCATTCCTAGTCCCAATAATAATGCAGTGATCACGTGGAGATCCCAGCATACATCATCACCTTCCTCCCTCTCCCCCCAACCAGCGGTGGTGTTTCATTATGTGAAGTGTTCCGGGCGCCTAATGCTCAGGTGGTGCTAATTTAATGGATATAATTTATAATGTATTCTGTATTACGTTCCTAAGACTGTAATCGTTTATGTTTATCCTATTCAAATCACCATTATTGTTAATCTACTTGTTTTTCTTTAGTTATTTCTACTGACTGATTCAATCCTATTCCATCGTTTTTCTTCCGCCACATTCTTTTCCTTCAAGAGTTAAGTAACTTCACCTTTAAGCCGTGGCCGCACAGGCACACTTCCCTCAGCACTTCGTCACTTTGAATTCTGTGTTTTTCCGTCACGGAGTTCCACGCTCACATTTTTATTCTTTTTCTGTAGCTCCCCACTTCATCTCCACACATATTTTCATGATTTTCACCTTCACTTTTGTTGTTGTTGTATAAGAGGTACAAAATATTTCCTCTTTCTGCAGATTACGTTATTATCACGTTAACTGGTGCGGTCTTCAACTGTGTGACTGGATTTGACTACAGTGTGGGGCAGATCGCGCTTTTTTGTACCCAACCAGAAATTCTGTACTAAAAATCTTCGAATTTCATCTTACCCAATTTTAAGCCCGTTCAAATTAATTCATGAAAATGGAATTTCTATTAATCTTTATTTTTTTTTAAACGAGAATAGCTGATGGCCTTATCCTTCCTTAATGGTCCCATGTTGTCGCGTATTTCACACACACACACACACACACACAGAGGTCTCCACTGGCAGAACGGCGGCATTTGATTGACTGATTTTCTTACCAGTGCAAGGCTTGTCACAGTCAGATACAACACGAATTTCGAAATAATATAATGAGTGGCAGAAACAAAACGACTCGTCTTTCAATGGTTAGATTCAATTAGATACCGATGATCTGTCAAGGAATATTTTGTTTTTATTCACTCCACCCGAACATTCCTTTCCCATTTCGTTTTTTTTCTGTTATTGATTCCTTCAAGCAGTTTTTGTTGGATAACTTTTATTTCGCAATTAATCTATACTTTTCCACCACCAACACTACTATCACCACCAAAAGAACAAGGATCACCCCACCTGCAGCCTCAGCTTAACATCATAAACCCGCATCTTCTTCCCTATAATTTTTGACAGGGTTTATATACCTTTTTTTTCTTCATAGTGTGATGGTTACAGCGGAGGGCGTCAAGTGGCGGGTATACTGAGGTAGTGTTGCCCCGCCTTCCACTTTGTGCACCGCCGCTCACCATCACTATTACTACATCCTGATATAACTTGATAATGTAAATCGGAAATTTTTTACTTTTTTTTTTAGTTTCCCGTGACTTTTAAAACTATTACCCGTCGTGGCCGGAAGATACATACAACTTCAATTATTACTAAAATAGTGAATAAGTAGACACGGTAAAACATTTTAAGTGATAAACCAACACAAAAAGAGACTAGACAACTCCCTTCAGAGACATTTCCCCTTCTCCAAACATTACTATAAGCTAGACTAGAGATTTCGTTATGAAGGTTTGTGTAGATGTGACGTACAAAACTAAGATCAACAATACATCGTCATCATAGTCGTTAAGGGGAAACTACTGTTTTTTGCTAACTTTTAAAGAGTAGGGTTGTGTAACATTATACTCTGCTGCCAGTCAGGTCGAGGCGGTGCACTTCTGCAACTTAACAAACAGACAAAAGGATCAACGTGAACTGAGAAAACTTAAGAACGATATACACGTAACACTACTTACAGTATTTTGGTATAAAAGGTCTTTATTTAGATGTAAAAACACACTTAACAAGATCTTAAATATCTTAATAAATATAAATGACTAGACAAAAATATGATACAATTATACATATCATATAAAATTTAATATACAGCAAATGTAACAAGAATATGATTTATATAAGAACAGTTCTAGGAAACATAACATGCTAACACGAGGTCTACAAATAACAAATACAACATTGTTAAAGTAAAACTACTGGACTGATGTAACAAGGTTTCCCTGAATACTGAGGTAGGCTTCACTGTAGGTCGGGCGGCACACACTGCACTCCTGTACCTGCTGGCTATAGTGTTGGTGCCCACGACACAGTGAAGTGTTACCCACGACATATATTAAGTGTTACCCACGACACATAGTGAAGTGTTACCCACGACACAAATCTTTCAACAAATGTCCACCTCATATTATCAACTCGTCATAAATGATAATATACTCTGGTTACAGTTAAACGCTTCCACAGTTTTAAGATCTGAAAAGTTTGAAGTCGGGAGAAATAAAAGTTTTAATGACGTCAGAAATTTTGACAAGAAATTAAGAGCATTATAATGTCAATAATGCATGAAAATGGGAAGAGAAGATTATGGTAACGTTTAGGATGTGTCAAGAACCAATATGACAAAAAAAAAAAAGATCAGATCGTCCTTAACGAGATTCGACACCGCATACAAATGACTCCCGACAAGAGGGGAGGCCAAGTGAGGAGGGATGAGCTCAGACAAGGAAATACTCCACCCACAAGCCGGTGGAGCTGTACGCACTGCCCCAGAGGAGTAGGGCCGCCTCGTTACCATTGGAGATGAGAGAGTAGCCGTCATTACGGTAACCACAGAGCTTAACCGTAGTGTCGTCGTTTGGGTAGGCGGAGTTCCCCGTCAGTGACACCAGCACGTAACCCCGAATGCACATCTTCTGGTAGAAACGCCGCTTGAACTGCAGTTTAGTGGGGTGGTAGGAGCTGGTGGCCAGACGCAACGTCCGGAAACGCAGCTTGATTCTGCGGCCAGCTGGCGCCTGTGGAGGACGAGGGGCCAGTGACCGAGCGCACACACACACATTGATACCGTGTTAACATGATGACTTTATAGTTTAAAGTAATAGCAGCTTCCTTTCCATTTCGTCACTAATTTCCTTTTTTATAAAAAACTATCATACTTTTGGACTTTTTTGTACATTTGGTTCTGCTGAGTGTAAGTGCCGAGGTAACTATATAAAGATCAATAGTAGTAGTAGTAGGCTACGAGGATTAAAGACATCTCAAGAACTAATAAATTATAACTTCAGGGATGTGAGTCATGGTACCCGAGTTACACAAGTGAAACTGTCGTCTGATCCATTTTAGATGTTTAACAACTATTTATACTTTCATGTTACGGAGGCGGTCTTCTTACCTGTTCCGCCGTCAGCGTCTATATTTCTCTAACTCCAACGTGATGTTATGATTAACAACAATAAAACTGAGGAAGCAATGGAGATAATCTGAACACCTGAATCTTACTTTGATCCACCACTCGCACTCTGTGTGCTTAGGGTACTTCTTGGGGAACCTGGGCGAGGAGAAGGAGCCTGCTGACCTCGCCTTAGAGAGAGTGACCACTTTATGGCACCAAGACGATAGACCGAAGAAGGTTACAGCCCAACTCTGAGACCCGCTCGTTGCGTTACTGGCGAAAGATGCCGTGTGGAAGGACCCTGGTAGCTTCAGTGGTCCATTACTATTGCGGCAGATCCTGAAACATATCGAATTTCTTTTGTTGGTGGGAACTTTTTCTATAGAAATATAGACATTAAGAATATTCTTTTTGATCTTGCGAGGGATGTGAGTGTTGCACTTACCTAGCTACAGTCCCGTGAGCGCTGGTGATTTTAATGCTTTCACGACAGTCGGCCGGGAGGTTGACGGAATTCAAGGCTAAGAACATCTTCGTCGGCTGCTCCTGCAACAGAAGCCTTGGCTTAGCGAGAAGCTATGTGGCAGAAAGTTCATTTGAGAAGAGGAAGGATGCCAGTATAGTGTGTTGACAGTCAAACAGTGAAACATCTCGAGTCAACGTAATAATACATATAGAACCAATAACAGTTGAAACACTCGGATAATACTTTCAGCAAGACGAGACGAATGAAAATGAAAGACTTTGTAAAACGAGGAATGGGGGAAGGATCCATACAATACGTAAAGCGAATTATATAAAGATTAACAAACCAGCGTGTTTCACCTGATGATCGAATACCCGAACACTAACCTAACCTAACTTAGTTTTATCTAACCTATCATAAATGTGTTTAATAATCAGGTGAAATAAGCTGGGAGCACTAATGTTACACGAAGCAGTAAAATATCTTGTTTCCGGGTGATTGGGGTCCCATTCTAGGGCCTGAGGGGAGCGAGACTACGTATGTAATAATCATTTTGGGGATTACGGTAACATTATCACCTTGCCACCTCTGTTCTCCGTCAGCAACACTCGTTGGTCACCTCTCGCTCCCCTTGTAATCTTAATCCTCAGTTATCGAAAGACACCCCAGCTTATTTTACCTGACGATTGAACAAACTAACGCTAACTTAACCTTATCTAACCGCCTCAAGGCAGCGTTAGGGTTTTGTTTAATCGTCAGGTGAAATAAGCTGAGGTTTCTTATCTTCAGGTGATCCATAAATGTAGAATTATTTCTTGCCAAGATCCCTAACTGCATACAATTAATTATACTCGAAGATATTACCCACCTTCTACTTTCTCCGTCTCTCCTTACTAACTCTTATTCTCTCTCTCTCTCTCCCTATTTGCTAACTTCTACCTAGTTTAAGTTGTTGCTCTCTCTCCTGATACGCACTTTGTTGACGGTGATACTGCAGTGGAGTTGGCCCTGGTAGTCCTCGGGGTAGAACGGGGAACTCCAGCTGAGTGACTTTCCCGTATCACTGACGAGACAAGAAGACCTGAGGAAGGGGCAAAGACACCATTAACACCCAGGTACTCCATCCAAGACACCATTAACACCCAGGTACTCCATCCAAGACACCATTAACACCCAGGTACTCCATCCAAGACACCATTAACACCCAGGTACTCCATCCAAGACACCATTAACACCCAGGTACTCCATCCAAGACACCATTAACACCCAGGTACTCCATCCAAGACACCATTAACACCCAGGTACTCCATCCAAGACACCATTAACACCCAGGTACTCCATCCAAGACACAGTTACGGTGGCATGGAGACACTACACCAAATGCGTCACATTATTCGAGCATTTGGCCCATAGTAGCACTGCAACAAGAGAGGTCCTCGTGTTGGCCATTTGAAACTGTCACCACGTGTTTCTGTCCAGTAAATAGAGTTAATTTTATTTTATACAGTCCTGAGGCTTCTTCCTGTGAGGAAATATGCACTGTGTAAGCTCTTGAGAGAGGGGAGAGAGCTACACAATGACCGGCCACAGAAACAGCATTGTAACATTAGCTAATGGGAAGCCTTATAGGAGCTACAACATCTTAGACAACTCCTGACTCAGAGAAGAACACGAGGCGGGAGATATATAGTTAATCCGCTAGAGAAAATTATTACATACCGACACGTGTACCGGAAGCTGACTGTGAATTGGAAGCCACGTCTCCAGCCGAGGTTTGAGGAGAAGAAGAGGACAATATCACGGCCCTCACCGACCACCTTCTGGCCGGGTTTGAGGTCGGTGCCACAGTACCTGTAAAGGTGTTAACTAATAATTTTAATTTTGCCTCAATTGTTTGTTACAAGCCCCATAAGAACTGTTGTCTATGTACTTTGATGTAAAATGTTATTAAAATATCTGCAGTTACAAGGTTACATCAAGATAACTGTAAACCTTAATGCAGTTTCAAATCAAAGAATTTTTGTCACAGGGAACTTTGAACCCAACAAACAAGAGGACCAGAAAACTTTGACGCTAAAGAACACTGACAACAATAAACAGCTCTGGACCTGCCCGGACAGATATGTACCCGGCACACCTCATGCTACGGCAGTATTGTTTTGACGAATTCTCAGTTTCTGAATCCAGGAAATGTTAAGTGAGAAAACAATCCTTGGGAAGAGACAGGTGACATAAGAAAGAAGGAAGGAGGTAAACATAAACAAGACATACTCGTTGCCGTAGTGAATGGACTGCGTGCGGATCTCGAGGCGGTCCCAAAGACACTGGCGGTTGGTGGCCTTCCCGAAAAGAACGAAGTCGTTGACGGTGAGGACGGGAGTCAGGCAGTCATCCGGAGACCGCACCCACCACACGCACCCGGAACCTGGCACACACATACCCACTTTATCACAAGGACTTTATGAAAAATGGACTTGGAGGGTGGAGTCATCTAAATTACAAATACTATAATATTATACTGTATATAATTATAGAAGAGCCTCTGTGTGTGTTCTCGGTTCTCATTTCTCCGCTCTCGGTCAAAAAACTGAATTTCCCAATCACACACTCAGTTGTACAAGCACCGTTCGGGTATCACTGTCACTCGGAACAAAACAAAGCCAAAGATGGCGGGTCGCCCAAAGTGTTATCGTTTTTAGCTTTTCTTGAGACACAATGGATGTCTGAAATCCCACAAAACACTGCATCCCCTCACTTTATCAACAAAGGAAGTTTCAGTCTTTTGTCCAGATGATTCGTGGCGCTTGAGAATCCATGTGCATGCTGGCTGCTCTCACTGGATGTAAACAAAATTCAAATAATATGTTATCTGTAATCTCCATTTGTATGTATACAAAAATACTCCAATGACAATATATTTGACTTAGTAAAATCGATACCTTTCAATAACAAATATTACAAAACTTCAATTGTACCCGAAATGCTGCCCCTCCTAAACATTCCGACCTAGTTAATACAGATATGCTTTTAAAGTATAACTACAACTAACTGCGTCCATTAATTTACAGTAAATATGTACAGGAATACAAAGGTATAACATTAAATCCATTTATTCCTCAAGACTACCAAGCATGAACACCCTGGCGCTCATAATTCGTCCATTGCAACACTTAAGTTCAGAACACAAGCTGCAGCACAAACAATGACGGCGACTGTTTAATAATTCCCGCGGAGGATGACCTAACTTTTGGCCATTATAAAGTTCATCAGCAGAGAATAGATACATGACTGATTTATTAATACAAGGGAACATGACTCGCATTATTAACATTCCGCCTTGTCAACTCTCATCGTATCAGTCATCCACCCATTTGGAAGTTGAAATTACTCGTTCAAAACTTAAAAAAAAAAAAAAACATCGGAAAAACAAAATTTCAACCTAACCTAACCTGAAGAATGACCGAAACGATAATAATACCGGGAATAAAACTGATCCAGCGGCAGGTATTTTCTACGGGGCGCACTTTTTTAATAGCCCAGTGAAGTTAAGTGAGAAGAGTTTGGGTGCAATAAGCTTCACACACAGATATAGGCAAGTTTTGTTATATTGGATTAATTCATGTGGCAAGGTGAAATATACTGTAGTTGTGGTGCGATAGATAAATTACGAGAAGTTAGGTCAGGCAAGGTCAGGTTAGGTTATATTAATTACGGAAGGATTAAGTTTCGACAGGCAGGGTGAAGTTATGCAGAGAAATTTTATTCAACGTAAAAGCGGCTAAATTTGGCTTGGAATTTTTGAATTCGCGTGTATGGAGTGAGCAATAGCCCTTCAAGTCATATGTATAGTATAACAATCAGGGTTAAGCTTTGATAGCTTGCATATTAAATTGAGCTAGGTTGAGTCACGTAGTTATTGAATAACATGCCTGTATTCTGCAACGTTAGATTTTAAGATTTCTAGTGGGCAACATTTTCTTGTACAGGGAACAGGGGAACAGTACCTTTGTGGTAATTGTCAGGGTAGTTGGGTGAGGTGATGACTGCTCCCGCTTCCGTCACGTTACCTCCACACTTTGCCTTGGCTGAGGGAACACCATGGGTATTATTATTACTCAAGAAATACTGTAATACATCTGGTATCCCATCAGTGTTATGTGACTCCGTATTTGTTAATGAAAGTCAACACTACAGTATAATTATAAGGTCAAAGCTCATCATTTAGCCTCAATTGATAATATATAATTGTAAATACCTTATATAATCCATATATCTACTTACCTTTTCTGAATGAAGGCATCAGGCTTAAATGTCTAGATCTTAATTTAACTGTTGGCATTAATCAGTAATGAATTTGGTGGACTAGCTGTGACACCATTAACTTACTTTGGTTTGTGCCCGTGATTGTGCTGTACGTGATATCTAGCTTTACCCAGTGTATCTCTCCAAAGTCAACATGTTTGAAGACCTGACACCAATGTGTTTCTACAGAATTACTATATATTTGGAAGACGACTGACCAATTTTAAAATACTATTCAAAAATATCTGCTGCATGGCTGGTGTTCACTGGTACACACAATACAAGATTCACTCACGGTAATAGTCATGTGTGATGTAGCTGCAGGTGCGGCCGGAGGTGCCGGGTGGACATATACAAGCACAGGAGGAGCCGAGGTAGCCACCGTTCTTACAGGTGGAAGTAAAGGAACACGACCTTCCCCACAACTCTGTAAGGAAGAGCGACTTGACCAAGAATAGTCGACAAAGCTCTCTTCTGCTTTATTTTGGGTTACCTGAATCAATAAACCTTCTAAAATACACAATTAAATGCTAAATACATTCACAGGAATTTACTTAACTAAATCTCCAACAATATTTTATTATTTCTCAAAAAGATGCTATAATTGATGCTGTATGAAAATAATGTTATCATAAGACCGTTTGGACAATACTGGACGAGTGACACGAGTGTTTCATATTCTAACAACAATAAAGGATCACTTACCTGAGCAACTGTACATTTGGTTTACAACATTAACGTCCCTGAAGGTGAGTGATGAACGCTGGCCTAAATATATCTGTTTGGTTGGGTCCTTCGTCACTATCGTTGATCTACCGTTTTTTGAGAAAGCCTAATGAAGAAAACGATAGACTTTTTATGGATAACTTTGAGATAGTAAAGACATTTGTACAATATAATAATAGTAATAATAATAATAATAATTCAGTAAAATTCCCGTACAGATTTACAACTGGATAATCATGTTTATAAACTAGCAGTTTTACAGTTCAGCATGAATATAGACTGTAGGTATGCGGTGCAGGTACTCAAAGAGATTAGAACACCAGCAGTTGTCTAGCTTATACTATAGGTAGGCAAGGGGTGATTTAATAGACGTTTATAAATACCTCAGGGTACATTACTTAATCAAGCGTTCATACCTCGCGCACATGATCTTCACTATTATTCAGCGTTAATAACCGTTCCAGTAACAATTTATTTTCTACAACATAACACGAAAGGATAGTGCTAGTCTAAACCAATAACACCTGAGAAACATGTATCAAGTGTAAGACGTACAACATTGCAATGTTTTACAAGAACAGTAAAAGTAAAGTATGAAAATATAGGTACAAGCGTTTTGTAAAAGAGCGCTGTAAGTAAGTTATAGTAGGAAACTTAAGTGTTACCGTGGAATGGTAGTGCATGATGGAGGTGAAGTCGTACTCGACGCCGTAGTGTTTAGTTTTCTCTTTAAGGAAGTTCTTCTCCATGTTGCTCTGAACGTTGGTGAAGTTTATCTATAAAAACACAACTTTAAAACCAGTCCAAAATAAAGAAACGAATCTATTAATCTAAGACAATAATTTAATCATTAATTTTGGGAAAATGTATAGATCATGGAAGGCCTTTAGAAGACAAATCCTTAAGCCTTAGTATTTCTAGAGGTGAGATGTTTTACCCCTATATAGTCGTTCCTGTCAGCACGGCTTTGTTCGTGGTAGAGACCGAGGACGTGACCGAGCTCGTGCAGGATGGTGCCGAGCTGGGGAGACCACACACACTCAAAGTATTATGTCTGTCGCAGTCACAGTGAAACACATAAACTTGTAAAAACATTTTCTAAATTAAATGATTGTACAATTATTCAACAAGGAAAGACTAAACATACACTCAATTAACAACAAATCAATGTAGAAGTGACAAGACACGCGTTTCCTTATTCAACCTTATGCTGTACCAGGTAGTCAAAACTTTCCCAGGTTCTATACCCTAAAATTTAAATACAGGCTCCAATAACATTTGAAAATTTGGATAGTATGTGTCAAAATTATTGATAGTTCATGAAGGTGCACCTTACTCCTAGCCAGAAAAGACGCCGATAGTCTGAGGACGACAGCAGTCATAAAGTCAACCTTGTACTAAAAGGAGGAATCCATAATTTTTGTTAATCGACTTACGTTATAGCAGCCCTGGCCTAGAGAGATGACCTGGGCGCTACTCCTCATGTTGCCGACGAAGCTGTAACACCCGCTGCCGCTCTTCACCTTGATGAAGGGCCGAGTATGGATGCCGTCACTGATCCTAACAAACTTGACGCAGGTGCTCTTCTCCCACACGTCCATGGCATCACGGACTTTCAATGGATCCAACACTGAAGGCGAGTAAAAATAAGAGAGTTGGTCACGAAGTGTATATTGTGTTTTATAAAGTAATACGAGTTTGTTGACCACAAATCCTTATAAAAAGTATGAAGTGCAAATCATATACTTTGAAGGATCAATGGAAAATTAATCTAATACATATATATATATATATATATATATATATATATATATATATATATATATATATATATATATATATATATATATATATATATATATATATATATATATGCTGATAACCACAAGGAAAGAAGAAAACACGAAGTTCCCAAGCGCTTTCGTGTAATTCACATCTTCAGGGGTGAGTACAGACTAGTCTGTACTCACCCCTGAAGATGTGAATTACACGAAAGCGCTTGGGAACTTCGTGTTTTCTTCTTTCCTTGTGGTTATCAGCATATACCTAGATCACGCGCACCTACAGTGATTTACTTGCACACACATATATATATATATATATATATATATATATATATATATATATATATATATATATGCTGATAACCACCAGGAAAGAAGAAAACACGAAGTTCCCAAGCGCTTTCGTGTAATTCACATCTTCAGGGGTGAGTACATATATATATATATATATATATATATATATATATATATATATATATATATATATATATATATATATATATATATATATATATATAATTTGGTATGGTATATTACTCAACATTACCCACACACCAGTCAACATCCACACAAACATTCAACATTACCCACACACCAGTGAACATCCACATAAACATTCAACATACCCACACACCAGTCAACATCCACACAAACATTATCATCCTTCCTTCCGGTACTCTAGGCACCACCTGCATGGCCAACACATGAACGTGGAGAATCACTTGCTTTTCAGCCACCACCTGCACACGCACGCACACACACACACCTGAGTATGTCATCACGTAATGTATAGTGGGCCAGCCGGAGGTGGCATCGACGGGCCAGAGGCGGGCCACGTTTTTTATGGCCTTCCTGGTAGTGGCACTGCTGTTGTCTCTCTCCAAGTAATGCCACTCCTGTCCGTCCATCACGATGTCCCCCTCAAACAGGTGCTTGTCATCATCAATCTTTGGCGGGTTCAGCAACTCTAGAGGCAGCTGTTGGAGGGGGCGGAGGAACATCATTCGAGTGTATGTAGCACTTAAGGTACGCAGAGAAAGAAAGCAGATTACCAGCGCCTACCGGAGCCGACAAGCGCCATGAATATGACCAAATGGTAGTAGGCAGCTACCAAACAGGGAGGTACTACCGCCTGGGAAGATATTGGAAGCATAATGTGTTGTCTAATGGTCGACCCTACTGCCATATGTCATCACGAAAATTGTGACCAAGTCCCAGGTTCCTCATCTGACTTTCTGCCTCATTTACACACACTTGTTTCTCTTACTATTGACAACACAACATACATATAATGTTTCTAACTTTTGATCTTTTTTGTATTTTTTTGCGGTTCTTTATTATTATTATTATTATTATTATTATTATTATTATTTATTATTATTATTATTATTATTATTATTATTATTATTATTACATTTTCGTCCCCCAGGCCCCGATGTGGGTCAGTGACCAGTGCCTTGGTGGGCTAATCCCCACAAAAAAAAATGCTATCATGTGCGGCCGCACACAGTAGGAGGTTCAAGAGTGTCGGCGCGAGTATCGTGCGCCTACAAGTTTACTGGAATGAACAAACAATTCTTTTCACGCTTGCCTGCACGGGTAGACGTGTTGCTGTGGAGTGTGGAGGAATTGCACCATGGATGTTGAGGTGTTGATATCGTGTGTATTTGAGAGACCTGCAGTGTGGTACAAAAGAAACAAAGTACACACAAACAGAAATATTGTGGATAAATGCTGGGTTGAAATCTGCAAGGAAATAAACTGTGATGGTAAGTAAAAAAAAAAAAATGGGGGGCAGTTAAGGCTTTACTGTAATACTACACCATGTTTTCGTCAAACGATGTTTCACCTTCTTCAAAATGAAGTTGAAAGTGTTCCATGTCATTCTCATGTACTGAAAAACCTACTTGGGTCCCTTTTGAATTCCGTAAAGAGATGGTGATATTCACCGTAATGTTCTTTACTTCGATTGATTTCATGAATTCCAATTTTTTTTCTTTTGATTTTTGCATGAACACTGTCGACCAAAAGAAAACCTTTGTCAGACGATGAGCTTGACATGATCACTGTAGAGCAGCTGGACCACAACTCGCTGATAAACTTGCTTTTTCTGTGTCCACCTACCAGTGCTGACTGCCGGCACCGGTAGGCGCAGGTTACCAGCTTGCAAGCTGGTAACCTGCTTTCTTTCTGAGCGTATCCTTACACAGGACTAAAACAATGCTATCTTATAAGCTAGGAACATATTATTATTCCTTCCAACTCAACTCTGTTCTAAGTTTACCGAATGTGCTCCAAAATAATGTACGTATGGGAGACATGAAATGCTCTTCTAACTATTGAAGTTTGAGTGTGTGTGTGTGTGTGTGTGTCCAGTAAACAAGGAGGCAGCATGCTCGGCATTGCACTGGACCGTTTTTCTTTCCCCAACTGAAAAGCTTGGTACCTGGCCGAACTTGGGATGCCCACCCTGCAGCACGGAAGCTCCGACTCCGCAGTAAAAGATGGAGTCTCCCGAAAAATTACGAGAGTACTATTACATGTGGTGGAACCATTATATCGATTGCTCCACTACCAATTAAGGTAAATTTGTATTTCTTTAACCAATATGGCTCTCGAGTTGAGCCCCACCCCACACCAAAAAAAAAAATCCAACAAAATCAATCGAATAAGACATTGTTCAACTAAAAAACTAACCTAACCTAGAATGAATACCTTAATAACTGCATATTGGTTGAAAATGCAACACTACCCCGATTATTATTCTATGATATGAAGATTTAAACATCCAGGCCTAACCCCTTAGACACGAGGATCTTGGGTACTAACTGTGGGTCTCGTCACGTCAGTAGTGGCAGGCGCTTGCTTCAACACTCTTCCCATACGAGATACTTACAAATATATCACTTTATTGTTCCTTACCACTGAAAGTCCTTGAAAAGAAAATGTTTTAAAAAATATTTCATACTTAACGTCATTAGTATTTACTGACAAGAGAGAATTTCATTTGTCGTTAGTTTAGCGGTGATTAATGTAGACCACTTGAGTCAGGACAGCTGTGGGCGCCATTAACATAGGCATGAATCTATTAAACACTAATAAATATCAACCTCTTTACATGTTAATACAGAGAGAAAAGAAAATTTATTGTCACCTTTTCCATTTACTTTCATTTTATATAACTCTCATATTATTATTATTATTATTATTATTATTTTGATTGTTATTATTATTGTTGTTTCTAGGATTCTTCATTGCATGGTTACTCAATAATTATTTGCGAAGGACCTGCAGTCACATAAATTTCCTGGGTGACGAAGGTCCGGATGAGAGAATTGATGTAAAATGAAGTAATAACAAACAAATAAAAGCACACATGACCATTTGTCTCTGGCTACATGCATTAAAATAAAAAAAATGTGATGACAATGCAAAGGATTACAGAAATTAACTAGTTCCCCGTAAAACAACAACACCAACAAAGTCATGGTATGTACAGCAGGGTCTACAGTAACTATTCATCTCTTGTTGACGAAACCCTTAGGTGCGTGGAATAAAAAGAATTAACTAATTTTCTGTAACAATAAAACGCTGCACGTAATGTTATGTACAGTGGGTCTTTCATTAATCATCATTAGTGCGAAAAATGACACTGTGCTTCTTGCCTAAGGTGTTCATTGGTGATGTTGGGGAGGTATTTGGTCACAATTATAATGGCGGAGAAACCAGACTCACGGCAGTAAGTGGAGCCAAACATTATGATGATATGCGATGTGAATTAGTGCAGATGATGGGAACCAGCTGGAAAAATACCTTTGTGTCCAGAAAGTAACGGATCACACCCACCAAACTCCTCTCTCGAGGCCACATTTTCTTGGAGTTCAATTAGTTCCATTTGGATTGATGCAGCACATACCCAATTGAGCGTCTGCTTTGCTTCGTCTGAAAACTCGGAGAAGGGTTCTAAGTGAACAGCAGCAGCTGCCTCCCAAGAAAGAAATCATCAATAAGCTTCTCGGTGAACTGAACATGGTTATGACCTTTCTCTCCTCTGGTTTACTCCAAAAGTTTAGGGAAGTGGAGAAATTTTCTCTGGAAATCAAACCTGAAAAGTTCCAGTTTCTTCTGGAAAGTTCAAACTGCTGATAACGGATCACACACTGTACGGTTCCCTCCTTGCAGCTTGACACCGAGATCGTTGAGATGAGACGTACTGTCTGCTAAAAATGATACAATTTACATTTTTATTCTCATCTTGGCAAACCCTGGAAACTGGTTTGTCTTGGCACTCGTTTAGTCTTTGATAAAATCTTGTATCTCCTCGCTAAAGGACCAAAACCTACCCTTACCGAGCCATCTCATATTGTTGCAGTGATGAGTTTGCTCGCAGGAAGGTGACTAGTTTCATCATCTTCACGACCACAGTACACTCATCACCCAGACTGGCACACTGGACAGATTGGTGGATTATGCAGTGGTATGATAACGTGTCAGGGAGGTCCTCTGTCACACGTCTAACCAGTCCCCTCCCACTTCTTATCATGAGTGGAGTTCTATCTATAGTGAATGAAACCACTAACTTGAGAACTATCCCCCTTTGTGTTAGCATCCCTTTAGTGCCGCGGTCCGCCACCCGAGTACCCCTGCTTTATTTTGACCCCAAATCTGGGGTTTGAGGTAAGAGCGTTAATTCTTTCCCATTTCACAATACTTCAGATATTCTGGTCATGAAAGTGAAAAATACATGGCTAAGCCCCATGAAGATGGACTTCCCGTATGTAGTGGTAACGTTGATATCGACGACAGCACAGTACAGTATATACACACCCTAGAGATGAACTCCACAGGATTCTTTGGTCTTGTTACCCTGTGTCACGAGTTGCTGCCTGCCTTAGATATGACAAATTAGAGTTATTCTTCCGAGATTAAGTTCAATTATCTCTCACTCATGCACAACGTTAAGTTTACCATAACTACCTACTGTAACTCTTATAATTTGACAATTTGAATTTGAATATAATTACATCGCTTAAACTTAAATTTTAGTTTCAATAAAATTTCGATTCCAGTATCATAATATATTAGTGTTCCTTATTACTAGGTCTACCAGTGTGCTAGTATCACTACACCCACTACAGTTAAATAGTTCATTTCAAATTGTAATGAAGAAAATTTCTTCTCAGCTCCTCAGGCAGTTCGTCGGACCATAAGTAATGTTCAAGTGTTTAAGGACAGCATATATAAGTCGGGGACACACACACACACACACACACACGGTCGTTTGTTTAATGTTGTAGTCATCCAGGGGGAACATTGTACAAAGATAAAGACGATGGTACATAAAAATTGTTAACCTGTTTTTCAAAATGGTTTTCTCCCCTGTGATGTCTACATCACTTGTTCAATTAATACTTTCATTGATTCGCTTCGGCTCTTAAAGCTATAAATTTATGATCATATTCCTCTAATGTTCACTAGGACACGCCAATTACCCCGTGTGGCCAGCCTCTTTAGTTGTGAAATCTTGGAATAACCTGCCAGAGTGTGTTGTGACGGCACCGAGTGTGAACTTATCTAAGACCAGACTCGACTAACACTAACAGAATGTTCTGGTACATTTTAGAGCCCAAGCGGCTACTACACCAAACGCGTTTCCCAGACCTAGGTCGTGGCGGGCCGGGGTGATGTGACGTCCCTTGACTGGGTTCAACAGCAACTAGCTCCATACCATATGGTGTTTACGCCTACCGTTGTACAGGTAGTGTTGATGATGTCACTTAAACACCAACAACGTCCTTCATTCTTCCATGACTAATAGCTGTCTCCAGTCACACCCTTGACTCATCAAAACTTCACATTCCTTAGTAACTCCCTCCAGAAACAACCAACCCAGATGATCATTAAAGGAATGTCAACATCCGTTACTCTTAAGAACATCATCACTCCGACCGTCAACAAACATACCATCCGAAGTTATTTTCACTCTTAAAACACTTATACAGTTAAAGGATGTGTTAGTGAGAAGGAAATTGTAATATGTTAAATATTACGGTTTCCCATAGCAGCTTGTGGTCACACAGAATCTCTCATCATCTACAGTACAACACCTTCCAGATAATAAAACGTTCACTTTTCACTAGACGTTTAGACCAAGCCACGGGAGGTACAATTTATCATGCTGACAACTTGACTCTGGTGGTGTCAGCTGGGAGATGACTCATGTCGCTGACCACCTGGCTCTCCCTGCTGGCATACTAAGGGCTGTTGTGGTGACAGGAAGAGTAACTCACGGTGTTGGTGTACTCAAGGTCATGATGGTGGTGCCAGGGGAAGAGAGACTCACGGTGTTAATGAGAGTCTTCATTTTTGGGTCGTCATCCTCGGACACATGGGCGGGACAGAGAGGCATGTGGGCGGCTGCCGTTTCCACGCTCTCCACTGCTCTAGCCTGTAAGGACAAAAAATGTAGTTATTTAGTATTGCGTTTCTATCAACTTCAAACTGTTAGGCCCGTTGTTTGGATGCGAATTCTAGCTGCACTGCTCTATATTATTCTTAAAATTCAACGTCACGTATAAAAATCTGGAATTGCTCACCCGAACAAGTGTGAGGATTGACTGCAAAAGAAGAACAGCGAGTAGAAGACAAAGTGTGTTGGTGTTCGTGATAGGGACATGAGACCCGTCCTTGCCAGCCATCCTGACACGCTGCGGTTCTAATTTTGATACACTGGTGATATTGGCACATGTATAGTGGTAATGGTGGTGTTGGTAGAGGTGTGAATACGTGGTGGTGGTGATGGTGGAGGGTGTGGTGACTTGCTACGGTAGTGGTGAACTTTTTCTACCCTTGGTGGTGGTAGTGACCGCGACGGTGGTTCACGCTTGACTGAGGTACAGAGTGGCTGGGACTTGGGAGGAATATATATACCTGTATACAGTACAGTATATACAGTGTACAAGTCGAGCTGGGAACAGTATATAATTAACCTATAGGAAACGGCCTTGTGTTAAGAGTATATGGGGTAGGGGAGGGAGGAGAGGAGGATGATCTGAGGCAGCGGTAGTGGAGTGGAAGGAGAGGTAAATAAATACTGAAGAAAAAAAGTGAAGTTGGGAATGGTAAATATTTAGACCGTGACTGTTGCTAGTTTGGCGGACAATTTTGGTCTCATTTTGCTCAACAGTTGATGCTTAATGCAACGGAGATATTCTTTTATGTCGAAACGCCCAAAAAAAGTTTTTTCAACTATTGAGTTGAGAATCACGAAGCAAATTCAAATGCATTCTTTTTTTTTTTACGTTACTATGACCGATCTCCATTGAAAAGCAACAAATATTGAGGAAGCTGAAACCGAAATTGTCGCCAATTATTACCTGGAAGCGTAATTGGGGGCTCTGCCCCTCAGTTCTGCTCAATATTTCTAATCCAATCCTTACCAATCGTAACCTAACCTAACTTCAGTCGATAACTTTCCCCGCTTACAAAAACTGACGTCCATAACAAAAATCACTTTCAGGTATTAATCATTTCCACAACACTACAACATTTCCTAAATTGATCAAAACATATTAGTGGGGAATGTCAATGTAATAACAGTCAGGGTCCATATATTAGCAGAGGAATAAAGTAAATAATGAGAAATGGTAAAATTCAGAGGATGAAAACGATTGAGGAGAAATAGGTCAAAAAAAAAAAAATAAGGGAAGAGGAGGTGGGACAGGTGTTACTTACTCATCAGTCAGGTAAGTGAATTATCTGTGACGTCGGGACGCACACATCGGCCCATCGTTTCCGATAGAGTCTTCTGAGCTTATGTAGGTCATTGACTTTTAAATGGAACGCTCTGGGAGGTTAATCTCCAACCGAATTAGCGGTGTATTACGGATCCTTTGGGTAGACACTTTACCTCTTAAAAGTGGTGGGCAGACTTATTTATCTTTTTTTTTTTTACGGGAATTAGCCCACCCGGACACATGTCGAACGACCCACAACGGGGCCTAGGGACGAAATAATAAGAACAATGAAATTAAAAATAGAGAAGAAAAGGTTATACTGAGTTAATCTACACCACGAAGATGACGGAAAACCAGCTTTTTACAGTGAGATAGATTGTATAAGTAATGGAAACAAAAAAGAAGGCAGAGCATTCCACAGTTTGGCTGTGTGAGGAAAGAAGGATGTACTATAACGGGTTATTCTCGTGTGACCGACATCCACAGAGAAACGGTGGGCACCGCGGGCAAGATGTGTGTTACGAGCCCACGGCCTTGCCTACGGTACACAGGATCCCAAATCCACCGAACATTGCCCGTTAAAGTCCCTGTAAAAGAGAGAGAGTGAAGCAACATTGCGGCGAAGAGGAAAGGAAGAAAGATTGTCAACTAAAGGAGGAGAGTTAATAAGACGAAATGCCTTTGATTCCACCCTATCTAACAGTTGGACAGATGAAGAGTCACACCCCAGATATGAGAGCAGTACTCCAAGTTAGGAGGAATGAATCCCGTATATACTTGAAGCAACTGCTCAGGAGTGAAGTAGCTACAGCAGCTGTACAGTATTCCCAACTTTCGGGAGACAGCCTTAGCTATGTTAAGGATGTGTGATTTCCATGACATATTGGAGGAAATGGTGAGGCCGAGCATATATATTTTAACATTTGGCAGAATGATAGCATTCTGAAATGTAATTGGTGGGAGATCACCTAATTTAGAAAGTGTAAGTGGTAAATACTGAGTGTTATTACAATTGAATTCAACCAAGTTTGTACCTCCCCATGCAGAGAAGCTGCACATATCCGCATTGATAGAAATAATATCAGCTCTAGAAACAGATCTAGTTTGAGAGTTAGGAGGAAGGGGAAAATGTGAGGAAGAGTGAAGAGTAGAATCATCAGCGTAAGAATGGATATAATTAATTGTAGCGTAAAGTAAATCATTGATAAAAAGAAGGAAGAGAGTAGATGAAAGAACAGAACCCTGTGGGACACCACTATTGGTAGAGAAAGAGCGAGAGATCGATCCCTCGACAACAACTGCCATGGATCGGTTCTCAAGGAACCTAGAGATTAGAAAAGAAAGTGGGGGAGAGAAACCATAAGAGGAAAGTTTAGAAAGCAAAGACTTGTGCCATACCCTGTCAAATGCTTTGGAGATGTCGAGGGCCACGATGAAAGTTTCCCCATAATCCCTAAGAGAGGATGACCAAAGATGGGTGCAATAGGAGAGCAGATTACCAGTAGGTCTTGCCTGGCGAAAGCCATACTGGTGATCCGACAAAAGAGAATGGCGTTCAAAGTGACGGAGAAAATGGGAGTTCAAGATAGTTTCGAAAATCTTAGAGAGGGATGAAGTTAGGGCAATGGGGCGATAGTTAGAGGGATTAGAATGGTCACCCTTCTTCAGGATGGGCTGAACCAAGGCATGCTTCCAAGAAGAAGGAAAATTTTGGGTTTTGAGGCAGAGGCGAAAGAGGCGAGCAAGCACAGGGGCCAGAACTTCAGCACACTCCCTCAGAACACGAAGGAGTATTCCATCCGGTCCATTCGCCTTACTCCCACCTAACCTGGATAACACACCAGCAACTCTACGAGTGGAGATTATAGAAAAGTGCATAGGTTCAGTAGGAGGAGCAGGGGCAGAAGGGATAGAGTAGGAATCGTCTAAAGAGGAATTAGAGGAGAATAAGGTGCATAAGACATTGGCTTTGTCAGGGGGAGAGTTGGCTATAGAGTTATCAGGTCGGAAGAGAGGAGGAAAAGAAGGAATGCAGAAGTTATTACAGATGTTTTTAGTTAAGGACCAGAAGGATTTACTAGAGCAAGAATTAGTCAGGGCAGCGGTTTTTCTTTTTATAAAATTCCGCTTGGCCTCACGAAGAATAGCCGTACAACGATTCCTAGAACTAATGAAAGAGGTGTGGGTAATAGGAGGAGATAGTTTCATAGCTCGATATGCCCTATCTCTCACCCTGCATGCAAGAGAGCAGGAGCGATCAAACCATGATTATAATGTGAAAGTTTTAGTAGAAGATGGGATAAATGCACTCATTCCACCCTGCATAACCCCAGCAATGCTCTCTGCACATACCAAGGCATCCCAAGTGGAAAAGCAGCATTCATCCCAAGGAAAGTCGGTGAAGAATTCTCGCAAGGATTGCCAGCATGCCCTCCGATAGTGCCATAGTTGACGTTTAGAGGGGGGTGGGGGAGATGGTCCTGCCCAGTTTGATTTAATAGAAATAAGATTGTGATCAGAAGACCCTAAGGGGGGGGGGGGGGGGTCAAAAATTGAGTATGAATAGTGTGAGGGGTTAGAGGTAAAACAAAGATCAAGAATGTTAGTAAGTTGATCGTGTCGTTGAGGAACGCGTGTAGGGTGTTTGATTATTTGTTCTACATCCTTAAATAGGCCACCCACTGACTAGAGGTGGCCCTACCAATGGAAGGAGACCACTGGCCTGTTCAGGATACCTCTGTTATTCTTGATAATTTTATCCATAGCTATTTTGAAGCCTAGTACAGTTCTTGATTCCACAGCTTCGGCTGGTAGACCGTCCCATGGGTCTACTACCACCCCAGAGCTTGGTAAACTTCCTTTCACCGGCGAAACCACCACCGCTACTACTACTGTAGATGCTGTGGCCACTAATTAATCAAGGGTAACGTATCACACCGTCACAAAAATACAGATGAAGACGCTCGCCCCACAAGGGATCACAGCACAAGATTGAAGAAGCCACAGTTCCAGAAAACTGTGAGGGCAAACTTTTTCGGAGTGAGAGTTGTGAACTCTTGGAACAATCTACCAGAAAGTATTGTGACGGCACCGAGTGTGAGCTCTTTTAAGACCAGACTTGACCAACACTGGAGCAGGTTTAGGTATATTCAGGAGCCAGTTCATGCCCAGTACTTGCCAACAGTGCGTAACAGAGATGTGACTGATCGCCCAAGCGGCTAACGAGCCGATCAGTGGTGAAGAGGATGATTTTCCTTCGTGCATCGGTATATATGCGAACCTGAGGACATATGCCTACCAGAAAGACTATTCTTACTAACAATAGACCTTCTATTCAAAGTGGTCGCTGGACACCTAGCTGTGACCGTCAGTGTCACAGATCAGGCAAATTTTCTACGTCTATCTTTAAGATCTAATCAGGGATTGAATTTGTCAGGAAAGAGGTGAAATGGAGTTATATATGCAAGAGCAACTCGACTCGCCTGACCGCAGACCACATTCCAGGTCAAAACAGCCGTTAAGTTTTGGAGAATTTTGAGTTTGACAGAAACTGTTCAGTAGATTAATGACTTTCTAAAATAGACAACTGACACTAACTAAACTACAAACATCAGATTCCCTGATGTTTAGGCGACAAAATAATATAACCAGTAGCGATCGGAAACTCAGGATGTCCCTACGAACGACATAAAATAGGCCGCTCTAACTGACAAACTCGACACTCACTTACTTGTCAAGTTTTACTAACAATAAGGACAGTTGAAACTTTCAACACCACTCACAATGGACCATGAATGTTCCAACTGTAAATAGATATATCTCGGTTGCCTCACCAATTGCAATTTCAAATTCTGTCATTATTAATGAATAATGAAGTCTCGGGTGCATTCTAAGATTGAGAGAAAACAGAGGACTCAGGCGTCTTAAAGCGATGAGAAAACGGACTTCTTCGATGGGGGACTTCAATAAGAAAGCATACCTACATGTTTTGTGGGCTATTGAGCGTAATATGAATCGTCTGATTTTACGTTAACTGACGTGTATGACCGTGGTCATTACAACCTCGCTTGCAACCAGCCTCTGGAACTCCTTTTCAACCCTTCTACACTGCACCTTTGCTTGGTTTCTGGCTCTTGCATCCATCCTCCTGTCCTGCTCATCATTTGACCCAACCCACGTCTTAACTATGTCGACCGGCGCATGGTTCATGTGTAGGGATCCCCTCGTATTCCTAGAGGCACTGGGTTTGGTTTTGTGTATATATTTATCGATCACGTGGGTCACTTTACTAGTTATGATATTCAGCTTAGTGTCTGCGTTCTTGTGCCTAAATGAGTCAGGTCAGTGGATACCCCTCCTCATGTAAAGCTATAGATATTTCACGTGCGACTAGTTCACACAACAGCGGTAACACTCGTCATGTGAGGTTATTACTTTTGTCACCGCGTATACAACCTAATTTTTTAACATGGTAGTGACTGGTGACTACAATAAACACATTTAAAACACCCGGGCTCCCACTCCCGGGTGCTCCAACTGCTGCTGGGGAAAAAAGTTGATAACACGAGAGCATTATCACGCGGTTGAGAGCGAGGAAAACCTTAACTGGTTCAGTGGTTGAGGGCTGTGCTGTGTTACTCACTGTTTTAGTTCCACTGTCTTCTATTTCATTAAACGGTGCCACACGTTTGCAGAATGGAGAGCAGTTGCAGACAAAGATCTTTGTTTGAAAACCAGATCAACTCAATGTTGGTTACCAGTAGCTCCTCGTCTGATGAGTCTGATGTATCTTTGAACTCCTCTGACATTGACTACCAGTCTTATGATCATGAAAGGTCTTCCTCGGAGGAGATGGAGACACCTGTTTATAATCATGGAAGGTCATCCTCGGAGGAGGAGACGACATATGACTCCAGGCCTAGTACGTCTCGTGGCACCTTAAGCCCAGCGAAACGGGCACGAAGCACAGCACAGCCAACTTGGAATAATTCAACAAGTGGTAATTGGAAAAATTCAACAAGTGGTAATTATATTATACTTTACGTGTTGCACAAGATGCGAGTGTATTGTGATTGAGTAATAACTTTGTAATTGATTACTGCTATACAGTAATTTATAACTGACTGGTCTCTTATAGGTCTAGTGGGAACACTTGTACCCACAGAAAATCCAGTGATTTTTGGTAATTAGGGTCGCATAGACAATACCCAACTCACAGTGACTAACAGAACTGGATTAATGTATTGAACCCGAGTTGTGGTGGTGAAGAACAGGTGTGCTTCCGCTAACACCATGGGTAAATCTCGAAAAGAACCCATTCTAAAGAAACTTCGGTAATTATATAAGACTAACCTGTGAGCAAAATTGATTGCAAACAATTATAAATATGCTGGATTTTCATTGTTATATGATAGTGGACACTGTTTTAGTTTGTGGAAATATGTTAAAAAATGGATATTTTTAAAATAAATGCGACTTAACATTTGTGGCTATGAAGAACAGACAAACCAAACAAACCTACCTAACCTTACCTAACTTCCCCGGTATATTAAACAGAAAGAACTTACTATGATATGGTGAAATTTTTTACATTTTCTGGACGTGAGACGACATGGCTGCATCGGCGCTATGCATCCCTGGGGGGGTTAGTCCTATATATTAACCGAAACCTCTTCCTCCCGTGGCTCGCCAATGACTGGTTTGCGAAAATTTATATTTTTATAGTATTTTAACCAATAAAATTACCACCAATATTACTTGTTCAAAGTGGGCAGGGCTTTGAAGCACAGGGAAAATGTGCAGAAAAAAAAAACAAAAAAAACACAAACTTGAAAGCCTGACATAACCTTTATTAACCTTTAAAAAACCTAAAGCTAAGAAGCTCAACTCATTCATGTTTTTGGTGTTTAATATGTGATGGTGTTGCCTTGGTGTCCCGATGAGGGGGAACCATAAATTCAAGCGATTCTTAAAATTTTTACAAGTTCGGAAAGGTTTTTAAAGAAATACAAAAAGTGAGAAACAATATATGTATGTTGTGTTGTCAATAGTAAGAGAAACAATTGAGACCCTGCAATTGTGTGTAAATGAGGCAGAAAGTCAGATCAGCAACCTGGGACTTGGTCACAATTTTGTGATGCCATATGGCAGCAGGGTCTACCATCAGACAACACATTATGCTTCCAATATCTTCCCAGGCGGTAGTACCTCCCTGTTTGGTAGCTGTTTACTACCTAGTAATATATATATTTGGTTACCAAAGAAGGTAAACTTTACTCTACGACAAGCCTTGGGAGGAGGGTGCAGCTTGCGGGTGGTCTGAATTTCCCTGGTTAATATTGAAAACTGACCTGCTGACGATTTATTTGTTTTACTGTTTATTTTCTTACTTTATTTTCATCAGTGAGTTCTGATATGATAGGGTAATCATTTTTTTTGCAAATGCTTCGTTTTGTAGATAATTAGGGGCATAGGCGTGTACTACTTTGTCTATCCCGGCGGAAATGCGGCTGCGCTCGCCTCTCATCCGGCACCAGTTTCATTCATACATACATACGGTACATACATACATATACAGTCTGCGCGGAATGTTAAGTCGCGATAGGGCCGACGAACTAAGTTCTCGCAAAAATAAGATCATATGTTGTGAAGCCTGTCCTGGGATGCGAGATGTCAAAACGCTTGGTTTGTTGGCAAGTGCTGACATTTGGCAACTGAGAACATGTCACGGCTTATAGTCAGTGCGCCTCTGGCAGCTGTGAGGGGGAGATTTATTGTGCGGGTTCCCGTGCCATGTGGCCATGTTTTGTCTAGTTTAAGGTGCATTAACCCGACATTGTGGCCATCAGATATGTCCAGGAGGATTACTACAAGAGACGATATTGCAGCAGTGATTGCACTGTACAAAGCGAACCATGTACTGAGAGAAATATCGGCTCAGACTGGTGTGGCATTACGAGTTGTTCAAAATCTTGTCAAACGTTTCCGTGACCTTGGAGAGGACGAGTTACCAGCTCCATTACCTAAGTCTGGTAGGCCTAAATTATTGTCTCCACGGACACTTAAGGTTATTTCTCGACAAGTTCGGTCCAATCCCTCACTCACAGCACATGAAGTGAAAGAGAGAAACCCCCGTCTTTTGGGTCACGTCTCGTTACGTTGTGTTCAACAAGCCCTGCACGATGACCTGGGATTTAAGAGCTTTCGTGCCCGCCGCAAACCTCTGTTGACAAAGAGACAGAAGGAAAATAGAGTGAAATTTTGCAAGAAATATGAAGTGTGGGATTTAGAGACATGGAGGAGTGTATTATGGTCGGATGAGGCTACGTTTTCTGTGACTGGGAGTAATGGAGCGAGGGCGTACCGCCCTCCCCAATCAGATGCGCACCTCCCACAGTACACTGTTAAGCACCCTGCCTCGCTTGTGGTTTGGGCTTCCTTTACGTATTATGGTGTTGGTGAACTAGTAATCCTCCCTAAGAACCAGATGATGAATCAGTACAACTATCTTGAACTGCTCAGTGATTTCTTACCTGAATCATTTGATAAAGCTAAGGCAAGCCTTTTCATGCAGGATGGTGCCCCATGCCACACTGCTAAAAGTGTCATACAGTGGCTCAAAGACTGTGAGGTACCTTTCTTTAATGACTGGCCTGGCAGTAGCCCAGATCTTAACCCAATAGAAAATTTGTGGTCCATTGTTAAGCGTCGTCTGCGCGACGCTGACACATCATCAATCCCGAAGCTAGAGGCAGCCATCAAGATTACGTGGGCTAACTTGCCACCTGACCTCTTGCAAAACCTTGCTGACAGTGTTCCTCGAAGGCTAAAAGACTGTCTGATGCGCAGAGGAAACACTACAAAGTATTAATTGAAGTGGTAAGTGTTACTTGACTTTATTTATATAACATAATCGTAAATATCAATATTTTTTCAGCACACGATCTAACATTCCGCGCAGACTGTACATACATACATGCATACATACATATCAGTGGCGACTCCGGCACTCGGGCTCCTCGGGCTTAGCCCGAGTCCTAGATTTGGTCAAATGAACGAGTATCTGCTTTCTATGTAATCTGCCAACACTGGCTGATTACAGGGAGCCTGGTCACAGTTCATATATCACCGTTCAGTGTCTGGCGGTCGTCCTATAGCTCACCAGTGTCAAAAAATATCGTTCGTGGCAGATAGTCTCTTGACATCGTTCACTCATGCCTGACTCAGGCTTATAAGTTAAAGCCCCAGCTGTTGTCCCTAATCGTGAAAATTAGAAGTAATTCAAATCCAAGCTTTTTTTTAACAATAGCTTTCTATAGAGCTTAGGACTTAAATTCCAATCTATGAAATGTTTCCGTTCTACAATATTCTTACAGGAACGAAAAAATGTCCAGTAACTAGGGCTAACTGGAAATAGCCTGGTAGGAGTAAAAGATTAACTGGCACCTCTTCGCACGCTTCTCTTACCGGCCACGGCATCTGTCAGTTCGCTGACGTTTGCAACAGGGTACACTGTTGTTCTTTGATTGTTTGCTGTGCTTCTGTTCTTTGTGTGTAAAGATCAGTTGTTTTATTTTTATTTCTACCCATAACATAGGAATGGAGAAAGACATAGTGCTAGATATAAAAAATAAGCCATTTGGTGCAAGAAATATTGCTGAAAAACGAGAAATTCTTCGTACAGGCAGGCCGACTCCTGCATTGAAAACTAAAGTTGGAAGTAGAACATTCCAGATAAAATGGTATGAACAGATTGATTGGATTTGTGCAAGTAGCGTCACAGAGAAACTCTACTGCTGGCCGTGTTTGTTGTTTAAACCAAAAGCTAATCAGTCGTGGACAGATGGAGGTTATAATAATTTTAAAAATGTCTTGAGCGAGTGTAAGCATCACAGTAAATCACTGAGTCATTTAAGTAATTATAAAAGCTTGAAAACTTTCGGACAGTATGGTATTGTGACAGCTATTAGTGAGTCTGCTAAACTGGAGAAAGAACGGCATAACAAAGCAGTTGAAGAAAATAGACAATATTTAAAACAGTTAACAAATGCAGTGTTATACCTGAGTAAACAAGAGTTGCCTTTGCGTGGACATGATGAAGGAAGTGACAGCCTAAATAGAGGAAATTACCGTGAACTATTGCAGTGCTTTGCTGAAATCGACAGCGTGTTTGCTTCTAGACTTTCTACTAAAGAGGGGTCGAAACAGTTTTCAGGAGTCTCAAGCACAATACAAAATGATCTAATACAAGCGATTGGGAATGTAATAGCTGATGAAATTAGAAGCGAAGTTGATAAAGCTCCGTTTATGTCTGTACAAGCTGACGAGACGACAGACTGTGCGATGCATGCCCAACTGTCAATTATAATAAGATATGTGTATGAAGACAAAATATGTGAACGATTTCTTGGATTCTATGAAGTCAGTGATGATAAAAGTGCTACAAGACTGGTTGATGTGATTGCATCTGCGTTGAACTCCTTCAGTGACGCTAAAAATAAATTAGTGAGCCAAACTTACGACGGAGCAGCTGTAATGGCAGGAACACTAAACGGAGTGCAGAGCAAGCTAAAGGATAAAGGATTTAAACACGCGCACTTCATTCACTGCTATGCGCATAAACTTAACTTAGTCTTGAGTAAAAGTGCCGAGAAGTTGAGTAGAGTAAAAATGTTTTTTTCTCATTTACGCGCTTTTAGTAAATTTACGTCTTCCAGTACCAAACGGAAAAGCGTTTTCAGACAGTTTAATGTCAATATTCCATCACTGTGCGAAACAAGATGGTGCTATAGATCGAGAACCGTGTCATCCATAAAACTGATGCATGGAAACCTAAAAAGTGCCTTCACAAGTATTCTAGACACTAGTGAAAAGTGGGATGAAGATACACTTTGTCAAACAGACAATCTATTGGCAAAGTTGAATGATTTCACATTCATGTTCTTCATCAATTGCTTTCATAACATACTTTCACAGGCTGGAAAACTGTTTGATGTCCTACAGTGTAAGCAACTTGACATAAAGCGGGGTCAGAATAAAATAAATGACTTCATTCATTGTGTTGAAGGTTATCGTAACGACGAACATTACGAAAACATCCTGCAAGATACAGCTGCTGTCATTGAACAGGCAGATGAGTCCGAGCCTCCTCCCAGAAAAAGAGTCAGGGGTGCACAAGTTAATTACAAAACGACGTATTTTGAAATAATTGATAACATTCTAATGTCCTTGCGAGAGCGATTTGCTGGCATTCAGGAGTATGCATTTTTTGAATTACTAGACGTTAATAAGTTTGAAGAGCTTGCTAACTCATTTCCCATGCAACATATGGACTCTCTACAAAACAAATACCCCTGTATTTTTGACTGCAAGAGCTTAGTGAACGAGCTAAAATATATGTATATTGACAGTGACTTCAAAAAGTGCAAGTCAATCAACTCCATTTTAGAATTACTCTATAAATTGGAGTTGACTTCCGCTATGCCGGAATCCATTAAACTAATTCAGCTGCTGCTAACCATCCCCGTAACATCAGTCGCTAATGAGAGAAGTTTCTCAACGTTAGATAGAGTCCGCTCATATCTGAGAAGCACAATGCCCCAAGAACGGCTATCTTCACTGGCTCGCATTTCCATCGAGAAAAGCCTCTTGAACGACTTGGACAACAAGAAGGAGCTGCACGACAGGATTTTACACGAGTTCGCCATCAAAACAAGACGACTGGACTTCATGTTTAAATAAAGTGAGTAATTTTTGCATCAAAACTATATTTTTTTGTCTTATTGCATGAGGCTAGAGGCGGTAATTTCAAATTGCAATTAAATGCCAGGTAGCGACGTGTCCTCCTAATATTACTTATCAAGTAATTATTAGATGTTTTAATTGCCTGTATGTAGCCTGGCGAATTGGCTAGGATTTAGCATACCTAGGTAACATTGGCTGACGTCGCGTTCCTGACCATATCACAAAAACTGGTTTTTAGAAAAAACCGGCTTTTTTTGTCTTATTGTAAAATTATCAGTGCCTATATAAATTTGTGGTGTGTATTACGTCTCTTAGCTTCATTTATACATGTATCTTATGCAAAATATATATATATATATGCTGATAACCACGAGGAAAGAAGAAAACACGAAGTTCCCAAGCGGTTTCGTGTAATTCACATCTTCAGGGGTGAGTACAGACTAAAGAGAAGTACAAAACAAGGTGTATATATACAGAGGAGGGTGAGATCAGGTCCACAATGGTCAGGTATTAAGTAATGACCCTACTAATCTTTAAATAGCACCGCAAAGGGTAAGGGTAAGGTGACCCAACCTCTTCACCTGGTTACAAATCTTCTTAATTACAAAATTGTCCAGTTTGTACATGCCATTACTCAAATTCATGTTGAATGCTTCGGTATGTTTAATGAGACTAGCTTCTATGATGTTCCTACTGTCAATTGAATTACAAGGTAATATTGAGGAGGCATTATCCCAGTCAATGCAATGCTTGTTATCCCTCAAATGAACAAACAGCGCATTGTGTTTTCGTGTTTTCTTCTTTCCTCGTGGTTATCAGCATATACTTAGATCACGCGCACCTACAATGATTTACTTGCATTTATATATATAAATATATATACAGTCTGCGCGGAATGTTAGTTCGTGTGCTGAAAAAATATTGATATTTACGATTATGTTATATAAATAAAGTCAAGTAACACTTACCACTTCAATTAATACACCTTTTTTCAATTGAACAATGTTACTTTTGGTTTCAACATCTTCGAATGGAATCAACATTCTTACACTTGATTAATAACAATCTTTACTTTCCGTTCAACAATCATCCAAAAATTTTCAACAGTCGTTCAACACGTGACAATGTTTACTTGCTTTCAACAATCGTCTCATTCTTCATTGACAATTCACTAATACTTTCAACATTTTACAAAACTAAGTAACAATCTTTAAAACATCATAACTATGCAAAAAGTTTATGTTTTGGTGTTTTTCGTAGATCGAAAGACTAGTTGATCTAATTCGAACTTTTGAAGCAAGTAACAAATCACCGAGTTGAGATGGTATTTTCATTACGAGTGTGCAGCTTCTCCCATATACAGTTCGTCGCCAAGCCCCTCCAGCATGCCACGGAGGCACCGAATAACAAGTGCTACAGATCGCGAGCGCATTATCGAGGCCTACAGAGCCGAACAAGATTTCCTCGTAGTTGCAGCAGCCCTTGGAGTTCAGCGCACCACGGCATACTCAATTGTGCGAGTATACCAACGCGAAAACAGGGTTGCAGCGGCTCACGCAGGAGGCAGACACAAGATCATCGACAATGAAACTCTGGATCTAATAGTGATGCTGCTTGAAGCAAACCCTATGATGACCTTGAGAGAGATAAAGGAGGAGGTCATGGATATATTTCCTACAAAACCACATTTCAGTGAGGTAACGCTTTCGCGTTATTTGGAGGGGGAGCTGATATCACCGAAAATGTCCCGTGACTCCCCAGCAGAAAGAAATTCTCCCGCAGTACAGGAGGCGAGACACGCGTATGCTACGTGGATGCTGGCGATGGGTCTACAGCAGCAACTAGTATACATTGATGAGACAGGTATGTAATTATGTAACCACTTATCAACTATCTGTAGTATGTACTACATAATTACTTAAGTAAACTGTATGTAACGAGTGAGTACTTAATATTGATCTCAGTTTGATGCATCGTACAACTTTCCTTGTGTTAATGTTTAATTACATTACAGTATGACTACATACACTGATGTTTCATTTCCAGGGTTCAATCTGTGGACCAAGAGGACGTACGGCAGGGCAAGACGCGGGGAGCGTGTGCATCGCGCCGTTGGTGGACAGCGTGGCAGAAACACGACAGTGATTGCTGCGATAGCTGAACACTGTGGAATACTCTATCACGAAATTCACTATGGTTCAGTGACGAAGGAAGTATTCAGTGATTTCATCGCATCACTTGCAGCAATAATCGGAGACGCAAGATCCATACTTGTTCTAGACAACGCTCCAATTCACAACGGTATCGCAGCAGTCTATCCCGAGCTGAATTTTAAATTTCTCCCTCCATACTCTCCTTGCTTGAACCCCATAGAAAACTGTTTCTCTGTGTTTAAATCATACCTGAAGCAGTACCTCCACCGTGAAGCTCCACGGTGCAACGCGGCCCACGCCAGGCAAGAAGGAGTGACTCTCAATGCACTGAGGGAGAACATTTTGCAAGTTGGCGTGGAATTTGCACTGCCTAGTGTCACGGAACATGTTGTGTCGCAGAACTATAACCATGTCAACACCTACTTGGTTCAATGTATTGAGCGCCGAGACATCTTCAATTGATATACAGTAGGTCTACAGTAATAGAGTATAACCTACTGCCTTACCGTTTGTTCCACTTGAAACAATTCACAACAAAAACCTTCTATACACTCATGGGTTCTTTTTTACCTGACAGGTTACTATTTGTGAGGCAGAGGAGGAAGGCAAGTCAACGGGATGCTGATATGACACTCCTCTCCCGAATCCCACTACCCCTCCCACCCTCACCTACCTCCATCCCTACCTTACAGCCAGGCAGAAACAACCCACCAAGGTGTACGAGGCCTTTACTGTGAATTGCTTCGTGGAAGTATCATGACACCAATGTATTTAGCTGTTAGTATAAGGCCCTTTTTTCTTTGTTTCATTTTAAGCAATCGTATGTTTTATGTAGCTACTACATAGTAAAGACTAAAGACATTACATATGTAATTCATTGTGTTGTTGATGTTTGTGTAAGTATACTCAAAAATTAAATATTCATGGCTGTTACTGATTTTAAAGATTGTTGAATAAATTCTTTTCAATGATGATTGTTTCAGTCGCATTGTTGAAAAGTTTGGTTGACTGTTGAAAGCAATTGGAGATATGTGGCTGTTGAAAGGTTTTGTAAATTGTCAAATCAAAATAACTGATTGTTGAATGGATTCGGAAAATAGTTGAAAGCAAATAGAAATTTGTCATTCCAAAATCTTGATTGTTAAAGGCAAGTGATCAATTGTTCAATTGCAAATGAAAGAAGGTGTACTTTGTAGTGTTTCCTCTGCGCTTCAGACAGTCTTTTAGCTTTAGAGGAACACTGTCAGCAAGGTTTTGCAAGAGGTTAGGTGGCAAGTTAGCCCAGGTATCCTTGATGGCTGCCTCTAGCTTCGGGATTGATGATGTGTCAGCGTCGCGCAGACGACGCTTAACAAATTTTCTATTGGGTTAAGATCTGGGCTACTGCCAGGCCAGTCATTAAAGAAAGGTACCTCACAGTCTTTGAGCCACTGTATGACACTTTTAGCAGTGTGGCATGGGGCACCATCCTGCATGAAAAGGCTTGCCTTAGCTTTATCAAATGATTCAGGTAAGAAATCACTGAGCAGTTCAAGATAGTTGTACTGATTCATCATCTGGTTCTTAGGGAGGATTACTAGTTCACCAACACCATAATACGTAAAGGAAGCCCAAACCATAAGCGAGGCAGGGTGCTTAACAGTGTACTGTGGGAGGTGCGCGTCTGAGTGGGGGGGGGGGCGGTACACCCTCCCTCCATTACTCCCAGTCACAGAAAACGTAGCCTCATCCGACCATAATACACTCCTCCATGTCTCTAAATCCCACACTTCATATTTCTTGCAAAATTTCACTCTATTTTCCTTCTGTCTCTTTGTCAACAGAGGTTTACGGCGGGCACGAAAGCTCTTAAATCCCAGGTCATTGTGCAGGGCTTGTTGAACACAACGTAACGAGACGTGACTCAAAAGACGGGGGTTTCTCTCTTTCACTTCACGTGCTGTGAGTGAGGGATAGGACCAAACTTGTCGAGAAATAACCTTAAGTGTCCGTGGAGACAATAATTTAGGCCTACCAGACTTAGGTAATGGAGCTGGTAACTCGTCCTCTCCAAGGTCACGGAAACGTTTGACAAGATTTTGAACAACTCGTAATGCCACACCAGTCTGAGCCGATATTTCTCTCAGTACATGGTTCGCTTTGTACAGTGCAATCACTGCTTTTGTATCCTGGTGGTCCAGTGGTTAGCGTTCCCAGGTCACAGTCATAGGCTTGTGGGCCGTGGGTTCGAATCCTGGCGGGTTGAGGTGTTGATTGTATGTAGAAGTCCGCGTGCTTTATTGGGCTAATGAAATATATATGGATCCTCGTGTTTCGAAGCCGGATTTGGTAAAACGTTACTCTGACCACCTACGTGATACGGGTGGTCCCCTTAGAGGTTCACGGCGCCATAAGCTCGTTGAACAGGCTTTGTGTGAAATATAACAAAGTCTAGGACTGCTTTTGTATCCTGGTGGTCCAGTGGTTAGCGTTCCCCGGTCACAGTCATAGGCTTGTGGGCCGTGGGTTCGAATCCTGGCGGGTTGAGGTGTTGATTGTATGTAGAAGTCCGCGTGCTTTATTGGGCTAATGAAATATATATGGATCCTCGTGTTTCGAAGCCGGATTTGGTAAAACGTTACTCTGACCACCTACGTGATACGGGTGGTCCCCATTAGAGGTTCACGGTGCCATAAGCTCGTTGAACAGGCTTTGTGTGAAATATAACAAAGTCTAGGACTGCTTTTGTATCCTGGTGGTCCAGTGGTTAGCGTTTCCCGGTCACAGTCATAGGCTTGTGGGCCGTGGGTTCGAATCCTGGCGGGTTGAGGTGTTGATTATATATATATGTCTATATATATAATATATATATATATATATATATATATATATATATATATATATATATATATACACACAGTTGGTCCTCATATTACGCGGTTAATGTAACCCGGAGGGTACCGCGGAAAGTGAGAAACGCGTAAAGTGAATAACGTAACATATGGGATTAATTGAAATGGAGTCCGGGCCGATCCCCAAACTCCACTTTTTGACGACACACAACTATGTTGTAGTAAAAATATTATCTTAACTTTATGATGGCATGCACACACAATTAATAATTAAGAGAAATATCAATAATATTAGGTTTTTTAACACTTACATTAGTAAAAAAGATGGCTGGGCACACGGGGATGGGCGGTTGGTTCCGAGGCAGGGGGCAGATTATTGGCCCTCACCTGTATCACTTGTATCAATTGTATCACTATCCACCACAGAGGCTTGCAGGGCCTCTTTGTCAAACCCCCCAAAGTTCATAAAAGTCCATATCCTCACTATAATTATCACTATCACTGACTTGGGCCGGCTGTAGTGGGTGGCGGGTGAAGAACTGGTAATGTTTTGATGACTGGGCGACCTTGTGCGCACCATTTTCGCGCCTCTTACACAACATGGCGGATGGCGGGAGGTTTGGATCCAAAAATGGCGCGGCTTGCCAGCCGCTCTCCGCATAATGGGGTTCACAACCGCGGAATGTGAGAATGTTAGGTTCTGGCAAGGCACCGCGTTAATGGTGAAACGCGGAATGCGGGACCGCGTAATATGAGGACCAACTGTATATATATATACACTGTATATATATGCAAGTAAATCACTGTAGGTGCGCGTGATCTAGGTATATGCTGATAACCACAAGGAAAGAAGAAAACACGAAGTTCCCAAGCGCGTTCGTGTAATTCACACCAGTCTGTACTCACCCCTGAAGATGTGAATTACACGAAAGCGCTTGGGAACTAAGCGTTTTCTTCTTTCCTTGTGGTTATCAGCGTATATATATATATATATATATATATATATATATATATATATATATATATATATATATATATATATATACATACACACACACAGTAATACCCATTTACGCGTTTCCACATTTACGCAGTACCCCACCAGAACCGGAATTCCCACTTTATATCTACTCATATACGCGGAGAGTGGCTGGCGGTCCTGCCGCGCTGCCATTTTTGGATTCAAACCTCCCGCCATGTTGGGCACGCGGCGCGAGTAGGTTGCTCAGTTGATGTCTCTGTTGCGTTATTGCTAACGTCATATGACATATCGGACTGTGATTGGGTCACGCATCCTTATTTCCCTCCGCTGCTAGTTGTGATTGGTTTAATGTAATATGACATGCCTTCCTGCTGGCAGGTAGAAGGCGCTTGACCTAGCCGCCAGCTAGGTCAAGCGCCGGGAGGGATGTAACTGACGCGGCTAGTAGCTGCGTCAGTAACATCCCTCCCGGCCACACCGTTTTTACAGGTATCTGTTGTTCCGTAAGAATGGCTGCCACCAGACCACCACCACCACAGAAAAACCTTGCATTACCTGGATCCAGTCGCCCTAAGCCAAAGAAGATACGACGTTCCCTAAGTTACGGGGTGAAGTACAGTATAATACAAGAGTTAGAAAAAGGAACAAGACAGGTTGATCTCGCGCGCCAGCATGGTGTTAACGAATCTACGATCCGGACGATCAAGAAGGATGCAGCCAAGATAAAAGAACACATGAACATCACAAAGTCTGCAGGTGCTTCAATGATCAAGTATTGCCAGAACAAGGTGCTTCTCAAGACAGAAAATTTACTTGTGTGTTACTTGATTCGTCAGGCAAGACGGAACATGGCAGTCGACACGCGGTCAGTTCAGGAGTACGCACGTAAACTGTACGCTGCAGTGTCACGTAAGATGGGAATTGCAGAGCCCAAACCCTTCAATGCTTCCTCTGGGTGGCTGCACAGGTTTAAGAAGAGGAACAAGATCACCAACAATAACATTGGTGGTGAAGAAGCAAGTGCTGACCGTGTTGTGGCTAGGGATTTTCCTCCGTTCTTACGCGAGATTATGGAGGAAGGACAGTACACCGACGACCAGGTGTTCAACATGGACGAATCTGGTCTGTTTTGGAAAAAGCTACCTTCCAAGACCGTTGTCCAGTCTGCCAGCAAGTGTCGGGGCCGGAAGTTGCAGAAGGAGCGCATCACCGTCCTGTTTACCACCAATGCCTCTGGCTCCTGTAAACTCAAGTTATCGGTGATCCACACAGCCTGCAAGCCGCACACCTACAAGAACGTGGACATGACCAAGCTAAATGTCCACTGGCTGACCGCACGTAGGGCGTGGATGTTCACTGCTCTGTCCCTCTCCTGGTTTGATGACTGTTTCGTTCCCGACGTGAAGAAATTCTGTGAGCAACAGAATGTTCCATTCAAGATTTTGTTGCTCCTTGACAATGCACCAGGACACTCGCTCCTACTGTTGGATCGTCACCCCAACATAAAAGTGGTCTTCCTTCCTCCCAACACTACATCATTAATCCAGCCTATGGACCAAGAATTAATCTGCAATGTGAAAGCTGCATACTCTGCAAAGAAGTTTAAGCTTCTGAAAGACTGTACCAACACCAAGGATGAGTTGCATAACCTGGGTGACACTGATAGCAAGAGTGACGAGGACGAGGAACAACAGTTGGCAGAGCAAGAAATTCTCATCAAACACTTTTGGAGGAAATTTAACATCAAGAAAGCTGTGGACTTCTTGGTGGAGGCATGGGATCAGCTGTCTGTAGCAACGGTTCGTCACGCATGGAGACATGTGTTGCAAGGTATCCCAGGTGGGAGGCAGAGTCAACTTGTGACTGGTGAGGTTCAGTCTGTTGCAGTGGCAGTGGACCTTGCCAGAGAAGCTGCGCAGAGTGTTACAGCTGCAGGCTTCTCCGATACCACGAACGAAGACATCCTGGAGGTGATCAGGGATCCTGAGGTGACTGCCGACGAGATGTTAGAAAACGATGACGTCAGTGAAGAGGCAGGTCGTGCGTCATCCCGAGAAGAACACAAGTTAACGCATGGTAATGTTAGGGGTGCCATCGAGTGTGTAGAGAAAGTGAAGCTCCTCCTTTCCGACGACCCTAACTATAACCGGTATGAAGTCTTCACTACCCAGCTGTTGAAGGCTATGGAGCCGTACATGAAGGTGTATCACGACAACATCAACACTACCCGTCAACAAAGCATTACCGAGTTCTTCGCCCGCAACCCACCACAGCCAGCCCAAGCCAGTGATAGTGTCAGAGACAGTGAATGTGACTTTGAGGGATTTGTCAAGGAGGCCCTGACAAATGTGGATGACAGTGATGGTGACTCACCTGAGGGCCAGTAGTCTGCCCTCTGCCTCGGAACCAGCCTCCATTCCCGTACGCCGACCCATCTCTTCTACTAATGTAAGTATTAAACCTAACCTTGATTTTTCTTAACATAACCTAACCTTATGTGTTAAACCTTGATTTTTCCTAACATAACCCAACCTTAGGTAAGTGTTAAACCTTGATTTTTCTTTTACCTGGTACAGTATATTATTCTCTTATTGATATTTCTCTTCTATATTATGTGTGTGTGCATACAATCATAAAGTTAAGATGTTATTTTTACTACAAGGTACGTATTGTGTCGGAAAGAGTGGAGTTTGGGGGGTCAGTCCAGTCTCTATTTCAATTAATCCCATATGTTCTGTTATTCCATCTACGAGTTTCTCGTTTTACGCGGGCGTCCGTGGGTTCAATTGACTGCGTAAATCGGTGTGTGTGTGTATATATATATATATATATATATATATATATATATATATATATATATATATATATATATATATATATATATATATATATAGTGACCCATTGGAATTTTTAGACAAGCTTAATGATATTGTCCCAAGTATCACATTCAAAATTGAAAGAGAAATAAATGGATCCCTTCCATTCCTTGATATGCTTATCATGAGAAATGGCCAAAACTACAAATTTAAGGTATACAGAAAGCCCACACAGGTAGACAGTTTCATTCACTTTTTATCGAATCACCTGGAGTTTTCCAAAATGTCAGATTTTTCTGCTATGTTCTTAAAATGTCTGCGTATTTGTGACAATGAATTTATTGACGATGAATTGAAACACATTCGTTCCATTGCACAGAAGCTCGGGTACCCTTCTGTGTTTGTTGATCATTGTTTTAAAAGGGCTAAAAAATCCTTTCATTCCTCTCAAACCAGGCAAATTCCTACACTTAAGAATATTTTGACTCTGCCCTATCGTAATGAATTTGTCCCGTTAGTTCGGTCCCTCAAGCTTCTAAATATTAATGTTGTTTTCAAGTATGACTCAACCATTACCAATATGTTAATAAGAAATAGCCCAAGTTTGAATGTAAATGGAAGTGTTTATTGTGTTCCATGTAGCAAATGTAATTGTAATTATGTAGGACAGACAGGAAAAACACTGTAGCTCAGAATCAAACAACATAAGTATACTATCAGAACTGCATCTGAAAGCAGTGCCTTGTTCGTTCATGTTAGGAATAATAATCATCCCATTGCTTGAGAAAAAAGCTTAGAAGTATTTAAATCATCTTGTGTCACAGAAAGACTTCTGGTTGAAGCTAGTTTGATTAAGAAATTAAAATCAATACACCTTAGTGATGGTCAGTTCAAAACTGATAATATGTTACATAAATTTATTTGTCAGTGGCCCAAGGTTAAAAATGCTTTGAAAACCTTTGATCTAGATCAGGGGTCACCAAACTTTTTTCACAGTGGGCCGGATAACTGAAAGAATGACGAGCGCGGGCCGCATAATCATTCTGTTCAATACCTGCAAGCCAGAACGAAAGCTCTGGTAACGTCAGAGCGTAGGCGGAGCTACCACGAGCCGGGGAAGGACTTGGGATCCGGCCCGCGGGCCGTAGTTTGGTGACCCCTGATCTAGATGTATGATAGTTATTTAGTGGGTCCCTTATTTTTGACCTGACCTGACTAGTCACGTCACCCCCCTTCTCTTAAGCTCCTCTACGTGTGTGTTGGTGTGGGGATTAGTGGATGACATGATTATGACCTAACCTCATGTTTTTAAGGTCACCCTGTATATTTAAGCCTCTCTCTGTCCATGTAATCCAGTTGCCTCTGAAGATGTCTTGAATAAAGATGAAAGCTAAGGTGCTCCGTTGTTTCCCTTTTCCCGTGTGATTTTATCGATATATATATATATATATATATATATCTATATATATATATATATATACATATATATATATGTGTATGTGAATTACACGAAAGCGCTTGGGAACTTCGTGTTTTCTTCTTTCCTGGTGGTTATCAGCATATATATATTATATATATATATATATGCTGATAACCACAAGGAAACAAGAAAACGTGCACACCTTCAGTGATTTACTTGCATATAGTGGGGTATGTCATAACGAACGGTTTATATAACGAATATTTACATAACGAACGGTTTTCCCCATTCAGGTAAAATTGAAAATGCTAAAACGTACAAAAATTCTACAGCGAACGTAACCATGATTCGGCAGAAGCGAGTGAGAAAACTAATAACCCTGGAAACTAAGAAAGAAATTATTATTAAGCGTGAAAATGGAAAAAGCATTGCGAACCTTAGTGTTGAATATGGGATGGCTAAATCGACGATATGTACGATTTTAAAGAATAAAGAGGAATTGAAAACTGTGCAAGTGGCTAAGGGAATCGCTAGACTTAGCAAAGCAAGGTGTGATGAGATTGAAGAGATGGAAAATTTACTCTTAGTGTGGGTAAAGGAGAAAAAAATGGTAGGCGATAGCATTAGTGAAGCGATAATTTGTGAGAAGGCCAAACAATTGTTTGAGGACCTTAAAGCCAAGGCTCCCAGTGGAAGTGCTAGTGCTATGCCAGTGTTTAGGGGTACAAAGGGGTGGTTTACTGGTTTCAGAAGAAGGAATAAGTTACACAGTGTTGAGAGACATGGTGAAGCTGCTAGTGCAGATAAGGACACTGCTAGGGAACACCATGACATTTTTTTAAAAGTGATACAGGAGGGAGGCTTTGTTTTGCAGCAAGTGTTTAACTGCGGCGAAACTGGACTCTTCTGGAAAAAAATGCCTCGCCGCACATACATTACAAGGGAGGAGACTTCTGTCCCTGGCCATAAGCCGATGAAAGACAGGCTTACCCTCCTTTTTTGTGCTAATGCTTCTGGTGGCTGCAAGGTAAAACCACTCCTCGTTTACCATGCAGAGAACCCTAGAGCTTTTAAAAACATTAGGAAGAACCGCCTTGGTGTTATGTGGCGATCAAACCCAAAGGCTTGGGTGACCAGGAGTCTTTTCTCGGAATGGGTGACTGAGGTGTTTGGACCCACTGTTCGGGATTACCTCAGGGAGAATAATCTTCCTTTAAAAGCTCTATTGGTGATGGACAATGCACCAGCCCACCCTCCTAATTTGATGGAAGAATTGCCAGAGGAATTCAACTTCATCACTGTGCATTTCTTGCCACCCAACACAATCCAGCCCATGGATCAACAGGTCATTTCTAACTTTAAGAAGCTGTACACAAAGGCACTCTTTAGAAAATGTTTTATGGCCACTTCTTCCAGTGATGTTAGTTTGAAGGACTTTTGGAAGAGTCACTTCAATATTGCAGATGCTGTGTTTTTTATTGTGTCAGCTTGGAAAGAGGTTTCTGTGAGGTGTCTTTGTGCTGCTTGGAGGACATTGTGGCCTGAATGTGTGCCTCCAAGAGACTTTGAAGGCTTTGAAGAGTTAGAGGCTGTTGTGCAAGAAATTGTGTGTCTGGGCAATTCCATGGGCCTGGAAGTGAATGAGGAGGATGTTGAAGAGTTGGTGGAGGAGCACAGGAAGGAGCTGTCCACTGAGGAGCTGCTCGAGCTTCATAATGAAGAGACAGAGACACTGAAGCGGAGCTTAGCTTCTGAGGAGTCAGGGGAGGATGAGGACAAGGAGGAAAGCTACATCATTCCAGCCAAAGTTCTCAAGGAATTGTTCTCCAGCTGGAGCAAATTGGGTAAAATTGTGGAGATTTATCATCCTGATGTTGCTTCTGTGGAAAAGGGCCTCAGCAATTTTAATGACACTGTGATGAGCCACTTTTGGAAGGTCCAGAAATCCAGGTTGAAGCAGTCAACCCTGGATTCCTTCTTTAAAAAAGTTCAAAAAAATCCTACAGACAAACTGCCTGTAGGACAGTCACCAAAGAGGGCTAGGAAGGATGACTCCTCTCCTTCCACCTCTTCTCAGTAATTCTCTCCTCCCCCCTCCTCCTCTGCCTCCTGTCCTGCATGCTGAACAACACTAAAGTAAGATAAAGTGCAGTATTTTTTATTATTTTTTACACTAATTTATTATTTTTTATTACAAGTATTAATGATATTCTTTATTTCAGGAGTTTAAATGCACATTTATGTACTATTTTTACAATTTTATATTATATTTTTCATTGTTAAGTGGTTGTATTTGGGGGCCTGGAACGGATTACCCCTATAATGAACGAGGTTCTAGAACCAATTAGATTCATTATAGCATACCCCACTGTATATATATACAGTGGTCCCTCGGTTAATGGGCACAATTCGTTCTGTAAGGTCGTTCGTTAACCGAAAATTTCGTTAACCGAAACCATTGTTTCAATGGGTTTTTGGGTAATTGGTTCCATTTCACCGAAAATTACAAAGTAAAAAAAAAATGCAGTAAAGTACACTTACTTTGAGGTGTGTATGTAGAAGGCTCCTGGTTGATGATGATGATGATGGGAATTAGAAGTAGGGGTGGAGAAGGGAGAAGAGAAGGAAGTGGAAGATAAATCACTCCATGCTTCATGCTGCCATTTTACCCATAAAATTTTAAGTTCACTTGGTGTAATTCAAGATTATTTTCTTTAAATCAACACTGCACTGCACTATATATATTGTTAATATGTAAAATAAATTTCAGAATGACCAATAATTGTACAGTACTGTAAAACAGTAAAAATAGTTTATGTTCAAGAGAGTCTCAAGCAAGATGCTTCCTCCACTAAGCAGAGACACAAACTGATGCCATTTTGGGTGAGTCAAGTGGCTGCTTGGCGCGCTAAAAACTAGTTCCCTGTACTTCAATTATGTTAAATAATTGTTAAATGACTAAAAATTTTAATATAAGACTTGGAAAATTATTGAATAGTACAACCTTCTTGATATTTCCTCAAATGGTAACGAATTTAAGCCCTAGAACCGATTACTGTATTGGCGGACTAATACCCCAGCTGGTGAGCAGGCGAAAACATGTTGACACGATTTCATAAGGATTTCTTTAACCGAATTTTTGTTCGTTAACCGAGTTGAAGATTCTTATGGAAGGTAATTCGTTAACCGAGGCGTTCGTTAACCAAGGGATCACTGTATATTTACACTTGCCCAGGAACCAGTGCTTTTTAATTCTTTCTATACAATGGCTTCCATAGGACTCCCACCACCCCTGAGAAGCCCTGAACTACCTGGTCCAAGCCGCGCCAAGCCCAAGAAGGTGCGACGTGCCTTAAGCTATGAGGTGAAGTACAAGATCGTCCAGGAGTTAGAAAAAGGCACGAGACAGGTGGATCTGGCCAGACAATATGGAGTGAATGAATCGACGATCCGCACTATCAAGAAGGATGCCAGCAAAATCAATGAACACATGATTATTACCAGGTCTGTAGGTTCCTCGCTGGTGAAATATTGCCACAATAAGTTGTTGCTGAAGAGTGAGAGTTTGTTGGTAAGCCACATTATTCATCAGTCAAGAAGGAACATGGTGGTCGACACTTAGGCATTGCAGGACTACGCCCGGAAACTCTACACAGCAGTAGCAAGAAAAATGGGGGTTGTGGAGCCCAAGTCCTTCAGTGCTTCCGCTGGGTGGCTGCAAGGTTTTAAACGACGCAACGAGATCAAGAATATTAAGATTGTCGGAGAAGGAGCAAATACCGACTGGGCTGCTGTCAAGAATTTTCCCCCATTTTTACGGCAAATTATGGGGGAAGGTCAGTACACCGACGACCAAGTGTTCATTATGGTTGAATCCGGGTTGTACTGCAAGAAATTGCCATCCAAGACCTTCGTAGTCAAGTCTGCTAGCAAGTGTTGGGGATGCAAAATGCAGAAGGAGCGCTTCACCGTACTGTTCACCACCAATGCCTCTGGCACTGCTAAGCTGAAGTTGTCTGTGATCCACAAAGCCCGCAAGCCGCATGCTTACAAGAATATGGACATGAGCAAGTTAAATGTCCACTGGCTAACCTCACAGAAGGCATGGAGGTTCTCTGGTCTGTCCCTCTCCTGGTTTGACAACTGTCTCGTTCCTGATCTCAAGAAATTCTGCGAGGAAAATAATGCGCCATTCAACATTTTGTTGCTCCTCGACAACGTACCAGGACACTCGCCCCTTTTGCCGGATCGTCACCCCAACATAAAAGTGGTCTTCCTTCCCACTAACACTACGTCATTAATCCAGCCCGTGGATCAGGAGTTGATTTGCAAAGTGAAGGCTGCTTTCTCCGCCAAGAAGTTTCGGCTCCTGAACGACTTCACCAACACCAAAGATGAACTGCGGAACCTAGAGAGTGGCACCGACAGCAAGGACGAAGAAGACGAACATGATTTGGCTGACCGTGAAGTGTGGGTCAAGCAGTTCTGGAAGCTGTTTAATGTGAAGAAGGCTGTTGATTTCTTGGTGGAGGCATGGGGGCAGCTATCTGTGGCAACGATTTGGCATGCATGGCGGCATGTGTTGGAGGGCATCCCAGCTGGGAGGCGGAGGCAAGCGGTGGCTGGCAAGGCTCAGTCTGTTGCTGTGTCATTAGAGAATGCGAGAGAGGCTGCACAAGGTGTTAGAGCTGCAGGCTTCTCTGAGACCACCAACGATGACATCCTGGAGGTAATCAGGCAACCTGAGGTGACTGCGGACGAGATGTTGGAAGATTATGACGTCAGTGAGCAGCGAGGTGGAACAGAACAACAACAGCAGAAACTAACACATGCTGATGTGAAGGAAATCATAGAGATAGTTGAGAAATTGGAGCTCATCCTTGACAAAGACCCAGTCAATCATCGCTACGAAGTTTCTAATAACCATCTGTTGAAATTTGTGGAGCCCTATGTTCAGCTGTATCACGACCACATCAATGCTAGCCGTCAACAAAACATCACCAACTTCTTCACCCACCAACCACCACAGCCAGCCCAAGTCAGTGATAGTGAGGATGAGGATCTGGACTTCGAGGGGTTTGACGATGAGGCCCTGCTAGCCTCTGTGGTGGATAGAGAGAGAAGTAAGGGCCAATAATCTGCCCTCTGCCTCGGAACCAACCCCCCATCCTGGTGTGCCCAGCCATCTCTTCTACTAACGTAAGTTAAAAAACCTAATATTATTGATATTTCTCTTATATATTAATTGTGTGCATACCATCATAAAATTAAGATGTTATTTTTACTACAATGTACAGTATTGTGTCGGCGATAGCCAAAAAGAGGGTAGTCTGGCCGTCGGCCCAGTCTCTATTTCAATTAATCCCATAGGTTCTGTTATTTTATTTACGCAGTGTGGCATGGGGCACCATCCTGCATGAAAAGGCTTGCCTTAGCTTTATCAAATGATTCAGGTAAGAAATCACTGAGTAGCTCAAGATAGTTGTACTGATTCATCATCTGGTTCTTAGGGAGGATTACTAGTTCACCAACACCATAATACGTAAAGGAAGCCCATACCATAAGCGAGGCAGGGTGCTTGACAGTCTTCACTGTGTACTGTGGGAGATATGCATCCGGGTGAGGAGGGCGGTACACCCTCCGTCCACCACTGCCAGTCACAGAAAACGTAGCCTCATCATACCACAAAACACTCCTCCATATGACTAAACCCCACACTGCATATTTCTTGCAAAATTTCACTCTATTTTCCTTGTCTCTTTGTCAGTAGAGGCTTACGACGGTGCACGGAAGCTCCTAAATACAAGGGCATCATGTAGGGATTGCCGAACACAGCGTAAGTAGACGTGGCTGAGAAGACGGGTGTTTCTCTCTTTCACCTCGCGTGCTGTGAGGGTGGGATTGGACTGAACATGGTGTGAAATAACCTCAAGTGTCCTTGGAGACAATTATTTAGGCCTACCAGACTTGGGTAGGGGAACTGGCAACACGTCCTCTCCAAGCTCATGGTAACGCTTCACAAGTTTCTGCACAACACGCAACCCTACACCAGTCTGAGCAGAAATACCTCTAAGTTCATGGTTTGCTTTGTACAATGCAATCACTGCTGCAATGTCATCCCTTGCAGTAACCCTCCTGGACATCTCTGATGGTCACTATGCCACTATGTTGGGTAATGCACCGTAAACAAGACAAAAAATGGCCACAGAGTGTGCAAACCTGCAAAGTTAATCTTCCCCTCACGATTGCCAGAGGAGCACTGAGAGTAAGCCGTGACGTGTGCTCAGTTGCCAAGTGTCACTTCTCTTCCACCCCAATGCCTTCTCTTCTCCCTTCTCCTCCATCCCCATTCTAATTCCCATCATCATCATCAACCAGGAGCCTTCTACATGCACACCTCAAAGTAAGTGTACTTTACTGCATTTATTTTTAGTTTGTATGTAATTTTTGGTGAGCTGGAACCAATTACCCAAAATCCCATTGAAACAATGGTTTTGGTTAACGACCTTCTGGAACGAATTGTGTTCGTTAACCGAGGGACCACTGTCCTGTATTGGCGGACTAATACTACAGCTGGTGAAAACATGTTGGGAAAAATTCGTAAGGAATTCGTCAACCGAAGGATCATTGTAACTGGAAAATCAATCTGTTTTTATGCATGTCTATATTTTGTTGACTTATGACCATTTTAAACGTTTATATCGCCCAGTTTATAAATTGAAACTGTCAAATCTTTTTGCCTGAAATCCGTAAATTGCAATAAATTTATTTTATACCACATAGTGTAGGGTTGCCATACGTCCGTATTTTCCCGGACATGTCCTCCACTTAGGTCTCGAAATCTTCATCCGGAAGGAATTTTTTAAATTCTTCAAAAGTCCGGAATTTCAGCTTCCATTGTTTTCTCCACGGAAAGAAACATGAAACTGTAATGACGAGAAAAAGAGAGAAACTGTGAGAGAGGGGAGGTGGAAACAGTAGAGATCTTGTTCAGTTTTCGTCAGCTGATAAGTCACGTGTACGCCTGTACGGTGTTGTCAACTTAGCTGCTAGCAGTTTTTGGGGTAAACTGTAGTGCTATGTACTGCTTTTCCTTGTTCTTCAGCCACGTGCATTATTATAATTTTTTTTTTGTATTTAGTGCTATTACAGCCATAAATGAAATGATGAAAGTATACCTTTTTTTATTATGGCTTTTTTTTACACTAACATTTGTTTTTCTTGTCCTGCATTTAAGGCATTTTAGCAGTTTTCAACCATAATCTAGCCACTTTCGCTATATTATTTACATGTGTCGACAACTATGACAGTGACCGGTGGTGGGCCAGTCTTTAACCTGCAGTGACAGTGTCTGATCTTAGTCTTTGTTATGGGTTTGTCGCTCGGTGCCACAGCTAGTGCTTACGATTTGTTGTACTTTTCCAGAGCATAAAACGGTCACGGCTGCATCAAGGTTACATAGCGCCAAAGTGTGTGCCAGGCCTGGGGGTCATGATGTCTTTGGGAACGTCCTCTTTTTTTAATGTTCAGATATGGCAACCCTAACATAGTGTGAAATATGTACAGGTACTTGTAGTGCAATGTTTGTGTGATGGAATAACATATTTATGTAATGAGATGCAACAGTTTAAGGCCTGCATTACATTTCCCTATTTTACTGCACTTTCCTAAAAGATTTACATAATCTTTCTTTTTGTAATCATAGGTAAAGCTAAAATGTATGGTATATATACTAATAGGTATGGGTTATCTCGTGAATTGAGTATAAGTAATCTTGGGTACGAGTTATCTTGGGTCAGAGTTGTCTTTTTTGGGTACCATTTATCTTGGGTACGAGATGACCGTTACCCAAATTGAACCGAGCTTGTGTGCAAAGTCTGTTGTATATGACGTATTTCAAAACACTCCGCCGCCTGGGCTGGACCAAAGCCTATGAAGGCAGCTGCTCTCACGTCCACAAATAACATAAATTACACCATATCATTGTACAGTAGGCTCTCGCCAATAGCAACTTCCACAACAACGTTTTCGACAAAAATGGTAAGTTACAATTGATACCCATTTTTGATAATAACGTCTGGATTCTCTTGAATAACGGAGATTTCGCGGGAAGAGTCAGAACGCATCAAAGATAGCGTTTGTTTGCCGCCATGCTGATGACGTAGTTGTCCGCTCCCCCTCACTCTCACACACGCTTTTGTGGAATGCAGTGCTGCGCCCACGTGTGAGATTTTCGCCTCTATAACCAGTGGTTGCTAGGGTCGGTGGTCAATAATAGCTTCATCGGTTTTTCCTGTGGGGGGCTAGGGGAGGTGGTGGAGGGAGTGATTTGCCACCTGGGAACTTTTAAAGTGAATGAGAAAAAAGACCCCAAAGCTAAGAGACAATGCCACAAGAAGCGTGCCTATTCGGTCAAGGATAAAGAACAGATTGTTAAACTCATTGAAAGTGGTGCACGGAACATTGATATTGTGAGGAAATTTAACTGTCCTGAGTCTACAGTACGAAATATTAAGAGGAACTTAGAGGAGACCAAGAAGAGTATTGCCCTGGCAAAGAAATATTTCGGTAGTGATGGAAATGCGAGACGAGCTCTGAATGATAAAAGCGATAGAAACAGGTTGTTGGTGATAACAGAGCATTTTCTTGTGAAATGGTTAGCTTGTAGAATGAAAGACAGTGCAAATGTTAGCGCACCTCAGATACGAGATCAAGCAAGGGTATTGTATGCTGCTGTAGCTCGAAAGAAAAACATGAAGTCTCCCCCTCCTTTCAATGCCTCAGTAGGGTGGCTGCATAAGTTTAAGGCTAGAAGTGGCACAAAGTATGCAAAGTATCAGGGTGAGGTTTCGTCTGCTGACTTCGTGGCTGCAGATTCCTTCCCTAAAATTGCCAATCAAATCATTCAAGAGGGAGGTTATACCCTGGATCAGATTTTTAACTGTGACGAGACCGGGTTGTTTTGGAAAAAATCCCCTAAATCAACATTTATCTCTAAGAAAGAAAAACAGGCAAAAGGTGTGAAAATGGCAAAGGATCGCTTTAGTGTCCTCCTAACCTGTAATGCTTCAGGTGACTGCCTCATGAAGCCTCTGGTGATCTACAAATATAAAAGACCAAGAGCTTACAAGGGATGTGATATGTCCAAACTGAATGTCTACTGGGAAAAGACAAATAAAGGCTACATGTCCATGGAGTTATCAAAGAAGTGGTTTGATGATTGTTTTATTAAGGATGCCAAAGAATACTGCCGGAAGAAGAATGTAGCCTTCAAAGTGGTGCTCTTTCTAGACAATGCCCCCAGTCATGCACGATTTCTAGTAGGACGTCACCCTAGCATTGAGGTTGTGTTTCTACCACCAAATACAGCCTCCAAAATACAGCCACTAGACCAAGAAATCATAGCAAATGCAAAGTTGCTGTACTACAAATATGTCCATGACAAGATGAGGAAGGAAACTGATAAACAAGAAGAAGTGAAGGAAATTGCTGAAACTGTGAGCAGTAGCGAGGAGGAGGAGGAGGATCCTCCCCTCCCTTCCCTTGCCGCTGCTCTACCTGGCTCACCCACAGCCTCCGCCTCCACTCCTCCACCTGCAACCCCCACCACCCCTGCTCCACCTTACGTACCTGCAACCTCCACAATGACTGTTACTGCATTCTGGAAAAATTATAACATTCGCCAGGCAGTCAATTTCTTTGTGAAAGCCTGGGGAAATACTACAAAAGTGACCGTTAGGCATGCCTGGTCGGCACTCCTGCCACAACTCAAGTCTGCCGAGACGAAGAGACAGCAGCCAGCAGAGTTAATGAACCAAGTGTTGGAAACCGTCCGCAGTATCCCAGCCCCAGGATTTCAAGAAGTGACTCGGGAAGATTTAGAAGAACTGATGCAAGATGGTCACACAAATGACGTCGAGGATCTCCTGGAGGATGAAGAAGGTGGTGAGAGTGATGATGCAGCGAGTGATGCAGGGGAGACCGAGCAGAGGAAAGTGACAACACAGAAGCTGTCACTCTTATTGGGTGTCTGTACCAGCCTTCAAGAGATGATCCAAGACATTGAGAGTGACTCAGATGAAAGGGAGCAAATGACTGGATTTGTAAAATCTATTTCAATAAAATACCAGAAGCAGTACAACGAGCGAGTGAATGCCCGGCAGCAGTCACTCATCACTCGCTTTCTTTCACAACGCCGGCCAGCCGAAGAAGACCAACAGAGAGAGGTTGAAGTTGATGAAGACATTGATGACATTGGGGAAATGCCTGAAGATTTTGACTTTGCGGGATTTGAAGAAGTGTTAGCGGAAGTGAGCGAACCGGGTGCGAGAGGCCAGCGTAGGGACGGGGACGGAGATGGGGCTAGGGAAGTGGGCGGAGGTTCGACGCAGTAGCCTCCATGCCCCAGCCTCGGAACACTCATCACACCAAGCACCTCAAAAACTCCCCCAAGGTAAGTGTTATATTACACAAATTCTTTATTTTGATGATTGATTAACAATTCTTTTTATTTCAGCTAACAAAAAATGTTAGCAGGGCTTCAAAGGGGAATAAATGGGTAAAATTCTTGGGGCGGCAACACCAATAAACCCTTTTTACATGTATTTTAATGTCACACAAATAATGTTTTCGCTAATAACAGCATTTTTCAGGTACTTATTAGACGTTATTGGCAAGAGCCTACTGTAATTATTTTTTTTTTTAATATACAGTGGTCACTCGGTTAACGAACACAATTCGTTCCAGAAGGTCGTTCGTTAACCCAATCCATTGTTTCAATGGGATATTGGGTAATTGGTTCCAGCTCACCGAAAAGTACATACAGTGGGGTATGCTATAACGAACGGATCCTACTACGAATATTCCTATAACGAACGGTTTTACCTATAAAATTGAGAATGCTATAACGAACGAAACTCCTACAACGAACATTATTTAATTTTTTTTTTTTTTTTTTTTTTTTTCTAATTTATTGTTTTTTTATTACAAGCATTAATGATACTCTTTGTTTAAGGGGTTTAGATGCATATTAATGCACATTTTTACAATTTTATATTATATTTTTCAGTGTTAAGTGGTTGTATTTGGGGGCCTGGAACAGATTAATCCTATAACGAACGAATGCTATAACGAACAAGGTTCTAGAACCAATTAGATTCGTTATAGCATACCCCACTGTACAAAGTAAAAAAAAAAAAAATGCAGTAGGGTACACTTACTTTGAGGTGTGTATGTAGAAGGCTCCTGGTTGATGATGATGATGATGGGAATTAGAAGTGGGGGTGGAGGAGAAGGGAGAAGAGAAGGAAGTGATATGGAGGAGAAATCACCTTTCAGTGGACCCATGCTTGATGCCGTCATTTCACCAATAAAATTTTAAGTTCACGAGGTGTAATTCAAGATTATTTTCTTTAAATCAGCTCTGCACTATGCTATTATCAATATGTTAACTAAAGTTCAGAATGACCAATAATTTCAATGAAAAATGCAAAAATATTAAAGACATCAACAATGGATAGTCCGGCACCTCTTTTAATCCACACTAAATTCCCACGACCTCCAGATTAATTTACCGGGCTGCCCGCAGATGACATTACGTGTTAACTGCACGAACTTTGTTTGTTTACTCAGCAGTTGCTGGTGGTAGCTCCTCAAATTTTTTTTAATTCTCAGCTTATTTTGCACATACAGGTATTTAACCCCAGCTATGGCATCAAAAGCAAATACAGTACAAGTGTCAGTGGTGGTGTAAAGCGTAAACACCAGTCCATATTGATACAAGATAAGGTGGAACTCTCGAGAAAACTTGAAAATGTGGTGTTTCGGTGCGACACCTGTGTAATCAGTATGGTATTGGTTCGTCAACTATGTATGATATAAAGAAGCAAAGAGAAAAGTAATGAGATTCTATGCAGAAAGTGATTCCAAGAAGCAAATAACTATTAGAAAAACAATGAAAGGCGGTAAGAGTACTGAACATGATAGAGGGATAATGGAATGGTTTCGACAACGTCGCATTGAAGGAGTGGAATTGTCAGGTAGCATGATAATGGAACAGGCAAAGGTGTTCCATGAAGAACTTAACTTAGAACATAACTGTGACTATAGTGAGGGATGACTTCATAGGTTTAAGAAGAGTCATGAAATTGCAATGCGTAAGGTTTGTGGTGAAAAACGGTCTGCAAACAAGCTGCCGAGTATGTGGACAAATTTGCCAAGCTTGTAACTGATGAAAACCTCAGTCCTGAGCAGGTATATAATGCAGATGAAACTGCATTGTATTGGCGATGTACACCCCAAAAAACATTAACAACGGAGTCTAAGGATCGAGTTACCATCATAGGGTGCTCAAATGCAGCAGGCACACACAGATGTAAGCCACTGGTTATAGGTAAAAGTAAATGCCCTAGAACCTTGAAAGGTGTTGAAATTTACCCAGTGACATACCGTGACAATAAGAAAGGCTGGATTACCACCGTGTTTACCTTAGAGTGGTTTGAAAAGTATTTTGTGCCAGAAGCCAGAGCACACTGCAAATGTGTTGGACTACCTGATGATTGCAAAATACTTCTTATTCTGGACAACTGTTCAGCTCACCCCAAAGCTGAACTCATGTGTAAGAACAATGTTTATACAGTGTATTTACCTCCAAACTGTACATCACTGATCCAGCCCCAAGACCAAGGAATACTGCGCTCTCTGAAGGCCAAGTATTGTTCACTGTTCATGAAACGTATGTTAGATGTGGTAAATGCTGGCAAGCCTGTAGAAAGGTTTATTAAAGATTTTAACATGAAAGATGTGTTGTGGTTTATTGCTAGTGCCTGGGACAAAGTAGAAGCATCAACACTAAAAAAAAGGCTGGCGTAAGTTGTGGCCTGCCATGATGTTTGAAAATTCCCCTGAGGAAAGTGAATACAATGACTTTACAGGGTTTTGTGTCTCAAAAGAGAAGGGAGTTGTTTGCAACTTGCTAGAGTATGCAAGAGGTATTACAGGATCTGTGGCCAACGAGGTAGGAAGTCGGCTCAGTGAAGAAAATCTGACAGAGTGGATGAGTGTAGACGAAGATGCACCTGTTGGTCATCACTATTCTGAATCCGAAATTGTAGATATGGTTCTGAATCCTGAAAAAAAATGAATGTGATGAAGAACACAGTGAAGAAGAGGAAACAAATGAAGCTCAAAGAGTCTCCATTGACAAGTTAATTGAGTTGTCGGATCAGTTATCAAAGGGTTAGAGCAATGTTCCTTCGTAACAGAACAAGAACTAATGAATATTTATTTGTTGCATGAAAAATTACATAGGGAAAGATCAAAGCACATGAAACATGTTTAAAAGGTTAGCCAAGAAGAATGCATGTGAGAGCAGTAGGCCTACACCTGCAAGACCTGTGGCCTCAACTTCAAGTACCCCAGATGTGCCCCCTACAACACCACAATTCCAAGATGAAACAGACAGCAACCCTGACAGTCCTCAGTAATTAATAAACCTGCATCATTTATACAGCCTGTGTTTCGTTTGATCATTTAATTTACATTTAATATTTGTTTAATTTAAGTTTCTAGCAGCCATGGTGCTTTAAAGATACCGGGAGGTGTACAGTATAGCTAGTGGGTCAGAGGTGTATTCTATGTCTAGTGCAAACTATGTGATGTTTATACTCAAATTAATCACTATCTTACAAGAATTACAGCAATGCAAATTATATACTGGCAAGTCAATTCAGTGACATTTTAAAAGGGGAAAACTAAAAGGCCTTCTGTTTTGATAACTACACACTTTGTTATCTCCCCTCCCTGACAGCTGTCAACATTCCCCCCCTTCCTCACAGCCAGGGTGAAGGCAGTTTAGGCTTAAAGTTTTTATCTTAGAAAATGTTGCAGACTAGTCTTGGCAGAATATAAATTACATTGCTGGAATCCTTGTAATATAGTGATTAATTTTAGTATAAACATTGCATAGTTTAATTTAAGTTTTGAGCAGTCCATGGTGATTAGAGACACAGGAGGTGTATAATTAGTGGGTCAGAGGTGTATTGTTGATTTATTATAACCTAACATTGGTCCCAGCAAAACAGATTATCCAGCAAGGCGCTGATGAATGTTGCCACATCCTATTGAAACAATTCCCCCTATACACTGACATGAATTTAATTCTAGTATACTCAGTACAGTATACGTCGACATTACCGAGGGAACACCCCACAAGCTGCTGTCATTGTCAAGTGGAAGGGAATGCCCAACCCCTGTGGAGGCCCACCCACTCCTCCCTCCATTTTATGCAGAACCCTATCATCCTGGGCCTGCTTTTTGTATTATCTGTTTTCATTGGGGTCACATCTTCACTGCCTGCTGCCGACTTGATCATCCCAGATGTCGCTTCTGTTCACGTAACCATAACTCCGCCGCCTGTGCCCAGAAAATCAAAGACCACCGTAATGGAGGTGGTGTGGGCTATGTGGTTGATCCCATGTGTTGTAACTGTGGCAGTCGGCAAAATGCTGACTCACTGCAATGCCCCAATCGCCCATTTGTCCCCGACGAAAAGCCTCCCCGAATGCCACGTCTACCACAACGCGTGTCCCCCCCCCCACAGTCTACTGGGCCTCTTTGCCTCTGTCTCCAGCAATGCCTTCTTCAACAACACCTGCCCCTGCCTGGCCTCACCTGCCTGCAACACAGCAGTCCCGGCTGTCTCCTAACTCAACTACTACTGGGCCTCCTCCCCGTCTCTACTCTGATGCTGTCAGGCCTTGTGCTCCCACTGGTGTCCCCCCCACAACCCCCCTCCAGTGACATGACATAGATCATATCCTTCTTCCAAGAATTTACCAACTGTATTAAAAAACTCTTCATTACACTCTGTACCACCATCTCCTACCTACTCTTTCCCTCTGTTGCCACCCAGTCACTCCTCTCTTCTGGTTTAACACAAGCTGGTAGTCCCCCTGTGAGCCCCCCTGCTCACAGCCTACTCCACCACTGGCTGCCTTCGCTACTGGTGTGGCGCCTACCAGGCCTGCCCTGGTGTGTCCTGCTGCCCCCGAGCGAAGTCCTGCCTCATCTTCACGACACGTGGTGCCTCAACCTGTCCTCCACCCACCGCAAGCCGAGCCCGCTCCTGTGTCTGTGTTGTCTCCACCAGGGCTACCTGGACCTGACGACACCACCCCCGCCTACCCGTACCCCATCGGCATGTCGATGCACATGCCATCACAATCACTCTAAAAGGTATGTCCCTCAATATTGTCAATGCCTATGTGCCTCCCTCCACCCCTACTGTACCTGTCCCACCACCCCATATCACCTCCACCCCCTTGCACTGTATTTCACCATGCCTATTACACTGGCAACCCTGAGCCTGGCCGCACTGTTTGTAAACTTTGTGGTCAACCCGGCTCTCATTACATCCTCACTTGCCCTATGACCTCCTTCTACAAGTCCCAAGCCGTTACCAACACCTCTTCCCTCCCTGATCAGATATCCCTCCTTCTAGTAACAGGCCTGGCACTTGACATTATTAGGGACCTGTCACACTGCCATAAACAGATAAATTGTACTGGGATTTTTCCCCCACACACTCATCATTCTGTCACTTTATGTAACTTGCTGACAAAACCCATGACCCTTCAGGCTTTTATGCCCTTAATGCATGAGTCATAAAGGCAAGCATGAACTATGCATGCTTCCCAAATGGGCGCTGTAAACGATTTTGCGCTGCACCTTGCACAGGATAGAAGAGGGTGCCCAATATACTAGCCCCCTCGGGGGCAATCTAAAAAAAAAAAAAAAATCAAGGCTGTGGAACCAAGGGTGCCGGAAAATGGGTGGTGTACCTGTACTGCATTACATTATTTATTATTATTATGGAAAATAGGTTTTTATAGTGTATTTCATTGTGTTTCATATGAATTTGACCGTCATTTCCATCAGAAATTAATAGTTATGGAGATAGGACCCCTCCAATTATCAACAATATTAGTTGCATAAAGTGAGCAGGACTTTGAGGTAGAGGGAAATTGTAGGGTAAAAACATGCAAAAAAACTGAGGAAACAAAACCTCCTAACTAGAGAAACCAGAGGGACCCGACCTAACTTTCTAGCCAGAAGGGTCTCCGCCCCCGTGAACCCCCCCCCCCCTGGTATAATTTGAATGTGTAATTTGTCCAACCAAGTACCAAGTGTCCTTAAACATGGTCACTGCAAACACAAATGATGGTATCTCTTCCTCTTGGGCAGTGCCTGTCTTTTACCAAGTGTACTAATCCTCATGATATTGACAGTATGACTCACCTTGGACACTTGATCAAAGAAGCGATAACACCGAGCCCTGAAGATGTCAACAGCTTTGACTTCATTTTCAAAAACACGCTGACTTATGTGACAATCCTCCAAGGAGCAAACCTTCACAGACAAATGCCATATTGCAAGTATTGTACATACACATTTCAAATTCCAAAGCGTGTGTATGCTCAAAATTCTTCCGCTGATAGGCTCATAAATACAGTATCACATGACATCCGAACTTACGCTGATTGGTTGAATAATAAGTCAACAATGGATTTCCCCGTGATTTTTTTACTATACAGTAATACCCTGGTTATTGTGAAGGAGGTGTCCCTAAAAGTCTTTACTGATATTGAATTTGCAAATATGAGGGCAGTTTTTCTCATATGAATCAATGTAATTAGGGGGATGTGTTCCCAGCCGGGAACTTGCACCACATATTTTCTGATATTCATTATTTTCTCAATTTAACGAACTACAGCTACGCCTCAACTTACGACCACCCGGACATACGACTGCCTTAGTTGTACCAAAATTTCTTCAAATTATGCATTTTCGAGTCCCGACGTTAGTGATTGCGCTGTGTACTGATTTTTTTTTTTTTTTAATCCTCTTTAAAATGGCTGGCAAGCTTAAAAGTGAGAGTTTTGTAGTGCTGAGAAGAAAAAGAGACATCAAAGTCAAACATCAGTTCCCCCAAACAACATCAACCACAAGTCCAGGTGGAGTCGTCTTCTGACTCAGAAAAACTACAGCACTGTACTGTAGTAAATTCATTTGTTTATGACAGAGAAAGAAAGAATGTGAGCGGGTGAGTGAGATTAAGATTGAATTGAATTGAAACAGTTTATTTAGCCAGAAAAAACAGATACAGAGTGGATAATAATAACAATATTAACATAGCTGAGCCAGTTGAGAACCTGAGCTCTCTTTTAGGCACCTGATATATACAGTGGTCCCTCGGTTAACGAACGGTTCGATTAAAAAAATTTCGGTTAATGAATTACCTCCCATAAGGATCTACATTTCGGTTAACGAACAAAACTTTGATTAACGAAATCCTTACAACAAACACGTTTTGTTGTGAGCATCAGCTGATGGGCTAGTCTGCCAATTCAGGTATCTGTTCTGTGTTTACATTCGTTTCCAGTGGAGTAAATGTCAAGAAAGTTGTGCTCTTTAATATTTTTGCATTTTTTATATTAAAATTATTTGTCATTTTAAAATTTAGTTAACATATTGATAATATATGCAGTACAGGGAACTAGTTTTTTGTGCGCCCATCAGCTGCTTGACTCACCCACCAGGCGTCAGTTTGGCTTTGTTTACAGTACAGTGAACATTGATTTTGTTGGTGTCTTGAATATTTTTGCATTTTTACATTAAAATTATTGGTCATTCTGAAATTTAGTTACCATATTGATAATACATAGCACAGTGCAGTGTTGTTTTAAATAAAATAATCTTGAATTACACCTAGTGAACTTAAAATTTTATTGGTGAAATGACAGCATAAAGCATGGGTCCACTGAAAGGTGATTTCTCCTCCATCCCCACTTCCTTCTCTTCTCCCTTCTCCTCCACCCCCACTTCTAATTCCCATCATCATCATCAATTAGGAACCTTCTACATACACACCACAAAGTAAGTGTACTTTACTGCATTTTTTTACTTTGTATATACTTTTCTGTGAGCTGAAACCAATTACCCAATATCCCATTGAAACAACGGATTCGGTTAAAAAAAATTTTGGTTAACGAACGACTCTGTGGAACGAATTGTGTTCGTTAACCGAGGGACCACTGTACTATACATTTATCTCAAGGAAGTATTATGTAACATTTAGTATCATCTGGAGTAGTACAAATATTTTTTTTTATATTTTTTTTATATTATAAGCATACAGTATACTGTACATAAATTACAGTGGAATTGAAAAACATAAGTATAATGGGGGAGTAGTACAACATGGGTTGTACAGTAATAAGGTTGAACAAGAGGACAGTTAGGATTATTATGTCTAGTTGGCAATTATGTTTATTGAAATGATAATTTCTTATCTATTTACATGATAATTTCCAATAAAAGGGTTTTGATGGTACAGTGGGGTATGCTATAACGAATATAATTGGTTCTAGAACCTTGTTCGTTATAGGATTCGTTCGTTCCAGGCCCCCAAATACAACCACTTAACACTGAAAAATATAATATAAAATTGTAAAAAAGTGCATACATATGCATCTAAACCCCTGAAATAAAGAATATCATTAATACTTGTAATAAAAATCAATAAATTAGGGAAAAAATTTTTTTAATAATGTTCGTTGTAGGAGTTTTGTTCGTTATAGCATTCTCAATTTTATAGGTAAAACCGTTTGTTATAGGAATATTCGTAGTAGGATCCGTTCGTTATAGCATACCCCACTGTACAATAAAAGCAGGTACGTACTGTATGCATTGTTATTTCTGTATTACAGTAGAGTGTACTGTACAGTGGACCCTCCATTAACGAGCGGTTCAATTTACGAGATTTCAGTTAACGAGTTACCTCCCGTAAGGACTTTCAGTTCTATTAACGAGTACAAATTCTATTAATGACAGCCTTACGAGAAACACTTTTTGGTGCGAGCACCAGTTGATCGACTCGTCCGCCAATAACGATTCTCTGTTTACCTTTGTTTCCAGTTGAGTAAACATTGAGAAAGTTGTGCTCTTAAATATCTTTGCATTTTTACATTAAAATTATTGGTCATTCTGAAATTTAGTTAACATATTGATAATATAAAGTGTAGTGTTGATTTAATTAAAAAATCTGGAATTACAGGTAGTGAACTTAAAATTTTATTGATGAAATTATCAGGCACTGGTCCGAAGAAATCACGGAAGGCAATTTCAATTCAAGTGAAACAAGAAATAATTAAGAAACACGAAAAAGGCATTAGAACCAATGCACTCTGTAAAGAATATGACCTGTCGTCATCGACTGTGTCTACAATTATTGCACAGAAAGACAAATTTAAATCAGTGAAAGTGAGAGATAAATCTACTAGAGTGTTTAAAGGTAGATCGCTGATTGCAGAAACGGAGAGGTTACTTCTTATTTGGGTTAAAGAAAAACAGATGAAAGGTGATCCCATTTCTGCTGAATTCATTTGTAAAAGAGCCAGGGAAATTTATGAACATTTGAAGGAAGATCAACCTAATTCTTCTGAAACTGTGTTTGAAGACTTTAAGGCCAGCAAGGGCTGGTTCGATAAGTTTAAGAAAAGAACTGGCATTTATTATGTTGTTAGACATGGTAAAGCTGCAAGTGCAGGTAAAGAAGGAGCTGAAAAATTTGTAGCAGAATTCAAGAAACTGATGGATGAAGAGGAATATCTTCCACAGCAAGTTTTCAATGTAGATGAAACTGGGCTGTTCTGGAAGAAAATGCCCAAAAGGACATTCATCTCCAAAGATGAAGCTGCTTTACCAGGGCATAAACCAATGAAGGACCGTCTCGCTCTATTGCTTGGTGCCAATGCTTCAGGGGATTTCAGACTGAAACCTATGCTTGTATACCACTCTGAGAACCCCAGGGTGTTCAAGCAACAAAAGGTGGTCAGAAGACAACTTGGAGTTTATTGGAAGTCTAACCGCAAGGCATGGGTAACTAGGCAGCTCTTTAATGAATGGGCAGTTGAGGTGTTTTGTCCTTCTGTGAAATATTACCTCACCATTAATAAACTTCCTTTAAAGGCTCTTCTCCTTATGGATAATGCCCCTGGTCATGACCCTGAACTTGCCAGCACTTTGGAGGCCCGATTTGACTTCGTCAAAGTTTTGTTTTTGCCTCCCAACACTACATCAGTTATGCAGCCAATGGACCAAAATGTAATCAGCAACTTCAAGAAGCTGTATATGAAGATGATGTTTAGAAGGTGTTATCAGGCAACTACCACTGATCCTGATCTATCACTGGCACAGTTCTGGAAGACGCAGTACAACATCCTGGAGGCTGTAAAAGTGATCGTGTCAGCATGGCAAGAAGTCTCTACTCAATGCCTGAATTCTGCGTGGAGAGCACTGTGGCCATCAGCAGTCCATGATTTTGAGGGATTTCAGAAAGAAGCAGAGTTGGACAAGGAGATTGTGTCCATTGGTCAGTCAATGGGACTCGAAGTGGAGGAGGAGGATGTTGAAGAGCTTGTGATGTCTCATGAGCAGGAACTTTCTCCTGAAGATTTGAAACAACTGGATGAGATGATTGAAACAGACAGTGGTGAGGAAGAAAGGGAGAGTGATGACCATATGTCGACCTCAGACTTAAAAGATGTCATTCACCACTGGAATAAGTTTAGGAAACTGGCTTCAAGGCACCCTGATGTGGAAACAACAGAACCTATATTGTGTGCCATGGAGGACAAAGTGATCTCCTTCTTCAAGAACCAGCTAATCAATAGGAAGAGAAATGCCACACAACTGACACTTAACAGCTTCTTCTCTAAAAGGCAGTGCGAGAAAGATGATTCCCCTCAGTCTTCCTCTCCAAAAAGGAGGACAGAGGATTTTCATGTTAGAGAATCTGTCACCCCAGAGATTTCTAACATCATTATGGAAGGTGATTCGCCTCCCAAGAAGCATTAAAATGCTTCTCTTCCCTTCAACTCAGCCAGCAACATTCTATATACACACCTCAAGGTAAGTGTTACAATATTTTATTATTTTTTATTTAATATTGTACAGTACTGTATTTTGTTTAGATTTAATGTTTTGTCAATTCTATTACCGGTATACAGTACAGTACTTTGTATGTACAGTCGAAAACCATAATCTCTAGCCCACCTGGGTCGGTGCTGGAGGTTAGTTCAGCGTTCTTTCTGGACGGGGGCCCACTCTATCATGAGGCAACACACGCACGAACACAGTCCTCGTGATAGCTAGAGTGGGCCCCCGTCCAGAAAGGACACTGTACTAACCTCCAGCACAGACCCAGGTGGGCTAGAGATTATGGTGTCTGACTGTACTTTTTAAGTCATTTTAAGGGAATTCTGTGAGTTGGAACCAATTACCCAATATCCCATTAAAATAATAGATTCAGTTAACAAGTGACTCTGTGGAACCAATTGTGCTTGTTAATGGTGGGACCACTGTATATTGTACACTCACTAAAAGATTATTCTGCACATTTACGGGGTTATACATTATGACACACAGGGCCAAGAAATCTGATAACGTTCATCACGGCTGAAAATTTTTTAGTAAGTGTACCTGTACAGTATGCCCTCACTTAACAACGTCCCGCTTAACGTTGTTACGGTACCATGTTACTAAACCGTGCTTTTTTGGAAGAAGATGTCACAATGGACCTTTCTCTCCGGGCATGAAAGATCTGCTCCTAGATTCAAGGCAGCAAAGGACAACATAACTCTTCTCCTATGTGGAAATGCATCTGGTGACTTCATGATGAAGCCAGTGCTGGTGTACAGAGCATTGAGCTCCCACTAAGTCAAGGGTTCAAAATAAATGTCAGCTCGTGTTCTGTTGTGCAAACTGGAGGGCCTTGATGACAGCTGAGGTGTTTATGGATTGGTTCCATAATTGTTTTGTGCAAGAGGTAGAGAAGTACCTGACATTCAAAAATTTTGGTTTCAAGGAGGTTTTGCTTCTTGACAATGCACCAGACCACCTGGAAAGTCTTCAGCTTGCTCACCCTAACATTGAGGTGGTATTTTTACCACCTAACACCACCACCCTCCTCCAGCCCATGGATCAAGGGATAATTACAATGTTTAAGTTATATTACATTCGCCATACACTCAAGATGATTCTTGATATAAAGGAGAGAGACCATTTATTCAGTCATTGATTGTTGGAAGCAGTTCAAATATAGCAGGTTCTATCTTTGTTATCAAGGATACCCTTAAGGAAATTAAGCAATCTACAGTAAATGCATGCTGGGGGAAGGTGTGGAAGGAGGTAGTTAATGATTTTTGTGGCTTTCCCTCCATTGATGAAGAGGTGCAGAAGATAGTCAGCTTAGCACAGGCAGTTGAAGGGGAGGGATTCAATGACCTTCAACCAAGTGAGGTTAAGGGCCTCCTAGAATCATATCAAATAGAGCCTAAAATGGAGGACCTGGAGAAGCTCATAAAATTTAATGAGAACAACAAGAATGTTGAGGAAGAGGAGGTGGATTCAAGACCATAGCTCTCACTCATGACCTTGGCAAAAATAATTAAGATGGGCAAAGTACTGGGTGACAGGGTGTTTGAGAAAGATCCCTTCATAAAACGGGGCATCAAGTTTAAAATGGACCTGAACGCTGCAATAACCCCTTATAAAGCTACTTACAAGGCTTTGCTGCTTAAGACCAAGCAAGTCTCCAAAATTAGACTCTTCAAGGGGGCTTGCAGCATCAGCACTCCATCCAGCATTGCCAGTTCTCCCTCCCAGTTTCTCCAGTGTCCCAGGACTATCATCAGGAAGACCCCCACGTAGTCCTAACGCCGTCCAACTTCAGCATCATTCTCATCTCGGTATCATCATTGTAAGAATAGATATATAATAATTAAAAGTAAATCTTAACATGCTTACTCTGTGTGTTACAGAGTAAGTTTGTTCTTGTAAGTCAAGAATTTTTACCTATGTTATTAATAAATATTTTCAGGTTATGCAGTGTGAAGCAGGAAAAGTTAGGGGGTTCATTTTGTCAGCCAGGAGTATAACCACATTTTTCCTTTTGGTCCATTACTTCTGTCTACAGTTTTTCCAGGAATGTAACATCCTGTATGGTGAGGTTTTAGTCTACTATAACTGGCCTCCCGCAACAGATGGAAAACTCTTGGTTACACAGATTGATGATGAAAACCAGTGCAGTGTATCTGAGTATGATCATGATTCAGAAGAAGGCGAAAAGTTTGGTACTAACAAGGGTTGGTTTGAACAGTTATAACCCTTTGAGTGCATAAATCATAGAATTACAACAGAAAATAGTTTGTCAGTATCTAATGAGAATACATATACAAGTGGTACTCTGTAGGTATACCCCAACACCAATGCATATAGGGACTGAAAAGTTGTTAGTTAGTGAATCAACGATTATCGAAGCACTTAATCCCATAAGAATATAACAAATTCGGGAGGTTAGGGACTAGCCACCTCCAAAACTCACATCTACTCTTGAAATATCACTGTCGTGCACACTATCAAGCAAGAAAATAAGGCAGACATATAAAACAACCATAAGAAGCATTAAATGAGGAATGTAGGCATAAATTGAGATTTATTTACCTGTGTTAAGGATGATAAGAGATGGTCTAGGGTAGCAAGTTCAAGTCTCTACCAATCTTTGCTGGTCCATCACCACTCTTATTATTATGACTTATCACATCACATCAAAAGGGGGGGGGGGGGGGTGGCAACAAGAGGAACTACCACTGGGGCATTTAGGAATGATTGCGTAACACATGAAGTCGGAGACACATGGCAAGTGTAAACAAGTGCAGAGGTGGGAATAAGTGAGAGGCAGCACACAGAGCCCTCTTGTGGTAACAGTTTGCACCACGCCACTTGCGAGGTATTTCCCCAATATGTAATCTTTGGTTTTCTGAGCATACCTGTAATGTAATCTAGTTCACAAGCATCATCCACGTTGAAATCATCAGTAATTCCAGCATCAGTCTGGTCAAAGTCAGGGATATTAGGTTGAAAATTGGCACCATCTCTCCAAGCAAATGTGTCCATGCCTCCAACACGTGGTGAGGGAGCATCATCCGCATCTATTCCCTCCTCCACATCGCTTTCCTCCCATACGATGTCTCCTGTATTTGACTCACTTCAATTAATTCCTGCTGTCATTGTTCCTCTAGCACCCTTTTCCTAGGGGCTGGACGTGCTGAGCTGGGACGAGTGTGACCTCTCCATCTCATGACGAAATGGATACCGAGGCATTGTAGGTGGCAGCATATGAAGTCTACATTTCACCGCATGGGAGAGAAGAGTTTATCCCATAATTCTGAGCTAGTCTGGTACATTGTTTATTTAAATAGGCCCGCGGAAAATCAAAACTTCATATGGCGTGACCTGAAGCGCAGGGGTTAAATGTGTTAGTTTTCACTCTTCCCCCCCAAACTCATTTTGTTGGAAAAAAGACTACTGACCTATTAACTTGTATTTTGGCATATTAGGTAATAATGTAGTTTGTGCATAAATTTCAATCAAAGGTACTCTGCCACCTGCTCGTTAAGGATCTGGGTTCAGAATTTGCGCAATTAAAAGTAACGAGTCTCATAATAATTAAAGACTTAAGAGTATTTAAAATGTGGTTAATACCCCCAAGCAAAAACTGGCATTTTATAGTGTTAATTGGCAACTGTTTGTTCTGTCTAGAAGTAAGCTGGGAAAGAGTGAGGCTATCAGTGTCTATGATGAGCCTGTGGGGAAGTGATGCTTCACCTTTCAGTCTGGTTTCTTCTTGCTGTGGTAGGCATACTTGGGGGGTAAATCCCCCCCCAAGCATGCCGTTCATGGTACGCTTACCAAAATTGACTTTGGTAAAGGGTGCGGGGGTACAAACTGTGACTTTGGTACCTAGTAACTCTCATTAGATGGACAACGATTGCTTCTTTCATGTGCAGTTGGAAATTATGAGTTTTGTATAGTAATTTTTTCTGTAATTTTATTTTCAGAAAGTGTGATTTCAGAAGGACCCAAATCACCCCCGCCCCCCCCCCCCCCAAAAAAAAAACTTTTTATTTCATTTGACTCAATTTTCTGGCTTGAGATGGCTGCTGCTGCTGCTGGGAGGTGTCGAAATTGCAATTTTTTTCTTCTTCATATTAATTCCATTCATACTTATATACAGTACCTCCTATATTGCTCAGTTTGTATCTTAAGTAAACATAGTTCCTGTATTTTATGTTTCTAGCAGTGGGCTATACACCAAATGGGTGTGGCAGGGATGGACACCTACAATCGCCATCATCTTCAGGTGCTTCAGTATATACACACCTGCCCGTCCTGCTGGTGATAAGCTTGAAAAGGATAAAAGGTGTGTTTTGGGCAAGAGAAGCAAGAGGGAGGAAAACACCTCCAAGTCAGTCTGCAAGCAGTGTCGTCGGACCTGTGTGTAGGACCCACTACTGTCCTGTCTCCTTTGATTGCATCGTCTGAAAGGTAAATATCCTGAATAAAGACGAAAGCTAAGGTGCTCCGTTGTTTCCCTTTTCCTGTGTGATTTTATCAATATATATATATATATATATATATATATATATATATATATATATATATATACACAAATAAATCACTGTAGGTGCACGTGGTCCATGTATATGCTGATAACCACATAGGAATCAAGAAAACATGAAGTTCCCAAGCACTTGTGTAATTCACACCCCTGAAGATGCAAATTACATGAAAGCGCTTGGGAACTTCATGTAATTCACATTTTCAGGGGTGAGTACAGACTAAGGGGTAATTATTGACAAGGCTAATAGTAACACCCGTCCTTCCTCACCAGAGACTCCAGAAGACCTAGACATGGATGAGGCACCACTTCCAGTCCTTTCAACAGGGCCATATGGAGCTGGGCCTGACACACGGACTCCACCAGACTTACCAGCCTTACACTAAGTCACCCCTCTACTCGGTACAGTGTGAGCCTGGGACCTGCGAAAAAACCTCGATGAGGTAAAAAGAGTAATTTTCGGATACAGCAGCAGCCTGAGTCAAACACTCTACATCTCTCTCCTCCAAGTATACCCTAATATCCAATGTTACTACCCTCTTAAACTGCTTCAGTAATATTAATTCTACTAATGTTTCACAAGACACAGCTCAGGCAGCCTTAAACCATCTCAGCCCAAACTTCCTAACCTTATATGCTAGTTCAATATCGCTTTCATTATCTTGTTTCCTCACTGCTGTCTATAAAATTCAGAGGTCAGTTGGTAAGCCTTAAGTATAGTTTCCTACTTACAGTCTTTACTTTGTGCCACCTCTAGTGCTATAAAGGCTGACCTAGCTTTTCCACTCAACACTGACTGTAGTAATACAGGCCAATACTCGTTAGGCCACTAACAACTCGGCAATCTTTTAAAATTGTAAGAAAAATTCTTCAGGATCATCTTCATCAAACCTAGGAACTAACCTTGATTGTTTAGACATAAAACAATGGGGTTCATAATTTCATTATTCGAATGTCTTCTTGCTCTATGCTGGGCTTTCTTTTCTAATTCAAGCTGAAATTTTTGCTCCTGTAATTTTGCGTCCCTTTCCTTTTCTTTCATAAGCAACTCATGAGCTCTTTTCTCTCTATTTGCTTCCAACTTTCCCCTCCCTAACTCCAGTTCCATTATCCTAACAGGCTGATTCTTAGAATCATGCCATATGTTCTTTGACTTTTCCATTTTTTATTCACGGTTTCTGTGCTGGTTCATATTTATTTACTAAAGTGGTTAATGTTTTAAAGCAAATTATATTGAAATATGAATGGCAAATAAACAAAAATGAATATATATATATATTGATCACTGTAGGTGTGCATGATCCATGTATATGCTGATAACCACATAGTAAACAAAGAAAATACAAAGTTCCCAAGTGCTTTCGTGTGATTCAATATACAGGTGGCTGCTGGGTTGGTGCCATCGCCCTTCCAGCATAACGAGAAGATGTAGAAAGCTACATTAAACTTGTATATATACTGTAAACTTGTATATATACTGTAAATATATTTATAAGGTCAAAATTGAAAAAATAATGTGATTCTTATTTATATACCTCCTATAGTGCTCAGCTCATGCATTAAGTAAACAAAGTTGCTGTATTTTATGTTTGTAGCCTTTTTTGAAATAAAGTTATATTGCTAGTTAGTTATATGTATAATTTTTCCCTTTGTGGGGGTGATTTCACCCAGGGATACTGGGTAACAGGTCAGAATGGGTGGGGGGTTATTTATATAATTCTTTTCAGTAATAAAGAGTAAATTTACCCAATAAACATGGTAGTTTTCACTTTCCAGAAAAAATCTGTCAACTGGCCAAAATATAGATTCTGTTCAAAGGGGGAATGGGGTAGGAGCAGTGAACATCATTACCACCATTCTTCACCACCCTTAGACACCACCATCCTCCATCACATCCAGGGCTTTCATCAATCCCTCCAGCCTCTCTGGAACTTTCAACAAGTACAGGGAGAATGGGGAAATGGAAGTGTGCAGAGAAAGAATGGGGACGAGTCGTTACCCTCACATGTGACTGCCACCCATGCACCCGAGTCAGCCGATTTAAACCCACACCACTACCCATCCCTCTTGCCACCAACCGCCGCACCCCATCATTATTACCACTACCAAACTGTGCTCGTGGAAGAGCAAGAGGATATGCACCATGACAAGGATCTTGTGGACATACTGCTCCTAGAGGAGATGGCCCACCACCAAGCCTTTCTGATACTAGATGATGTTCCCGCCTTCTGTAGTCCCTTTGATGACAGAGTCAGGATGCACTGTCGTTGGGCTGACTGCCACCAGCAGGAGGAGTGAAATCTTCATGAATTTCGTCATCAAGGAGCTGATGACCTTTATTGTGAATGAAAGAAACCGTTATAATTATTTTTCACGGGTAGGGAGGGTGTTTGGCCCTCCATCAAGGAAAATTACATAGAAAGACCTGACGATACAAGAAATGTTTACATTCCAGGCTCCTCTTATAATGATGGGAGTGATGAAGAAAACATGCAAGAGGTATTGGTGTTCAGACCCCATGTTGAATATGCCCTTATTCTTTAAAGTGATGGAACTAAACAGTTTTGTTAACATTATGGGAACCCTGCATTTCATGGATAACCATACAACACTCAGAATGACGACCCCATGAAAAGATAAGAGATGTCTTTGACCACCTGAGGTAGAAATTTTCCACCTCCTTCAAGCCACATTGCATGCTGATGATCAACTAAAGTCTGGTACTGTGAGGGGGGCAACATATCTTTCTCTCCAAATACATCTCCAGTAAACACCATTGCTTTGGACTCGAGCTATTTGTCCTTATGTGATTGTAAGACTGGGTACATTGAGCATTGAAGACATGATCTTATCATACAAAGCCAGATCAACTCAACTGGTGGACGATTGACACATGGGCCTATTAGGAGCTATCGTGCAAACCATGATGGAGCCATACCTGGGTAAATTTCATTAGTTGTACCTCGATGTGGTACTCCAGTCCTGCCCTGTTTCGGTGGCTGTATGATCAAGTCTATGCCTGTGGCACCGTTAGGAGAAACAGGAGGAACATGCCCACTTTTCTTGCACACATTTAACAAGATCAGGTGGTCTACTTATGACAGTCCTTGCACTCTCCTGGCAGGATAAGAGGGATGTGAACATGCTCACCACCTTCCACCATCCTCAAATATTGCCCACCAACAAAGTTGATTGAACTACACAAGAAAGGATCTACAAGCCTCGTGCCAACATTAAATACAACCTCAATATGAAACTTGTTGATAATTCGGATGTCATGGTCTCGTCAGTAATGTGTGCCCGAAAGATGATGAAAGGCTCGGATGAAATGGTACAAGAAGCTCTTCTCAATATGACGATGTTTAACGCCCACATCTTCCATCGTCAGGTGACAGGCAGGAAGGAGACCCTTGAGGACTTCATCATTGAGGTGGCGAGGGAGCAGTTGGAGGCCAAGTGCCGAGAATGCCGCTGTTCAGGTCCTCCATGGGCTCTAGCTTGTGACAATCCACTCTGCCTGACAAAACGCCACTTCCCTCGGTCTCTGCCATCAACATCAGGGAGGAAGTCACCCCAGCGATAATGTCATGTGTGCTATCACTCATCAAGGTATGCAAGGAAAAAGAGGGAAACTTGTTACCTCTACAGACTGTCAAGTGTCTCTCTGCAAAGAGCTTTGTTTCAAGGATTACCATACTCTACTGAACTACTAAAAACACTGAACAGTTTAAGACAGAAAGCCTGCCAAAGATAGTGAGGGTGTATAATGTGGGAATATATTCATAGGAAGATATAGATATGTATATCATGTAAAAAAGAAGACAGTAACATGGCTTTCTTATGTATTCGCTGAGAACCAAAGAGTGGCTTGTAACTATGACACCCCTGCCTGCGAGCAAATAATACCTAAGGTAGGAATTGGGGGAAGACTTGGACGCAATCAGCATATACAAAAAGAAAAAATCATCGGCTGAAGTGATCGGAAACAACTCCACTATCAGTACTGTAAACGTGGAAGCGTAACTCACAACTTATTATTGCATACATCGACTAGTATGAAGTTTCAATTTATAAAGTAGAAAATTAATAAAAGAATGTTGAATAAAATACAGATAAAGCTTGAATTACGCCTGCCCTATTTACCCAACGTTTCAGGTCAAGCGGCTAAAATATAGATTTTGTTCAAAGTTTATAGAAAGGTTCACGTGAACAGTTAAGGATTTGGATTAAACATAAAAAAATCTAATAATGTCTTGATAATTATATAACTTGAAATAATTACAAGTATCCCTCATTCAACAATGGGTCTACGTTCTTGAGAAACTCAACGTTTAGCAAAATTATCGCAAAACGGGGGATAAGTAACATGGAGATTTGGTCTTTGGGCATTTTTTCACCTAAATACAGTCTTTGACAATAAATTGTTGTACAGGTACAGTAATAATAAATTACAGTACACTACAGTAAAGTAATACTGTACTTACAAGTCCACGTCAGAAGCAAAGTCGTCATCATGTGTCCTCTCCAAGGCTGGATGACTACTTTTGCTAAGGGCTGGCACATCACTCACTCTCTGCATCGGAAAAGGAGGCTGGAGAGTCCAGACAAGCACTGTCTTGGATGGTTGGCAGGGTGAGAGCTTTCAGCCTGAGGTGGAAAGTGCTGGGTCCGAGAGTGATAACTGTGGTGCCGTCGGCTCTGGCTTCGTCTTGAAGAAGTTGGTGATGGATGACAGACAAACCTTCTGCTTAAGGACTTGCAGGGGAAAGCTTGACTTTACCTGATGAAACAGCAGCAACCTTACCTGACATTATTCAAAGTTCACTCACTTTCCGCAATAGTCACATTACTATAAATAAAAAGTCCGTACAGTACTCAATACTTAACCCATAAAAGTCACAATGATAACAGCAATAACAACGATACATAGCAATACTGTATACAGGGATAATGGTGAAGAATGGAATGCGAGCAATAGATACAAATGGTAGTAAACACCTAGTACTGTACATGGCATGGGTGGATAGGTGGCACGCGGATAGAGTAAACAGATAAGTGACAGTAGAGATGTGCAATTGGAACACAGAATCCCCAGGTTTCCCCACTTCCCAGTGAGTCAAGCTATTGCTAAATCGTATTTTGACCTAACATTTAGTGAGAAAAGGGCGTTAATTTTTTTTTAGCGTTAAAGTAAATGGATGCTAACCGAGGGATACCTATACAGCACATTTGAAATTTTAAAAACAATTACACTATTCCTGAAATTTAAAAACATATTTACATACATTCTCTAGTGAACTGCTTGCTGTTAAGACATACAAGATATGTACTCTTGACTGAAAGGATTAAACAGGAATTAAAAAAATTAATAAAAAATACTAAAATCTTTATTGTAAAATTGTTAAGCAGTAAGGGAAGCCTTTTGATTTTAATACTGAAGTTCTTGAACATGAGTTTGGATTCACATTTACAAGAAAAGAGTAAATATGAAAACACTGTTTTTGCATAACTTTCCAACTTTGCATGACTGCCCAATCATAATGTAACTATAACTGTATAATACAAATAAATACGTGATTGGTCTAGTAATAAGTATTCCTAGACAAATACATCATACACAGATCATTGAGCAGCAGTACTGACCACATAGTCTTTGCTGCTGCTTACTTGTTAAATTCACAAATATTTGGTAAATACTGATATGACAAAGTTAAGTTTAAATACAATCCATGGTCAATTCCTGAGTATATAAAAGTTTCATATGTAAATTTCTTAAAATGTTATGTCAGACTAAATTTTGTTACAAAGATTACAGTACACAACTGCACAGCATAACTAATGCTTCTTGTAAATATATTAACATTGTTTTGGAATGTGGATAAACTGTATAATTATGTAATTATTCAACAACTTGCCACTTACAAAAATTACAAAACCAATGTAGTACTGTAGTGTGAGCAACAATGAGAAGCACAGTACAGTATGTTAATGCCACCCTCTGATAATTTATTGAAACCTCACTAAATTGAGAAAATTAAAAGTTGACAATTCCAAGCTAACTCCTACTAAGGTCTAATTAGGCCAGATAGTCTACTCTGAAATCTCTCCTAAGATACAATTAGCATGTGTCACTTCCATCCACACTTAGTATTTCCAGCCAAGCCTCTGTTTAATGCAGTGGTGGGTGTAAAACCTCAGCAGCCTTATTTTGAACATTTTACCAATGTTTTTTCAACACTGCAAATACAAATCAAGATCTGTCATCTTAATGAGTTGGCCTCTTCAATGATTATCCAGCTTACCTTTCTCGTTGAGTATACCGTACATAAACTGACACGATTGGCCACATAAGAATTTTACCCCTTTAATTCAAATTTTCAGTTAGTTCTACCTATCCATCTCCCAATATAGTTCAAAGTAGTGAGGTTTTACAGTACAAAATTTTCCCATTATAATATTTATTGTATAGACTTTATAAAGATGGAAGAAGGAAATGATTGAAATTACATGACCAGTATAAAGAAGAAAATGTTGAGACCTTAAATACTACAATTATAAATCTTAATTTTGTTTAGTAAATTTGAGTGCACCAGATTCCTATGAATTTTTTATGACACTAATTTTGAGCCAGGGGCCACCTCATGCAGCAATATATGAAGAGTCGCTCTTGAAAATCCATTTTCTAATCAGAGGTGAGAGGATGGCTTTGGTATAGGCACAAACTCCACAACAGAGTCATCTTATGTTCTGAGCATAATGTATCTGTCATTCAAACCATATTGAGATGCATCAACTCTACATGTACAAGATTTTCCTTCACTTTCATACTGGACCCCCAAAGGATAACCCTGGGCATGACAGCACCTATAAAGAAAACTGATATGTTTTTGCTCTTGGCCAGGAGCTTCTGTACCGAGATGTGCTTCTACGTGTAACATCAGGCAAAAATGAAATACAAGGTTCACCACATCAAATCCAGCTCACCAAAGTGGAAAACTGAAGCTATAACCAGAAACCTTGTTTTCTACTATCAGGTGAAGGGGAGATGACATTTTCCAAAGGGAACTCGATTGCTCTCGGGGTCTTTTTGCTTTGATTATCATCATCTATATCATATTTTGGAGATCCTTGTCTTTCTAAAGTTGATGGACCCATATATGTCTGAATAGATGACTATAATTGTTATACAGGTACTACAGAAATGCTCAAAACATAAGGCCATCAGTTTAACCTCAATCATATATTTACAATCTCATAGGGCACTACAGTATACTTGTTTTAAAATTATTTTAAAACTGGCTCATCATATCTGAACTCAGAAGAGTTGCCAATCTTTATTGTTTATCATTGTCAATCACGATTTAAATCGTAGCAAATCAGCATTTTCATCATACGCCAAACATCTTTTACACTGTCTTAAGAAATGCAGAGGCAGAGGCAGATTCAGATCTAATGCTAACCATTTCTGATATAACATGAACATAGTTTTCAAAATTAGCATCACATATTGCATGTAACCCTTGTAAACTGATCCACTCTCTCCCCCTTCCACTGGTGGAAAAAAACAGTATGAATCTAAAATAAACCAAAAGCTAACAAATTTCTTGGGCCCTTACACGAGGGAGCAGTGTGGCAGTTAAGGTTTCCAGAGAACTTAAACAAAGAACACTACATGATGGAACTATTGAACAAACTCTTAGGCATGACTGTAAACCTGGTGTTTGAGACTAGTGACAGACCCATGAATGTGAACAGTAGAAATAGATAACCTGAGAAGTTTTATGAATGTTTGGATGACTGACAGAATGAAGACATGAAGAATAATCCGAACTGAAAAGTCCCTGGAGACCCATGTGGATGAATGTGCATTAAGATGGTATGGATATATGAAGAGCAAGACAAGTGAGAAATTAGTAAGGAAGACAGTCACCAACTATAGTCTCTGCACTTGAACTTTGCAATTGAGGCCTTGGGTCAGTTTGTGGCAAGGCAGCCTATTGACTGGTGGATAGGCAAGTGAAGAGTCACTACAGCTCTTTATTATTTTATCTAATGTTTTTATATTCTGATATTTTAAGGGATAATATCAATTTTATGTTGATCTCTTATAATTCCTGCATTTGAGGAAGCAAAAATTAGCAAGTGAAATCCACTGGAAATACAAATATAAAAAGAAAGGAAAAAAGTACAAAATTTCAACATCCTCCTCTGTGTGATGTCACATGGAGCGGGGGAGTTTATGTAGCTAAACTTGTTCTTCATGTTTGTATTCTTTTTGATATTTGTATTACCAGTGGATTTCACATGCTAATTTTTGCTTCCTCAAATGCAGGAATTATAAGAGATCAACATAAAATAGATATTATCCCTTAAAATATCAGAATATAAAAACATTAGATTAAATAATAAAGAGCTGTAGTGACTCTTCACTTGCCTATCCACCAGTCAATAGGCTGCCTTGCTACAAACTGACCCAAGGCCTCAATTTCAAAGTTCAAGTGAAGAGACTTATAGCATACTGATGTTTTTAGCAAATTGGTCACATTTGACTAAGTCAGTCACTGGACTGCAAATACAGTTCAGCATCCATTAAGAAAAATCTTACAATGTTATTCTATCTTGTCAAAGCCCTAACTCAGAAAATTCCTCTTGCTTAAGAGTTGCAGCTCTACAAATTTTTTGGAAACAATATCAAAGATGTTAGCATTTTTACATAAAACCAGTGCACTTTTAAGGAAACTAGTTACTAAATAAAAGTATAAAATAATGAAAATGTTGCTGTGCCCCCAAAATAGTTGTTTTGCAATTTTTTGTTCACTAAAATGTAGAATATTATTACACTACACCACAATATATATATATATATATATATATATATATATATAATCAACGACCTCACCAGCAAGGAATCGAACCCTCGACCTACTGGGTGTGACTAGGGAACGCTTACCGGCTAGGCCACAAGGACACTAAAAGCAGTTCTAGACTCTGTTATATTTCACACAAAGCCTGTTCATCGAGCTGATGGCGCCGTGAACCTCATTGGGAAACTGCCCGTGCCTCGTATGTGGTGTCAGTAGCATTTTACCGAATCCAGCTGGTATGAAACGCGAGGTACATATATATACTTCATTTTTAGTCCATTTAACACGCGGACTTTGAACATACAATCAACGACCTCACCAGCAAGGAATCGAACCCTCGACCTACTGGGTGTGACTAGGGAACGCTTACCGGCTAGGCCACAAGGACACTAAAAGCAGTTCTAGACTCTGTTATATTTCACACAAAGCCTGTTCATCGAGCTGATGGCGCCGTGAACCTCATTGGGAAACTGCCCGTGCCTCGTATGTGGTGTCAGTAGCATTTTACCGAATCCAGCTGGTATGTTCAAAGTCCGCGTGTTAAATGGACTAAAAATGAAGTATATATATATATATATATATATATATATCTATATATATATATATATATATATATATATATATATATATATATATATATATATATATGCAAGTAAATCACTGTAGGTGCGCGTGATCTAGGTATATGCTGATAACCACCAGGAAAGAAGAAAACCCCTGAAGATGTGAATTACACGAAAGCGCTTGGGAACTTCGTGTTTTCTTCTTTCCTGGTGGTTATCAGCATATATATATATATATATATATATATATATATATATATATATATAATGTCCCAAGTTACTTGATACTTATATTTAAACCATTAAAACAACTACAGCTGTATTATCAACTGCACTCTACTTACAAGGGTTAAGTACAGACATCTGAAGCTCCTAAAATTTTGGATTAAATCAATAACATATAGGTGATCCAGGATTAATTCAGAATGGTAGACCTTTAAATGTAAAACAACAATGATTACAGATGCACATAAAAATGAGATCCATTGTTATATTTCAATTATGAACAATCCATGTGCAGCTTTTTTACCAGACTGGGGTATATGAACAGTTGTGGCTAGAAGTTTGTGGTCCATCTGAGGTGGAGGGTATGGAGCTTGTTCCCCCACCCTTACTGGAGTCACTGTCTAGATGCCCCCAACACACAAACTAGTACCAGTGTAATTTAATTATTGGCTTATAACAGCTTTACCTCTGTAGAAGGATTTAAGTAAACATAATATTACTGTTGGGGGAGGAGTCTGGTGATGGGGTAATGGAAACAAAAAGTAATTATACAGCTGATTGTGTCTCCACAGCTCAACACTCAACCCCCCCCCCCTCTCCTACACATTGATACATGTGGGGTTGTGTGTGTGTGTGTGTTTTGATGGGAGGGGGCAATAGTCGTTAGACCATAAAGTGTTACGTCAACAGAAGTGTTGTTGTCACTGCCATAACCGAGAGTGGTCAAAAGCTTCACCAAACCATTATGAATCAAGAAGGATGAAAGGTTGCTGCTCCAAGGTCACGTTATCACCCTCCATGAACAAGGCCTCTCCACACAAGCTATCACACTGCACAACCATTATGAAGTGGATCAGAAAAAATTAAAAAAGTGACCTCAATGACCTGGGGAAGCATTAGTGTCTCACATAAGGAATGAATAACTGTGTAGAGAATAAGTTAAATGCATCACGACCCACACTTGTTATTGACCAACTTCCACATCACTATACTTGGCCAAGATTCCCAGTCTTCTTGACACTGTATTGCTAAAAGCAATGGCTAAAGACAATGAAACAGTTATATGTGAATGATATTTATTTATAAAAAACACTGTTCACTCACTGTTGATCTCTCCAGAGATTCACTGACATGGACACATAAACACAGACGCACACAACCCCACGTGTGTCCAGATGTATGAGTGGTTGAGTGTTGAGATATGTGGACACCATCAGCTGTATGATTATTTTTTTTTTATTATCCCATCACCAGACTCATCCCCCACCAATAATACTCTTATGTTTAGCTTAAGTCCTTCTACAGATTTAAAACCTTTATAAACCAATTATTAAATTACACTTTGTGTGTTGGGGGGGTCTCGGCAGTAACTCGCAATCCAATAAGGGTGGGATGGGCTCCATACCCTCTACCTCGGTTTGACCACAAAATTCTGGTCACAACTGTACTTTTAGTCAAGACCCCATTCTTAAGGGACAAGATACGTTAGTGTTCTAATAGTTAGTCAAATTCAACACTAATGACCTCTTATTCTTTATGAACACAATTCATTGATTCAAATACTATGAACATATGGTAAATAAAGTAAAAAATAGTAAACTTTGTAAAGTCAACACAGTATGTTATATAAAACAATTCAGTTTACATGATCAGACACTTTCCAACACAGCCAATGTATACCAGTATTTGTTGGTTGTAACATGAGCTATGTACCCAAACTAGAAAATCCTGCTATCATATCCTTGTATAAACATCAGCTGCCTCTGTATGATACACTCCAAAAACAATGGGACACTTCCAGTACCTCAACCTACTGCTAATGAAGTATAGATTCAATGGCTTTATAAATACCATAATCAATCATAGATTTGTGCATCAATCTCTAACTGGAACTTCTCGCATTTAATTCAAGTGAGAGGTGATTATTATCAGGCTTGATTAATTCCTCAAGAAGACTGATCAGCCTCATATGAAGAAAGCACCATCAAAAAATATTCTAACGAGTCCACTTGCCAAGGCTATATTGTAATAATGTTGAGTGTAAATAAAGGTTAAATTATATACAGCACACAGGAAGCAACAAGTCATATGTTAAGTATCTTAATTTCTTTGGACACTGACTTGCCAACCTTAACTTGAGACTGAAGTGACCACATCTGAACCTGAGGTGGAGGTCTACCCACCAGCTGAGCAATTACCTGACTGATTAGCTTGTCCTAAGACAAAAGGAAAAAATATTCCCAACATACTTCATGACTGAGTAAAGCAGCTACATCTTGTCACTTCAGCCCAAACACTTGGGAACAAAGATGTTCTCTAAAAAATGGAGATAGCAGTAAATCTTCTTCATGAAAGCAGAATAAAAGCTAAAACCCTATCACTAGCTTGATAATGTGTAGGATCACAACAGTCCATCACATTAAATATCATGAAAAGGACACAAAATATAGTTGTTCTAAACATGGAATAACCCATCACACTATCAGCTACACAATACCCTGCAACAGATGAACAAAAATAACACCTAGATCACTGACTGCCACTTTAGCAACAGAAACAATTAGATACTGGGTAGTCTTTGAAATAATGAAAATAGAGCTCTGAGAAAATCAGTTCTTAACTAGTCTTGTCTTTAAATATTTCCCTCTGGGGGTGCATTGCCTGGAGAAAACCCTTGGAATGTGTAATGAATATTACGAACATGCAGTACTGGCTAAAACACTCTGTTGGAGGCCATAGCTCAATCTTGTGGTATTGGTTCAAGCTCATGGTTATCAAAAACACATACGGTACCACTGTGAAGAACAGACATGCATCAGTAACTGTTGGGCACTGAATATTATGTGCAGTTCTGTCACTATGAGAATCCCAGAGTCAATCCCCATCCTATATCTACAATAATAAAGTGACATGTCTGCCCGTGAGTGTGTCGGTCTGTCCCAACCATAGCTCCTAAATGGAATAAGTTAAAGACCTGAAACTTTACATACAAGAACCAAAAATCATCGCAAACTGAGATATTGCTACGGTGACTGCAGGAGGTAGTTACCCATGTCAGGAAGGGCAACCTGTGAGTCAAGATTGTACAGTACACTGTATACCTAACCCATGCAAAGTCGGATAATTTGGTTAGTACTTGATAAAGAGTTTTATATTACTCTCTGTTAGGCCTCAAACCAGATATTCCCATCCCATTCAATAGATACCCATCTGGTTAACAAAACTTTCCCCAAAGAATAGGCAAAGTTATTTATATTGTGACAACAGGTCAGACCTTTGTCACGGTGTGGTACTGTATCAAGGTCAGACCCACAAATAACTGCTGGCTGAACTGACAAGTAGATCACTAACACAGCTGAAATAACTCTTGCAATAAACATAAAGGCTGGAATTCATATAACTAAGCTAATAATGCAGGAGTTGAGTGGTACAGCCATACAGCACTTTCCTTGCTATATAATGTACAGTATTTAGGGTGTAAGTACAACTTCACTCCATTGTGGGATATGGTTTTGAAGGGAGAGTTGTAATAATTAGTATTTGATTAGTATGTCATCATGTTGAGGGTCAGCCCAGGTTTCTATCCAAAAGACTTCATGGATACTTCACAGGAGTCTCCTTGGATCAATAAAAGGCTATACATAAAATATGATGCAGAGTGGAAAAACAATTGCCTTCATATTGCACAGAAGTTCCTGTTTTGTTTGAGTACTACTGAGCACTATTACTAATCTGTACCAGAAAGCTGACATTCTAATGTTTTATTGCACATAAATATATAAAATAGTTCATGAAAATGAGGTACCTGTACTGTAAATTAACTCTCAGATCTACTACAATTTCAATGAATTTTATTCTTCATCATTCTCTGACAATGTATCATCATCAGAGTCTAATTCTGAAGAATCTGAAGATGAATCTTCTCTTTCGGAATCATCATCATCACTGGAGTCATCATCACTAGAATCACTACTGTCAGATTCCTCATCACTGTCATCTTCACTACCACTCTCACTGCTGGAGGAATCACTGTCACTTAAGTGGGATAGGCCTTCCCTTGTTGAGGTGATGACAGCATCCTCTACAACAGCCTCCTCATTGTCATTTTCCCCTAAAGCTGCCCCATTTTCTATAATAGTCAACCCAGATAAGTCTGTGACTACATTGTTGATATTTTCCTCGGGTGATAAGACATTCTCCTCTTCCTCTTCTAAGACGAGGTGAGCAGCAGCTTCCAGATCTTCTAAGTCAAGGCTCATGTCACTCTTTGTCACTTTCAGCTGAGGGACAGAGTAGCAACTGTCAATCTCTAATTTTAAATACTGTACTATGTGATAGTCTATGAAGTCTAACTGAACAGTTCTTCAAGTAGAATTCCATTGGAGCTTTTATGAAAAATCTTATGAGAGAGATTTATATCCATGGGTTTAGATAATTCGTGGACACCCAGTTTATATATATTTCCAAGTGCTAAATATGGGATGTAAGAACATCTTGGCTCTATTTTGAAGAGCTACCCAGAGGGCAACTTACTTCAAGTGAGTAAAATTGACCAAGGCCTGGTGCTGGATATCCAGTATGATCTGTGAGCACAAGCTGCTTTAACACCAAGACTCACTTAACTCTTGAGCCTCAAGTGGTAAACCTCTGCCAACCTGACCTCTCCGTGAGCTACAGTTGCAAAGGAGGAGTTGCACAAATTGTTTAAATTGGTGCAAATTGTCAATGCCAGGGGTTCACAGGGATGCAACTTATAGATTTGATGGGCAAAACCATGACGCTCCTTAGAATGACACCAGATTATAAAAGTTAATCTATCAGCATAATACCACATGCACAGGTATAATCACAGATTCAAAGCAAAATACAGAAAAGTGTTGGAGAAGTGGAACACATATATTATTAACCTATTGAGGCACATGCAGCACAAAGGTGGTGAATTTCAGAGCAAGTGTGTGAAAAGTGACTCATATTCATTCTAATGACTCGAGTGTACCTCCATCCTGCATGCAACATATAAATAAAGGTGGCAAGGAATTCGCTGGACAATGTAAGGAGGAATGAATTACACAATCTATTTACCTTTAGGGTAAATGCAGCTGGAAAGTGGATTTAAAATAATTACAATGTTTTATGGACATCTGTGCAGTACATTAATATGCATGTAAAATTACAGTACAGTATATTATGTTTCAAAGCAAAATACTGAAAATGCAGGAAATAAATACAAAATAATCAAAAGATCTTAGTTTTACTTTTCACTTTTATCCTCTTTGCCATTGATCGGCTCGTTAGCTGCTTGGGAAGTTGGTCACGTCTCTGCTATGCACTGTTGGCAAGTACTGGGCATGCACTGGCTCCTGAATGTATCCGAACCTGATCCAGTGTTGGTCAAGTCTGGTCTTGAAAGAGCTCACACTTAGTGCTATCACAACACTCTCTGGCAGGTTGTTCTAAGAGTTAAAAATGTTCACTCCAAAAAAGTTTGCCCAGTATTGTACTATATGGTTAAATGATGTACTTAATAAAGTACAGTAGTCAGTTTTCAGAGAATGGTACAAATGTTCATGAGCCATGCAGTCATGTGCTGGAAATTTCATCTTACCAGAGCAAATTTACTTCTGAGGATGTTTAGTCATAAAATGGTAATTGATTGTTTGACGATTAGTAGATGTTGATGATGTTACTCGAGCCTTTTGTGTTCTCATTATGTTTGCGAGATGATTTTAAAGTAAGTTGAGTACTTTACACTTCTGAAGCCTTATTGTAAAAATAAAATATCCAAGAAACTTGTCATGCATTGATAATGTCAGATGAAAAACATGGGATACAAATATAATAAGACCAATTTTTTTAAATTTTCATATGCTGTACATATATCACTTTTATCTACAATACAAACATATATTACCCCATACAGACAAGCCTTCTCCTGATATGCAGTGCCGAGTGCATAGGGGTTAGTGTGCAAAGAGGAGACCCAATTTGGTAAAGAAACAAACCTGCAATCATTCAGTGAGGTGTAAGATGCATTTGCAGACTGAGAATCTTATTATTCTTCATATTCATTGACCAAAAAAAAAAGAATTCTACCCAACAGTTTCGTTAATGTAGAAGTAAACAGCTGTCCCGTGAGTGCTCAATGAAATTTAAGTGCGTAAATAATGTGAGAGCACCTTGCTGTGCATAGATGTACAGTACACCTGGATAATTCGTGGAATTTTATTTTGCGGTCCTCTATTATTCATGGATGACACCCAGGATGTACCCAAGAATGTCTGTGGGTAATTTTAAAGTTGCCGTCATTTTCGTGGCCAGGACAGGGAACCATTCGTTCTGGAGACAGTAACTTCCTTTACCTGTATTGTATATATATGTGTGTGTGTGTGTGTGTGTCTACACACACAAACACATATACAATACAGTACAGGTAAAATAAATAATTGTCCCAAGGGCAAACTCATAAAGGGAATATACAGGGACATTTCTTTGTACACAAGTAAAAATGTACCCCACCTTCCCCCCACTGGTCAGCAAATGTTATTCGCGGATTTGGTGATTTGCGGTCATTTTGAGAACCTAACCCCTGCAAATTTGAAGGCCATGCTGTATTGTACACATAAGTGAAGCTCAAATTTATTGTAAAAAATGGGTTTTATTAATAAGAAAGAAATAGCAAGCAGAAATAATTAAGGATAGAGCAGTACTGTAACCAAAAATGTCCAGCAGACTTCTAAGTGGTATATAGCATAATTCTGGCTAGCCTGGAAAAAACAAAATATGGAACGCTTTCAATCCTGGAAAGTGTACTGTAGTGTGTGATGCATGCTGAGATGATGGTAAGTCCTCATTTAAAAGATCATATACTTAAGGTGTTACACTTATAACAAATTGATTAATCTCTACATGCACAGTCAATTATTATACAGTACAGTACAAAAAAAAGTACACTTAACTACTTAATAACTCTCAGATAACTTACCTTTTTCAAAGAATCTGCCAGACTAATTAGCTTGTTATCCTTTACTTTCTGAACCCAAACACAGTAGTCTGTGATGTACAATTGGTTGAGAAGGTACCTTGGTTCTGAGAGGTTGAAGAACCGCTGGATCTCTAACAGACACTGCAGAACCTTCTTTCGACCTTAAAAGAGAATTATATTTTAAGTAGCTCTTGACATCTAAATATTCTCTTGGAACATCTAACATCCTAAACAATAACTAAATTGTCTGTTATAATTTCTATGCCTGGTTCAGATATACTACCGTAAACTTCCTTTAACCTGAACTTGCTTAATCCAGATCGCCTTGCAAACTGTACTGGGGTCCAGCACCGGACACATGTATCCCTAACCCGGAAAACACAACCAAAATCCAGTTAGTACCCGTACAGGGGAACGTTCAAGGAGGCTTGGGAGGCCACTTTGGCGACACATGAGGGTAAGTCAACAGCTGCCTTTGAGGAGGTGATGGAGGTGGTTGCTGAGAAGCACTAAGGTGAAGTGTTTTATTAAGTCAAGGCTAAAAATTACAGTAGGTTTGGGATTCTGAGGTAGTTTGACTCAGAAATCCCTCACCCTCTCAGAATTTTTCACCCTGCAACCTGGAATTTCAGGCAAACTTGACAGGCCTTCCCCCAATTAATCTGGATTAGAGTGAATTTACTGTATCACTAAAGCATCTGTAGATCGTCATAATAATCTTACACAGTTCTTCACAAACCATAAAGAATTCTACATTGAGTTGAAAGTAAATCTTAGCCATCGCTGTATGTTGAGACAACTACTCACAGTGGCTACAACCTAGCAGCTTCCAACTCTCCCCTGGGGCTACATTCTTCTGGACCTCAGTGCAGGAATGAGCTGTCCAAATGCTTACCCTATCTCAACATCAATTACAAGGGCTAGCTGTACACCTCTAAACTCCTGCCTTTACCAGACCCAAAAATAAATTCTTTCCATTTGCCTGGAAAGAATGGGAGAAGGGTCCTTATTCCAAGACTGGCATCACTGAATCTTTCCACAACTTACTACAGTATGAAGGTTTTGCATTAGTTAAAGTGATTCATACATTCAAAAGTAAGAGGAAGCAAGAAAATCAAAATTAATACCAAATACATTTGAACAATGCAATGAATTTTAAGTGTGTAATATACAGTACAGTATTTGTAATTGGAAGTAACTGTATGTAAAATTAGTCATACAGAAATATTATAGGAGAAAGGAGTAAAGGTTTATATCCTTTTTGTAATAGTTTCGATGGTATAAAAAACAGATCCAGGACATACCTAAAGTCAGGATCTGTGCAGTATCTTTTAGAACCTCTTGAGACAGTTGCCAATTCCTTACTAAAGGGAATGCAAGCGACCGACGAACACTGCTGATAGCAACATCCTTCAAGTGTGTGAAAGACTGGATACAATGAAAAAGAGTTACGTTAATTACAAGCTTTCCTTTTCATTCTTGCATGTGGTAAAAGCAAAACCAATCATCTAAATTTCTTGTGGTGACATTACAGTATATAACTTCACCTGAATTGTACATCAAAATACATCTGATGCTTCAAACAGACTGCCATCACTAAATATACTTACATCAAGCCACGATAAAGTAGAACTCAATTTGGCAATGTTCCATGCAGATTCCACACAGTTTTCTCCCAGAGTGACTCGATGATTAAAGCACCAGGCATATAGAATGTCAGCGAGTCCAAGGTACACCATGGACTTTGTTACTTTATCCAAAAGATGATCCTTACGAGGTAATTTTAACATATCTTCCTTCTCTTGGTAACTGAGCTCCACTGTAAAGATGCAATTGAGAATGTGATACAGCTTACTGGAAAGGCAATGGGTATTGAGAAAAAGCATTGTATTATGGGAATACGGACCATCTCATTACTACAATACAATATACACTACACCAATTCATACAGAACTATTTCTACACACACCACTATAGTATTTCTTCCACAATACATCTCCCTGTTATTTTCCCCTTCAAGCATATCTATTTGCCACCAAGGAAAATAATCATAATTTCAGTTTAAATCTTCTTTCGATACTTTAACCTTATATGAAATTGTTTTTCTATCTTGACTGGTATTAACTATAGTTTTAAAGACTAGACATTTTGATGGTTGTCAAAACAGTCTCACCTTCATCACTAGTTATGCTGTAGAATTCTGGGATAAATTCCACACACTGCTGAGCCGTGTCAACGTCGAAGTAGTCAGCCAAGTAGTGGTCTTCATCAAATAAACTCAACTCTTGTGTAATTCTCTCTTCTCTTCTCTGGGACACTGATTTATTGTCTGGGTCATCAACATCAACAACTCCCTTCAGCTCACTCTGTGATAAATCGCCAATGTTATACATAACCTGAACTGGGTTTAGAGGAGGTTTTAAGACCCGTTGAACCCTTTAAAGCTGAAAATTAGTACCGTTTGGTGCAATGAAGTCGTATCAAAATTAAACAAGAAATTTAAACAATGAATTACAGCAGGTTCTGACTCTACTCATTAAAATATCTTTATTGAGTGTTATGAGGTACGTATTGTAATTCTTTACATCCATTCACTCTGTTTGGTGCTGGATGTAATTCTCTGAGACTATCTTAAAGGATTATGTGTCCCACAGGGTATTTACTTCAGCCAGTTTTTTGGATCATGAACAAGTGTTTGGATGTTTTTTTGTTTGTTTCCTAGTAGTTACCTGTATATGTATTGTTTGGGACCAACCCCCCCCCCCCTTCCCCAACAAATCTACACAATAGGTGGAGAGCATATTCAAGGTATGAAAATGATCTAACCTGGAGAGAAGTGAAGACTCCTGTGGTGTTGTTTCCAAAGCCATACTTGTGGCCAGCTGTCACAATGTTCTCATCTGGTAGCGCTTGTTCGTACATCCAATCAAATTCTTCTTCTTCCTCGTCTACAGTTGATTCTTCTTCATTTGTAAGTTTCAAGAGATATCAATAATAATAATAATACATATTAACATGTATAAAAAGTTATAATAGTTTAACATACTATGGAGAAAATTTTTTAAGTGACACAGGCATAATGTTGATCATTTTTGTCATGATGTGACTGATACAAAAGACAACAATGACTCACCCAGCATGTGATACAAAAATGGGCACCCAAACCTCTACTGTACTTGAAGAACTGAACATGAAAGCTCCACTTACCACCAATCACTTCAATTATGGGTTTTTTCACCCCAGTGGCTCCATGTGGTGCCAGAAGAGTTGTAAGCATGTCCAAGTTAGCAAAGTGCTCGCCCTGAGTTTCTTTCTGGCAGACAATAACAAATGCTCCATGATCAGCATCAAATGTTGCCTTGTATTTCTCCAGTTCACTGTCAACCAATTTTCCTGAGAGGGTGAGTCTGAGGAGGTACAGTATTATCTCCGTTAGCCAGAATCCCTCAAATCCGGAACTCTACGATAGCCGGAATTGAAATTTACTCGGAAAATCATTCCCAAAGCCTGAATTTTCCGGAACGATTTTACGAGGGGCACATTTTCTAGAAAATTCCAAGAAAATTTCCCCCATACTCGGAAAATTCCGAAAAATTTGGGGATGGGGGAGTTTTTTCCGGGTTTGAGAGATGAAATTCGGGAGCATTTTATGGAAATTTTGAGAAAATTTTTCCATAACCCGGAAAATTCCAGGGATGAGGGATATTATTCCGGGTTTGAGAAGTGATGTAATGGGCAATTTCTGGAATTTCGAGAAAATTTTTCCGTTACCCGGAAAATTCCGGGGATGAGGGATTTTTTCCGGCTTTGAGAGAGTCGTCTCGTTACCCGGAAATCTCTCATTCCCGGAAGTGCTCTGCATGAATTGTTCCGGCTAAAGGGGATATCACTGTATAAGATTTCATTTTAAATAACGTTAAATTTATATAAACTGAGGAACAAATAATCCATAAGAACAATAAAAAGTGCCACTGTTACTAACATCTGGCAGAACTGTAAATGAAGAAAATTAATCTTACATTTGATCCACAATACAGAATAGGCTACCAATATACAGTATGTTACCTTATTGGTTTTAGGTCATTTTTTGTGCCAATTATGCCTGTTATGTTCTCACAAATACTAATAAAGGAATGGATATTACTGGGTGAAGTGTGGCAATGCTGGTAGCAACTTCCATGGCACAGGAAGATCACAAGTAATGTGTCCCTAACACTGAGGCACTATGGGTTTAGGGGAACACTGATGGAGCCCAAACTCTAAGTGATCCCTGGGGTTAAGGCATTACTGTATCTTAGAATTTATCTCAGTCCCGATTTCCTAAAATATTTACTATATGTTAACACAAGGTAATCTAACTTTAACCCTTTAGAGGGCAAAGTATCCCTTCGGTATTTTATTTTGGCTAATGCCAGACGACTTTATTCAGCTGAGGGGAGCCAATGCCTGCTAAAGGGTTAAACTAAACTATCCAGGTATTTTTTCAGAGATACATTAAAAAAACCGTGAACTGTGAGAGAAAAATGAAGGCTGAGCTAAATGTCAAGGTGTTGACAAAGCATGATAGAATTTTCCCATTTACAACCAACGGTAACCTAAGGTTGAAGAAACAATTGGTTTAGTTTCCAAAATAATGCTTTCACTTACTGCTTCCACACAAGGGAACAATATCGTTTATCATAAATCTTTTCTGTTCATCTCCCCAAGATCACATCTTCTAAGAGCTAATGTTCTATTTAATATTGTTAACGTTTTATTTTGTAATTTTTACAACCATTTCACACTTACTATAGGTAGCAGAGACAACATATACACTAACCTTAAATAATAGGGTGATGAATAAAAGATGAATGACTCTCCTTCAATGTTGATCTCAGCATCAGAAATTCGAGAATATGGAGCAAAAATTTTCACAGTGAGATTATCATCATCTTGATGCACCTCAAACTTGGGGGTCAACATTATTACACTGTTGAGGTAATATAATCAGTATGTAAAAATGATTTAGAAGCATCAGTACTACATTCATTTTAATTCAGTGTCCAATGTTATTCCTAAGAGTGTCCAGCAGAGTTAATGCATTATGGCAAAACAATAATCAAACTGAAATGACAATATTCTTTGGTCTCTTATTTTGGACCATGATACCAGCAGTCAACCTGGCCACTCAGATACAATTATACAGTGTTCAAATATGAAAGACAAAAACACATCCTTCTCACAACAACATACTGTACCATTAACTGTGGTTAAATCTCCTTTTGATTCTTAAAAGATAATTATTGTGCTCACTAACCTCTTTCCAGTCCAGCACCTTGGTACAGTAGTCAGGTACCCCTCAATACTGTATTTATAATATTTATTCAGTAAAATCATCATAAAAGTTACAAATGGTTTGGCAAGTACACACAGTAAAATAACAAAAATTAAGATTTTCCTTCTTGCCGAAGGTAGGTTAGGTCCCCTCCTTTCACTCCCCCACCCAAAACCCGATTTCCCACGGGTTCCCCTGTAATTGTCGACATGATTTTTTTTTGTCTGATCTTCATTTTCCAGTAAAATATAAATTTTTGGAAGAAATGACCAATTGTCATTTCCATAAAGGGGTATTTTCCCCAAGAAAATGAAAGTCATATTTGAACAAAATACACCAGAAAAATATGTTCTTGTATAAAAATCGATGGGGTTAGTAAAACGAACCTTTACCAAGTTATTTTTTTCATTGAATGGTAAATGATAAATTCTAGATTCAACTGAAATAAAATTTCAAGCCAATGTAATATTCTCGAAGTTCACAAAATGAACCAAAGTAGCCTACCTAACCTAAAATATTAGTTATACACTTCGTATTGTACTTTAATATTTGAAAAAAAAAAGCAAAGGACTGTTCAACTTATATATTATCAACATGATGAATATGGCAGGTCATAAAAGTGATATTATGCAAAATATATTTCACATGCACTTTTGTTTCACAAGATAAGAAATCTCTTATTTTCTCGAGTTAAATTTCCTCCAGTTAGTGCTAAGGTTGTCCCCAAGTCATCAACTACAACTGAATTCACCTTCTACAGAACATTTTTGGTAATTTATGTGAACAGCACTTCCAACAGGAGTTGCTCGAATTTGATCGTTTTTCCCTCTACAGATGTTTTAATCATTATTATAAGTATTTTGAAAAAGGAAACAACTTTTTATTTTAATTATAAGTAATTTTTGTTTTGTTTTTCTCTATCTAATGCCATAAATCATCAGTAGTGGGCAGGCCATGAAGGAATAGGGAAATTGCAGGGTAAAACACTGATCATATGACACTAAAATTATGTTTTTATATGCTTTGTAGGCGAGGAAATTAATTATTTACCGCAAATACTCCTCCAAAAAATCTGCCAAGTCGGTGCACATTGTTGTCTGCTCTGTTTGTTTACAACTGCCCCACTCAGTCCGAGTGTACTCTCAAGCCCACAAAAAATTTAAATTACTCCATGACGCTTCAACAAAGTTGCTTTCATTGGTACCAGATATCATAATAATTATATACTTTCTGTTTAATATGGCGGTGGTCTGCTCCCAGCTAGGAAGTGGTTAGGTAGATTTCTTTGGTTGGTTAGGTAGGTTTCCTTGGTTGGTTAGGTAGGTTTCCTTGGTTGGTTAGGTCAGGTTCTGTTAGGTTACTTGCATTGTTGTATAATTTTTATTACTTACTATCAACCACAGAACACCTTTAGGAAATAATTAATAATGTTGAGCAACTCCTGGTGGTAGCGGTGTTCTCATGCCATACCAAAATTCCCTCAACTTCCTGTGTAACATGTGATACTCTTCCAACAGTATCCACAATCTGATTAGATATAAAATCTGATTCAGCAAATTCTCTAGCTCAACCTTCACTCACCCACCAACAGTCAATCCAGTCTGAACACGGAGTAACTCCAGACACTACCAGCTTTCTCTCTACAGCTCACTACAAGTTTGACCAAATTTTCAACTAAACCTTCTCTTGTACACACGTCACACCCACAACATAAACAAGTTTACACAATTAATAAATCAGTTCATAAACTTGAGCTCATACCTTGCAGTAATACTCTATCCTATAGAAAATGTTTTATCAAACCTAATAAAAAGATATAAGTACCTGTAACTCTCCTCAGACCTGTGGTAAGAGTTAACCCTTCACCGTGGGGAGTCTTGTTGACACTGACCCGCCGTTCGTGCACCGCCATCACTCCAAACCCGGATTCTCGGCTTTCAGCTAACCGACACTTCCACATCTTACAATAAAATTGTAATTATTTAAATTATATTTAATTAACCACTTAAAGCAAAAAATAAAGCTTCATTAAGTTATTTCTTAAAAACCAAGGAGAAAACTGATTCAATTGAATTGAAATATTAAATGAATAACACTGGTGTTCTTCAGTAAATCTAGGCCACCGGTTTCAAATCTGAAGTCAGAATTCAGCCAGGTTTTCAAGTTATGTATACGCATTAATGATACCCACCATGGCATATTAGACACTTTATGATTGTATATTACCACATTGTACAGTCTCGTTAAGGTTCTTGGAACACTGCTGGAGACAGATGGCAACTCAAGGCCGTTTGTTTACTATAGAACGTAGTAAAAATTATGAATGAATGTAAAAGGTTATCGGTGATAGGTTACTTAGTTCCCTGTTGCTTAATTCATAGTTGGGCTTTGTTTCGTATTATATTATACTACGTAATATAGTAAACAAACGGCCTTGAGTTGCCATCTGTCTCCAGCAGTGTTCCAAGAACCTTAACGAGACTGTACACCTAACAACAGTGCTTAGTAATTACTTTCACATCATATTTAGATAACAATGATTGATCTCCATGTTTTTGATACGTAGTATACAACTCAAGAACATAAGCAAGTTACAGAAAAAAAGACCCTAATAAAAACATAAGAACATCCTAAACTAATTTCAATATATTCAGCGTAAGCACCGCTCAGGAGTGTTCAAAAGTGTGTGAGACACTTGCCCTTGCGTTTGTGTGCGGAAATGGTCCCCTGTTGTAGGAACCACCAGTAATCACCCATCATGTTTGGATTGAACCGGCCTTGATACCGACATGTTTTGGTGGAACCTTTCACCAAGCTCATCACTTACCTCAGCCAGATTAGGTGGAAAGAAATCAAGATGAGAATGCAAGAAGTGCATTTTAAGAGACATCCTACAGCCTATTCGTTGATAGGAGGTTCCATTGTTGTAGTCTGGAGCCCAACACTTAGATCCTTTGAGTACAGTATAGACAACATTAACTTACAAAGCTTTAAAAAATCAGGTAAAATGGAAAAAGATCAGCCGCTTGTCTAGTCAGTCTGTCCACCAAGAGAATCGATCCACCACATGCGCACGCTCTCCCAGTTGGCTAATCTGCTTTTGCCTTGCTGAAATTTGTCTCTGTGTAGATAATCGTGGCATTATGTCATATTCTTATTTATGTGCATAATAACTCACACCAGCAAGCGTCAATAAATCTGCAGGAAGTTGTAGTGGCACATGGGGGAAATTATAACCCAACACTCTCATATATCTCGCTATGACACGCGTATATTCGGCTACGCTAACTCTACGAAATCAATATCTTTTTTTTTTTAGCTAACCAATAATAGTACGGTGCCAGTAATAATGGTTGTATTGTTGATGATGTAGTAAATGGTCATATATTTTCCGCCATATACCTGTAGTATTGTTAATGGCGTAGAAACGACCAATTCTGACAAGAGCTACGACACTTCCAATAGATCCGTATAGGTCGAGGTTCTCACATATGTTTGGAGATATCACAGGGGCATGCCGGCGTGCGGGGGCAAATTTTGAGGAAATAGCCTAGAAATATAATAACTAACTCTCAATAACGGAATTGTCACTTACTGTAGTCCTTAAGATTTAAACTAATTTTTAAAGGGAAAACAGAGAACAAAGTGACAGCACACTGTTCGAGAGTCTATAGGCATCAGTGTAAAGACTACATACATGGTGCCACTCAAACTGCTGGAAGTTGGCCCCAGGACACCACCAAGGGCATAGTAAACAAAATCACGTGTAAATTACCAGAAGTATACAAAAAAAATATATTGCTATATCACTTACGGTAGGTGGCAGAACACTCGTGACATCAGTAACCTTCTTCGAATTATGGTTTTGTTGACAAGAACTGTTATATGTAGTACGTACTCGGCGTGTAGGAGCCTCATTGCTGTACACGTCTACCGAGGGGCCGCACTCATGTTCCGTAATACATGTTTAAGCGAAGTAATGCTATGTAATACGAGAAAATCCTTCTAATAATTTCGTACCATAACTTAGGAATGTAACGCTCCCCCAAGCCACCACAGTCCGGCATGGTATGTTTTTAGTGTGATATTCGCTGTTTTTCACAATTCTTATTATGTTTTGATAACGACTAAGCCCTCATTTAGCATTGTGATATAGAGCCTGGAGATATACCATTCAGAGTTCATAAAAGTTGCTTCCCTCAAAGCTAACGTTTACACATACGACTAAATGTTGTTCTACACAAAAAATTGAGACAGTTTAATGTATTCATGTTTTATCTCCTGAATATAACGCATTACACTTCTTTCTCAGGGTTTACCACATGATAGCCAGGAATATTAGCATGATTAGCAATGAGAAATACTAGGAGGCGAACACCGTGATAATCCCGGCTAACAGCACCTTACGTAACCCATATTGTGTTCCAGCAGGACTCAACCACCAATCACATCCACAACTTGTCTGTACCTACACTTTATATACCTGCTGACACAACATACACAAGCTTTAGCTGCCTCAAGATATCCAGGAGTATGACTGGGTTGTACTACTGGGTCAATAGAGGTGATGAGACTTTCTTCCATTGCACTACGGAATTCTAATAAAACAGCAGAGCAACAACAAACGCAATAAACATTACAGTATTACGTTATCTTAATCCGTGAACCCAAGGAGCTGCAGCAGGATACTGAAGGTGTTATGTTTTATCAGTCACAAGTTTATGTCTCTGGGCTGTGACTGGAGGATTTAAACCATTTTACCAAGAAATCTTTCCCTTCCACGTCACGTTCTGTAGAGCTGTGACAGAACCCCATGAGTTTAACAGCCTCACTAGAATACTTCACTGACACCCATAAATACTCTAAGTACCTTGGCATAAACAGCCTTTACCAGTTGTCGTTAGATTTTGTCATCGTGTTTATCTTTACAGTCGAAGCTAAAGAACGGGTCAACGAATAAATCTTAACAGGGACTATTCCACCTGAAAATGGAAGACCTTGCAGAGTAAGATGATGGAGCACTTCCTTACTTTGTCGGCGGTGGACGAGACTTACTGAGAGATGAGGTGGTCAGGGATATTCCTTCACAATTTTAAATGCTCGAAACGTTTTGGAATTCATCGTTCATGCATTTATCAACCGATTGAATTAAGTGGAAACATTTGTAACATTGTCACACTAGTCTGAGAGATACTTGATGATTTGTATTACTTAATTGTGAGGAACAACTGATAAATGTTATTTACTTATATCACTTAATATACTTTAAACTACAAACCTATTTTAAATTGTTGGAACACACACACACACACACACACACACACTTCAAGTAATGTAACATTCATATTAACAAGTTTTCCATAAATTCTTATTATTCTTATTATTCTTATTCTTATTATTATTATTATTACTATTATCATCATCATCTTAGCATAGTGTGAAGCTTATTATATTAACCACGTTGTGTCTATTAGGGTATACATTTATTTCCTTTCATTAACGTTCAATTTGGTATTGAACTGTTGTGTCACATATAAAGTACTTCTTCTATACCTGTATTCTATCTATTATCCTTATATATTGTACGGTGATTTATTCTGAGGATTGTAAAATTACTGTGATTTTTCAACATTTTTAACCCCTTGTAAATAACTGAGATGGTAACTACAGTGAGATGTTGGTCTGAAAACCACGACTAGAAAATGGTTTCATGTTATTGACTCTATTGATGAATTTAACTTTTTATTAACCTCTGGAATGTTACTTTGTTTACTTCGTTCCATTAACCTGTTTTCTTACGTCTGTTTAACTTATATCTTTACATATACACCTTTCAGATCACCTGAAGATTAGCCCATAATTTATTTCACCATAAATTTACCCAAACCAAACCTAACCTAACCTAACCTAACCTAACCTAGCCTAAACTAACGCTAACCTAACCTATCCTAGCCTAAACTAACGCTAACCTAACCTATCCTAACCTAACCTAACCTATCCTAGCCTAAACTAACGCTAACCTAATCTAACCTACCCTATCCTATCTTAGACTAACCTAATGTAACCTAAACTAACCTACCTCACATATCCGCTACATTAAAAAAAATCGCGTTGTTGATCTTGACATTATTGACAGAGCTGACCTCTCACGCCTAGCTGATGTGGGTCATATATTTCTCATTTGACCTTGATAGCCCACACGACAATATGTAGGCTATTCGGACCGCCATCTTACGTTGACCAAACAAAGATGCAGAGATGTGGTTTATTGGGGGTCACTGGAGGGTCAATTAGGGTCAGCAAGGGTCAACAAAGATCAATTATAGAATAGGTCATTATATTGCATCATTCTGTTAATGATTACAAATTTATTGATGTTAAAAGTCTATGGCAATGTACCCCCCCCCCCCCCCCCACACACACACCATTGAGTGTCTCGTCTTTCCTGGATGTGGTTTCCCCTCTTAACCCTCGTGTACGGATTTCCCTCTGAGCTGAATAACATCTTGTGTTAGCCAAGTAAAATATTACAAGTGGCGCCCCTCTGTAGTGAAGATGTTAAAGGACAGGTATTAACTATTTTTTGCTAGTGGCTTAACACAGCGAATGGAGGAGTGTTGGTAGCCTTAGTTTTCATACACCCAGATATTGTAGTGCATCATAGCTACATAATCAAGATAGCTGGTGGTGGTTAGAAGTGGTTGGTAGTGGTTAGGAGTGGTTGGTAATGGTTAGGAGTGGTTGGTAGTGGTTAGGAGTGGTTGGTAGTGGTTAGGAGTGGTTGGTGGTTGTTAAAAGTGGTTGGTAGCGCCTAGGTGGTAACTAGTATATAGTAGTTATGCAGCTGCATCTAACAACCTCTAAAAATAGGGAATATCTCTCCGTTCTTCCCGCGATGTTAGGGGAAAAATCGGTGTGTCCAGCCAGTGTGAGTACCTACCTGAGGGAGCGGGAGGAGGAGAGGGGGGGGGGAGGGGGCGGTGTAGGGCTGCCATTGTACCGTCTTCACGCCCTAACATTACTGGGTACACGGAGGGCGAGGTGTGGGTGTTTACAAGCGTGGTCATGAGGTAAACAGGGTGGGCGTGGGTGTTTACCGTGTCTGGGCATAAGATACAGTGGTGCAGCCAGGCGTGGAATGAGGACGAGCTACCGTGATATGCAGCGCGGGAAATGCCGGAAGGAGAGAAGTGGGTCTTGCACTCTGCCCCGACGTTATATTTCTCACTCAGGTTCTTCTAAAGTGATATATACTGCAGGGTTTTTTTCGCAACAGATGTGATACTTGTGTGTGTGTGTCTTAAACTACAGCGCTGGACATGGTTGTATTGAGGTGAGGCACGAGCGAGGCGTGACAGGTACAAGGATGTGTGTGTGTGTGTGTGTGTGAATATGAATACTTTTTTCAGGAGTGTAAACTAGTCATAAAGAGAGTCAGGGAAAGTCAAGTCTTTTTGAGGAAAAGATGTGGAGAAGCGGAATTGTGGCTGCGGGGTGTTAGCTGCCAAGGTGAGGCGCTGCTCTCACGAGGATTAACTGCCTCCTGAGGAATAAATCATGACGTTCCTTAAGAAATTGTTATTACTGAGAGACTATGTAATACTGACAAAACTGCCTGAATAATGCACACGTTAAAGACACACTTCCACGAGAACCCAAAGGTGACCTGTTTATACCAACCTTTTATATCCTCAACGAAAATGGATGTAAAGGAATCATCACTTCTTTCAGATGAAGAAAATCGCTGACTATTTCTTCCTTAGAGTCAAAAGGTTAAAAAAGAAACACACACACACACACACACACACACACACACACACACACACACATAGAACTCAGCATGAAAGGAAACTGTCCTGTGCTGTGGACTTCAACGTCAAGATGTCAAAAGAACTTGGAGGATATGAAGGCGAGGGCACACAACACACACAGCCTACTTTACCCTCCCTTTGAAGCTTTTCTGGTCGAGTTGGTTCAGTACAGAGGGTTCGAAACTCTGAACCACCCAGCCTAAGACGCCTCACTGCCTCACAACACCAAGACGATCACAGGCAATTACCATGAAGGTTTATAATATCTTGCGCTTCACGATGCTGCTCTATGCCTTACATTATCCTCTTGTTTTGTTTTGGTTTCTCCTTTCCACTCTCTCTCTCTCTCTTTCGTCTGCCTCTTCCCCTCCCCACCTATTTTTCTCTTTCTATCTGTTTCTTTTTATCACTCCCCTCTTCTCTCCCTTTATCTCTTCCATCTCTCTGTTTCTATCTGCCCCCTTCTCACTCTGTCTCTCTCTCTTCTGCTTCTTCCCCTCCCCACAACTCTCTCTTTTTTCTTTTAACTACTCTCCCCTTCTCTTCCTTTATCCCCCTCTCTCTGTACACTCTCCTTCTCTTTGTCAGTCTCTCTCTCTCTCTCTCTCTCTCTCTCTCTCTCTCTCTCTCTCTCTCTTACTGTGACCTGTAATTCCAGTGTGTGTGTGTGTGTGTGTGTGTGTGTGTGTGTGTGTGGCAGTGATTAATACCTCCACTAGCCAGCCTTCACCAGCCCAATATTCCCTTATAATTCAACATGAGTCCCCCTGCCAAGCCACTAGAGGAACTCCTGTGTATAATATGAGCCCTCCACACACACAGACAGACAGACAGACAGACACACAGACAGACCAACCAGAATACTTAGATAATGCTCACCAACCTTCGCCTTGTCGGTGGGAGCTAATTGGTCGAGATATTGGCGTGGCGGAGATATAAGAATTCTCATTGGTGGAGCTCTGGCCTCCCCAACCCGGTTAATCACCTTCCTGATTGTCCAATTTAGCGAGAGAAGAGGAGGAAATAAAAAGGGTTTGGCAGGGAGAGAAATTTTTGGGGGGTCAGGTGTTCTGTGGGTAGTTAACTGTGTGTGTGGGTAGTTAACTGTGTGTGTGTGTTCTGTGGGTAGTTAACTGTGTGTGTGTTCTGTGGGTAGTTAACTGTGTGTGTGTTCTGTGGGTAGTTAACTGTGTGTGTGTCTGTGGTGGTTAACTGTCTGTCTGTGGTGGTTAACTTGTCTGTCTGTCTGTGGTGGTTAACTTGTCTGTCTGTGGTAGTTAACTGTCTGTCTGTGGTAGTTAACTGTCTGTCTGTCTGTGGTGGTTAACTTGTCTGTCTGTCTGTGGTAGTTAACTTGTCTGTCTGTCTGTGGTAGTTAACTTGTCTGTCTGTCTGCGGTAGTTAACTTGTCTGTCTGTCTGTGGTAGTTAACTTGTCTGTCTGTCTGCGGTAGTTAACTTGTCTGTCTGTCTGTGGTAGTTAACTTGTCTGTCTGTCTGTCTGTCTGTCACACACACACACACACACACACCTGGCAGGAGGTAATCAGTACCATGATGATAAGACCAGCAGGTGACGTGTGACCGCCTCTCTCTCTCTACTTATGGTAACTTAGTCGCGGCACAACTTACAAGGTTTAAAGACTCTCTCTCTCTCTCTCTCTCTCAGTTAATATGTTCTTTTCTCTTAGTTTCGTTCTCTCACTATCTACTTCTGTCAGTCACTGTCTCTCTTGCTGCCCCTCTGTCTCTTTCTCTCACTCGTAACCTCCTCAACACCTTGGCCAATAACTCAAGTACACCGCCTATAATCTAAGGAGTTATAGTCGACTTAACACTAGAGGCAAGTGTCTAAAGGACCTCATAACCACAGCGAGGGGTATAATTCCCTTTATTTACTGCGATTCTGCGTTATTTTCACTCTCTAGTTACTGTGGCTGTACTTGCTCGCGGAGGTAGTGTAAGTCATGGTCGGTGTTGTGGTTGTTTATTTACTTGATATTGGGTTGATTTTCGCGCTAAAAGTTGGCTTGATAGTCGATCGTTGAAGTTGGCGCGATAGTCAGTATTTATCACAGAAAACTAAAGTATTTGAATGGGTAACTAAAGAATTTTTTAAACACGTATGCAAAAATACTTCAGTAATACCAGACAAATACCTCGCTCGAGTCTATTCCTCATCCCTCACTGTCAGCATGTATCTGGGTGCTGCTGACGTTCACTCAGACTGATAGCAATCACCCTGGCTGACGTCTCCTCCTTCAACGTCTTTCAGTATTGAGACACAACTGTCCTGGTCCAATCTTGAGCAGGAGGATTGAGGGAAGTTATCGGAGGCCCCAGTGCGTGAAAATGATCACCTCGAGGTACACTTGTCAATGGTTGCCGCGATGAATTCAAACCTCCACCCCCTCACCTTACCCGGATCTAACGCCTCCCCTCCCCCGCAGATACGACCCCCGTTCCCTCTCCTTCCTTCTCAGCTTCTTTCTCCTTCCGATTCCAACGCCTCTCCTCTCCCACCTCATCCTCTCTCCTCTGTACCTCACACGCAGATTCGACCCGTCCCTAGATTCAACCTCTCTTTCCTCCTCGTTCAGATCGGAAACAGAGGTAAAGGGTGAGAATAGAAGATGGGGAGAAGGGGAAAGTATAGAGGGGAGAAAGGAAGAAAAAGAGGAGGAGGAGGAGGGAGGACGAGGAGGGAGGACGAGGAGGAAGAGGGAGGACGAGGGGGAAGGAGTAGGAAGAGGGAGGAGAAGGCTGCACTGCCCCGACCCCCCCCCCCCCCAAAAAAGAAGAAAAAGAAAAAAACAAAAAACAAACACCTCACCTTTTTTCTGGCAGTGATATTAAGCTCAACAATCACCCGATAAACACGCTCGTCTCACCCGCCTCACAGATAATGCTCACCCTGGACACCTATTACTCCCGTCTGATAGTTTGAGAGCTTGTGTCCCAGCATACAGAATCTCCTCCTCTCTTTACTGGTGCCCCGCGTCTGGTGCTGGTGTCGGACTGATGGGGGAGTCCTAACCGTTTCCTGAAGCAGTGTCTTACCGACTGCTGCTTTAATTTTTACTGCCGAGGTGTCAGCAATTCTCGTGGTCCTGAAGGTGATTTTTACCCATGAGAACAGGAGTTTTGTCATTTTTAGCGACTCAAGGAGCGCCCTTCACGCTCTACAGACTTTTAAACCACTGGTTCTTGAGATACTGGGATGGCTCTTCCTTATAGCACGACATGACATACAGGTCAGTTTCTGCTGGGAACCGGCACGTGTAAATGTGTTAGGTAATAAAAACGTGGACAAGGTGGCCATGGCTGCTACGTCCTGGCCAGCCCCTGTGCTCCAACCACTCCCATGTTGAGGTAATACGTCAAGGGATTAAAGCTGTCATATGTAATAATGGAATTGTTTTGGGGATGCCACTGTTGAACAAAACAAATTCGGGGAGATTACAATGGTGATATACTTCTGCACGTACACCCGAATGCCAGGAAGGTGGAAGACAGCTCTGACCAGACTCTGCATTGACCACTCTAGGCTGACCTGATGGCCTGAGCCCCAGCCAGTGTGTGGTGGCTGGCTGGTCCCTTGACTATTAAACACTGTCTGATCGAGAGTCCCAGCCTGGGGGACCTTAGGAAGCTGCATCTCTATAAAACATAACGTAATAAAGCACAAATAAACCATAGCGAAATAAAATAACGAAATAAAACATAACGAAATAAAGCAGCGAAATAAACCATCGCGAAATAAAACACAGCAAAACAAAAATCAGCAAAACTCGTAAATAAAAATATCCAGAGAGATGATAGTCACTGATTACGGCGGGGTCTATGAGGGGGTGAGTTTACTGCACGTATTAATAATTTCAGTGGTGTCAGGATCCCAGGAGAGACACCAGGATGCCAGTACCGGGATCCCGTAGCGTGTGAATATTGTAAGAACGAAACCAACCACTTACAAGACCCGTAACCAACCACTTACAAGACCCGTAAACACTACGATAACACGAGACGCAAGTAATGTTCCCTCGTTGGGATTCTCAGACATTTACTACTATGTCTTAAAGTGTGGAAGACATCTTAGATAATCAACTCAAGTGGCTGAAGTGGAAGATGTCTTTACAGGGTTGAGACGCACAGTGGATGATCTTCTGAGAGTGAGAGAGAGAGAGAGAGAGAGAGAGAGAGAGAGAGAGAGAGAGAGATGGTTACATTCTGAATAAATGTAAGTATATGTATGTGTAATCGTGTGTGTGTGTGTGTGTGTGTGTGTGTGTCTGAGCTGCAAGGCGCCTACTGTTGTATTATAATAAACACTGACCGGAAGCGAGGGATATTGGCCCCCTCTTAATGGATATTGGATTGTACACATCTCATGAAAACGTATTAAAACGCACATCATCCAGAATGCTAAACCCCCTCTCCCCTCCTCTTCCTTCCCTGATCCACTCTCCTTTCTCTCTACTTTTCAACTCTAGCTTTCACTTCGTTTCACTTTCTCTTTTTCACTTTCTCTTAACATGACTTTGATGTGGTGCGGGACTCCGGTCTAGTGCTTTTGTTTACATAGTGAGAGTCGCTTAGGTGTATCCGATATCCATTTTCTCTTATACCCTATTTGCTTACGACCCGTTTTCTGTAATTCGCTTTGACTAGAACACACACACACACACGCACACACACACGCGCACGCACACACACACACGCACGCACACACACACACACACACACACACACACACACGAGTCAACAACTAGTTTCCTAAATTCCAGGAACCTTAACAACTATACAGCATGATGGTGCGAGAGGCCGTTCTTTCTCCCCGTCCTTCCCTCTCCCTCCACCCATACTTCCTCTTCTCCTCCACCCATACCACCTACTTCACCATCACAGCCCCACCACAGCTCCACCACTGCCCCCACCACCACTACACCACAGCTCCACCAATACTCCACCACAGTTCCACCAATACTCCACCGCAGCTTCACCACTACTCCACCACAGCTCCACCACTGCCCCACCACTACTCCACCACAGCTCCACCAATACTCCACCACAGGATCATATGTACCGGAGGTTCCTGTGTGTCATCTGCTGCGTGTCAATAAAACAAGACAGAATGACCAGTTTGTCCCCATAAAATGTCTGTACTCCATCACACCTTCCTTGCTCTACCACCACCACCACCAACCACCAACACCATGATCACCACCACCACTACCACCACCAACACCACCCCACCTCCTGATCACTTCCTTGGGCTCCTCATTAAGTCTAATCATTATTCTCAAGATAGATGATACGTCCCTTAAATTACTCAACAGGTAACAACTTAATTCCAGCAGGAGGAGGAAGAGGCGGGGAAGAGGAGGCAGGAAGAAGGTGTCATGGTATAGAAGAACGGGGAGGAGGAGGAAGAAGAGAAATAAGCAGCAGCTGGGTGGAGGAGGAGGAGGAGGCGTCATGGTAAAGGAGCTCCACCTCGACGCTCACCATCTCACATTGCTGAATCCAGAGAGAGAGAGAGAGAGAGAGAGAGAGTTTCTTCTTGTCTACCTGGTCTCATCTCAACACGTCGAGGTCCTTAAGTTATCAACAAATGAGCCACACCCACAGGGAAGAGCTGCTTAATCTTGTCAGTGCACGAGGTTCGATGAAGTGTGTGTGATGAGCTACCATCATCACCCGTACAGCACTGCAACACGTCTGGGATTTCAATGGTGAGAATTACCCCCAATAACCTACACGTTAGATATTGATACGTGAGCTTCATTTTCACAGAGTTTCTATTTTAATATTTTATACAGTAAAATATTTAATATTCTTTAGTGTATTTTAATGTATTTTGGATTTTTTTTTTATTCTAAATGTTATATATACAGGTTTGAGTTTCAGTATGTAAACGACACGTAGAAACCAGATATTTACCCGTGAAAAATGAAACCATCGTAGGTTAGGTTATTTAACAAAGCAGTTCCAATTACAAGTAGATTATAGTATTAATTTTATTCTTCATTTCCTAATTTACTGATAATTTCCACTGATATTTACCGATTTCCTTCAGTCTTTTTTTCTTCGTATTTATTTTCCTCCTAAAATATTTATCTATACTGAACACTGTAATGGGAAAACAGCCTTCAGTAACCAGAGGCACGACGAGTACAGGGTATACCAGCAGAATGAAACAGCCTTGGGTAATAGTGCGTGTGTGGGCGGCGACACTCGTGCACCTGCATATAAAAATGTCGTTTTGTCGTGTCCTCGGGCCGTCTACTGCCAGCCTCTCCTTGTTTTATGGTCCGGTTTTTGCTGTCGTCTGCTATATTTGGTTCTGCCTCTCAGACTGTCTTACTTGTGGTACACGGAATACCTTGTTTTACCAAGAGGGGTGGGAAGGCGGAGAGGGGAGTGGGCGGTGAGGGGGAGGTGAAGAGGGGAGGGGGCGGTGGGGGAGACGGTGGGGGGGGGAGGTGGTGGGAGGGGGGAGGCGGTGGGAGGGCGGAGGCGGTGGGGGGGGGGAGGCGGTGGGGGGGGGAGTCGGAGGAGGGGGGAGGCGGTGGGGGGGAAGTCGGAGGGAGGATAATGGAGAGGTGGGGGGGGGGGGCAAAGAGGGAGGGGACGGGTACAGTATTTTAAAAGAGTCTGATCACGTTATTTGGATGTTGTATGAGGAATCAAACATGGAGTCACAACCTTTTCGCTGTAACTCAAAACCTACATCCTCCCTCTGCACCTCTGTGTGATGGAGAAGGTAAGAAGCAAGCACACAACTCAAAACCTTTATATATAACCTGAATATCCCGCTTTGAGGAGAGCCATTGAAGCAGGAGTGAAGAGTCATTATTTGAGAGCCACCTCCACACACATCGTCTGTAGTTAAGTCTCTCGTCTGAGCCAACAAAGTGGACGACATGAAGGTAGGATGTTATTTTACTGAGTCAACATTGTGTTCAGCGAAGGAGCTGTGGACACGTAAACAATTTCTGCTGTATTTCGTAAGCAGATAAAATATTTCTGGCAAAGGAGGAGGAGGAGAAGGGCGACACACACAGAGGACCCGGAGGAGCGAGGCAGATAATGACAGTCAAGTGTTGATCGTCTCTCCTAGCCAGCTGCCTTGATCTTGTCCTCAAGTAACTGTAAACAACGTCTTATCACTTCGTCTCACGCTCTTACACCACCTGTCCTTCCTTTATTAAAATAGTTTAGGGATCTCATCCATCCATCCATACATACATACAAACATGGCTCAGATCTCTTTATACACGAGTTTCTCTTAAAAATCATTCTGTGAGGTTGAGTTCTTCCTGCTGGCGGTCAAGACGTTCGCCAGAAACAAAACCGAGGATATAGGTGAACAGCGAGGGGCGCCTCCGGTACAGTCCAGCGAGACTTATATAACGGTCTCCCTGCTGCAGACATTGACTTAAGGGAAACTATTAATACAGTATTTGGGCTTTATGAACAAGTAAATGTGTCGTTGGTGTTTTTTTTGTGTGAGGGGGTGGGGGAAGGTGGGTGGGGGAGGGTGAAGGGGTAGGAGGTGATGAGGGAGGGTGAGGAGGATAAGGGGGGGGGAGGTTATAGTCAGGGTGAAGGGTAGGGTAAGGGTGAAGGGATGAGAGGGAGGATGAAGGAAGGGGATGGTGAGGAGGGTGAGGGAGATACAACGATGGAGTGGCAATTGATGGAGAAGAAGAGTGAGGGCGAGAGGGTGACTCAGGACCCAGGTGGTGGAGAATTTCTTGTCGATTTACCGAGGAAAAATTGTCCTCTTCGTTCACTATAAATCACCAACCAACACCTTGCTACTCGCCAACCAACACCTTGCTACTCGTTCAAGGTTAAAACTACTGGATCTAGGAAAAAAATATCTAACGGAACCCTCGATATAACGGACTTCTCTCTCTCTCTCTCTCTCTCAATCTCTCTATAATCCGTTAGATGGGAAGTTTAATAGCTAACGGAACCCTCGATATAACGGACTTTCATCTCTGTATAGTTCGTTAAATAGAGGGTTCACTGTAAAACCATTTCCAAGTGACATAACAGTAAGGTAGATTCACAAGGCGTAATAACAGAAGCGCCTCTGACAACCATTATTTAATAACAACTTGAAGGTGACAGAGAGAGATGATCTTGAACGATGGAAGAGCTATCTGGTACCTGGGGGGGGGCTGATACACTGAGGGGGGGCTGATACACTGAGGAGGGGGGGGGCTGATACACTGAGGGGGGGGGGCTGATACGGAGGGGGGCTGATACACTGAGGAGGGGGGCTGATACACTGGGGGGCTGATACACTGAGGAGGGGGGCTGATACACTGAGGGGGGCTGATACACTGAGGGGGGATGATACACTGAGGGGGGCTGATACACTGAGGAGGGGGGCTGATACACTGAGGGGGGGCTGATACACTGAGGAGGGGGGCTGATACACTGGGGGGGCTGATACACTGAGGGGGGCTGATACACTGAGGGGGGGCTGATACACTGGGGGGGGGCTGATACACTGAGGGGGGCTGATACACTGAGGGGGGCTGATACACTGGGGGGGCTAATACACTGAGGAGGGGGGCTGATACACTGAGGAGGGGGGCTGATACACTGAGGGGGCTGATACACTGAGGGGGGACACACACCAACCTGTCACTTTAGACTTATATGATCAGCTTAAGTACTAATATAACAACAGACAACAATCATAATAGTTCCCGGTTATATTGTTGTTATATACTGTAGTGTGTTATATATCCTTCCAGGCTATAACTACGATATATTCACAGCCTCGAGGTATAATGGAGGGATATATCCAACATACTCGTTATGCTTAGTGAAGTAAATTACATCATGGTCTATTTCCGCCTTATGTAAGCAATATTTAAATTTTATATTATTGAAGGAGACTGTAACTTTATGTGGAAATATGATTAATAAGGTTGTTTTTACTTTCGGGTTCTGAACCATTCATTAGAAGTCCGTCTAATTGGCTCTCTCAAAAACAAACAATTTCTTCACTGAATTATATATACAAAATATTGTTTGTTTTCCTTCTCTGTGTTTGTCTCTCGTCGTTCTATACTATTGTCGTCTAGGTCTCCAGATAGTACACAATCTTATGAAAATTACGCGGCGTCTCTAGATACTATTTTTTTTTACCGAAACCCTGACTGAGAAAACTTAACCTAACCTAACCTTTTACCTAAACTCGGACTGAGAAAACCAAACTTAACCTAACCTTAACTCCCGACTGAGAAAACTTCACAAATAATCCTCAACATCATAAGCCATAACCCGATTACCAAGGATCAGGGTCCTCCTCAAGCCCTGGTGAGAGGTCTAGGGCGAGCCTCTACACCGCTGGCCCTGATCCCTCTTAGTCGTGATGGAAGACGGCGTTTGTATGGTGCTGGGGAGCTTCCTAGGGCCTCGGGTCGGTCACTACAGCTGCTGCTACGTGTGTGTGTGTGTGTGTGTGTGTGTGTGTGGAACAGACTGGTTGACTCTGGGGAGTTTTCTAACCATTGCTACTACACTAAGTTGATAAATCGCTATAAAATGATGGAATAATTATCGACTCGTTATATATTGTGGCGTCTTGGAGGTCTTCCATAATAAGAACCACGTCAATAAATCCTCAAATCCAAATATTTTCATAATAGTTTGGGGCGGGGGTGGTGTGGTTGGGCGGGGGTGGTGTGGTTGGGTGGGGGAAGGGTTCAACAACGCCCTCTGGTCTTGGGTGGTGAGTGGGACAGCAGCATCACCATCAAGCGTGAGTCAGTTGGTGCGGTGTATAGATCTATCACCAACACAAAACCTTTTTTTATCCCCTCTCCTTTTTTTTCTTTCTTTTCTGCTGTGGTCAGTGTGAAATCTTTTGACCGTCGCCATGAAAATATTAACGTTATGTGACTTTAGGTTAGGTGAGATTAGGTTGAAGTTAGGCTGGGTTAAGTTAGATTTAAGTTAGGCTGGGTTAAGTTAGATTTGAATTAAGGTAGATTAAGATTCCAGTTAGGGTAGGTTAAGTAAGGTTCCAGTTAGGTTAGAATAAACTAGGTTTAGTTTAGGTTAGTCACCAACACAGTATGGCAGAGTAACACGATAACCAGAACAGCTCCTGCCACCCTCCCTCCCTGGGTTGGTGGCTGCCACACACTGTCTTACCTCGAAGGGGCGAACCAAAATTGTGAAACGATGATGGAGAAAAATCGGAAAAAAATTCACCCTGGTCACTGAAAAGTCCTATTGGGGGAAAAAAGAGCTTGGGGCAGAAAGGCAAAAAATATCCCCTTTATTCCCTCCCTCAAAAATGATGACAAAACCCGCGCGGGAGAGAATGACGGTAACCAGTTCTCTCTCGCATCACTGGGGCCACACAAGACACACCCAGTCACAAGTTAATGGCATAAAGCCTTCCCACCTTCACAGCCTCTCCTTATGTTACGATTTTTCCGAGATATTTTCGAAAATTATTTGGTGAAAACTTGGTGGAGAGAGAGAGAGAGAGAGAGAGAGAGAGAGAGAGAGAGAGAGAGAGAGAGAGAGAGAGAGAGAGAGAGTAGAGTCGATGCGTTTTTGTTTACGTCAATTCATAGATGATATAAAAACAAAGCCAAAGACTCAAGTTACTTATACTAAAGGTGTAGCATATAGGTCATTATAGGGTATTAGGAAGTTGATGATGATGATGATGATGATGATGATGGTGATGGTGATGATGATGATGATGATGATGATAGTGGTGCTGGGTAAGTCCTATTAATCTAATTCACTCGAGACTGTTTCTATACATTTTACACAGCCACATACACGCAAGCACGCACGCACACAGGCAGATAAACAGACAGACACGCAGATAGACAGACAGACAGACAGACAGATAAATAGATAGATAGACAGACAGACAGACAGACAGACAAAATCCTCATTAGTTTCACTGTATTGTTAAGACCAAAGACAAACTTCCCCCGTGGCTCCTTCACTCCTCTTGAGAACCAGAACCACTTAGATCAGTGAAACAAGAACGGCGGCCTTCCACTCCTTGCCCTCTCTCCCCCCTCTCACTCCTTGCCCTCTCACTCCTTGACCTATCCCTCCCTCCTACTTCTTGCCCTCTCACCCCCTCCCACTCCTTACCCTCTCACCCCTCCCACTCCTTGCCCTCTCACCCCCTCGCACTCCTTGCCCTCTCACTCCTTGACCTATCCCTCCCTCCTACTTCTTGCCCTCTCACCCCCTCCGACTCCTTACCCTCTCACCCCTCCCACTCCTTGCCCTCACCCCCCCGCTCCCACTCCTTGCCCTCTGACCCCCTCCCACTCCTTACCCTCTCACCCCTCCCACTCCTTGCTCTCAACCCCCTCCAACTCCTTGCCCTCACACCCCCCTTCCCACTCCTTGCCCTCACACCTACCTCCCACTCCTTGCCCTCACACCCACCTCCCACTCCTTCCTCCCACTCCTTGCCCCCTCCCTTCTTTCATCTCACTCCTCCCCTCTCCTTACTCCCCCTAGTCTCTTACAACCTTATTACATTTGCTCCTCTTTCTCTTCCATCTTCATTTTCTCCTTCCCTCCCTCATCCTTCTCTCTTCTCCTTTCCTTCTTCTTTCTTTCTTTCCTCTCAAGCTCCCCCCCCTTCCTCCTCCTCCTCCTCTTCCTTGGTAGAGCTGACGTAGGCAATCGTGTTTTTGTCTGTCTATCTTTCGCCACATCTTCTATATCTCTCTCTCTCTCTCTCTCTCTCTCTCTCTCTCTCTCTCTCTCTCTTTCTCTCTCTCTGGTACAGCTGACGTAAGCACCACACGGTACAGACTTGCAAAAATCTAGATCTGATTAAACTCTCAGACTTGATTCAGCAATGTGAGATGGTGAGCGTTGAGGTGGAGCTCCCTTACCATGACGCCTCCTCCTCACCAACACCACATCCTCCAGTGATCCTATTCTGAGTATTACTCTTCAATGATGGAAGTGAGTTTTGCAAGTAGATTAAACTCCTCTCTCTCTCTCTCTCTCTCTCTCTCTCTCTCTCTCTCTCTCTCTCTCTCGAAGAAGAAGAAGAAGAAGAAGAAGAAGAAGAAGAAGAAGAATATACATCACCACTAAGGAGACACACTGCCCCTGGAGAACGTTCACAAGTGTCGTTTTCTCTCCCATAATCAAATAATGTGCCACCACCACTTCCCCTTCTGAGAACGGTGGTCGAGTGGATAAAGCGCACGCTTCCTGTTCCTGCGGTTCGATTCCCGGGCGCTCCCAGTTCACCCAGTTGTAAATGGGTACCTAACTTTATAACTTGGGGAAGTGAAGGCGGTTGAGTGCAGTACCGGCCATGCTGCCTCCTCGTGTACCGAAGACTCAGTAAACAGTGTGCTGTATCCTCACTGTCCCTAACGGGCAGTCATGCCTATGGGACCCACTTGCACTACAGAATGGATATTGAATCTATAGAAAACAGTGGCGGATGACAAGACTAATCCCGGGCATTAAGAACCTTGAGTACAGAGACAGATTAAAGCATTTTAACTTGCACTCCCTCGTGAGACGTAGAGTGAGGGGCGATATGATTGAGGTGTATAAATGAAAGTCAGGGTTAAACAAATGTGATATAGCAATGGTACTTATCCAACCAGGAACGAACTCGTAACAATGGTTTTAAATTAGACAAATTTAGATTTAAACGCGAGATAGGTAAACACTGGTTTGGAAATAGAGTAGTGGATGAGTGGAACAAGTTACCAAACATCATTATTAACACGCTGGATAGCTTCAGACATAGGTTGGATGGATATATGGCGTGTAAACGGGTCTGCCCAGTATGGGCCAATAGGCCCGCTGCAGTATCTTCCATGTTCATCTAGTCGGAAGAAAGATACCTGTCAATCTGACCTGATCTCACGTTGGTCACAGGTCACGCCGGAGATCGTCAGTGACCCTGTAACGTCCAGGAGGTCACCAGGTCACACAGGTACTGGTTTACTGAACCTGGTTATGGCTATCACAGAACGAACTGAGTGGGGAAGACAGACGAGGGGAAGTAACGATGTATTTTTGTTTCGTAGTCAAGTAATGTGTGTAAGAGGGGAAGAAGAGGGGTCGGCTGAGTGAATGAAGAGAGGGGATGGTTGGGATGGGAAAGGGGGAGGGGTCATGGTGCGTGGGGAGAGGAGGAAATATTAAAGCAAAGGTCAAAGGTCAGAGGTGTGTGGATGAGACTGTAAACATCCTCCACACACACACACACACACACACACACACAGTCATTAATAGCACCTCCAGTGACCTCGACCTTTGACCTATCAGCTTGGTAATGAGAGGGAAGGATAGTGCAGGAGGAAATCCGTACCAATTGTTTTCTTTTATTTTAACCCCAATGAAACCTTGTAATAAGTTATAATACAGAATGACAAATGAACAGCAAACTGTGTACTCAAGGCAGCTGTTATTGCATTGATCAAGGTCTTTAAGCAATGTTCACTGTATATTTAAACTAAAGCTAAAAGTACAAACAAAAACAAAATATATTCTCTGCGATACAACGACTGGGTGATAACAATTTAGGAGAGAATTAAATTATTATGGACAGGTGGAGGTAGGCGGTGGTGCTTCCGAAAGTTAGCGAATGACAATTGTTCTCAGTTTCATAGCATTTATCTCAGTATTACGTAAATGTTAACTTGATACTCACAATAAACCCGAGTGTGGGAAGCTTGGGTAAGGATGAGACAGCGGAGTTGACATTTAAGTGTTGCTCAATAACTTAAGAATTGCCTCGACGTCAACCAGACTTGTGTAACTGTGAGAGGTGACGACAGCAATAATCTTCTCTGTTTGCCTGTCTCGTTAAACTACCTGGATGAGTATATTAATTCTGTGTTAGATTACTTTCCTCTTCAGTGCCTGTATCTGTAGGGCCAGCGATCATCACAGGATTAGGTAAATATCTGTAATTTATTATTTTTTAACACGGATAAAATTCCTGCCATAAATAATGATGATGTTCCCCACTAGATGTGCCACTACAGCCTAACGCCTCGTGAATACAAAAGTGGCAAGAGTTTTAAGTGAACTTATCTCTGACAACACGAAATGCATTTTTCCCGACGACTGTCTCTAGGTAATACTACAGGAGTCAGACAACCCGCGACCTCATCACGCGGAACAGTGCCAGCGTCCTCCGGCACTCACATCTAGTTTACCTCCACCCAAAAGACGGCAGAAAATTTGAATAATTTAAAATAATAAATAGAGAGAAGAGGAAAACAAACACTCCCAAAGACGCATTCCTTCGTGTACCAGCAGGACGACCCACCTGACGCAGTAGTAAACAACCCGACCATGTCAACGACTTCCTAAGGACTCGCTCACCTTCAGCAGCTGCTTCCATCCTCATATAATAAGAAACGCTTCCGGTCAGAGAATCTCACATACAATATTCAGACCGAGAAGGAATATTGTACTCTAACTTTGTTCGAGTCCAGCTGAGTACACAGCCTCTAGCAACGACCCGTCAACCAGAAACACCCCGCCTGTTGTGCTGCTCAGCCGTCCCTGCTACAGTACCCCGACAACCGTCTCTCTCACACTCAAAGAGGATTTTTTTTCTCACTTTTTAAGAGTTAATGTTTGGTGTAAAAACCGTAGCCGGATGTACAAGACAACAACAAAGTCTCTCTCTCTCTCTCTGGTGTGTGGTTTATATCTCGTCAGTTTGTTCTCTCCTGAAGAAGACCTGTGACAACCTCCACGGCAACACATCTAAATTTAAACTACACACACGAGGGTCTTCCACACAGTCTCCCCGTAAGAGCAACAACAAAGGTTTTCTCCTAACCATCTCCCCCCCCCCCCCCACCACAATAACGTCAAAACAGGAGATCATCAGCACTGTTATCATCGTCACTATCACCACCAAAGACAATGTTTGGGTTAGTTCGACGCCCTAATGTGCAAACTACAGGTCACTAGGAATGCTATATAGTTTGTTTACACCTGGCAGCACCTGAGGAGTGTCTACCTTCACTATGGACGAGACAGGTAAAACGCGGTGTAATTTTCTCAAATTTCTCGACATTCATTATATACAAGGTGATCGAAAAGTCCCTGTGCATCTGTAATAATCACCCCTATAGCTATTTATCTTATATTACTATAGTATTCATTGAGACTAGGTGCACAGGGACTTTCCGATCACCTATAATATTCCTATTATGTCTTATTTAATCTTATATTTATTTCATCCCGTTAACTCGTCGTCGAAGCTAACCGAAAAGAACTGTCCACTGTACCCCCAGGACTGTGTGGCCACGTAGGTACATTATACACAAGGTGGATCATTATATACCGAGATATCTATTCACAATATTTTTACTCTCCCACGCTGTGACTCTCAAAGACCATCTCCAATACTGTTAGCTTCTCTGTGTGTGTGGGCAGCTTGTGAGTCTGTAACACGAACACGCTCTTGCACAAAATTAAATGTAAAGGAAATGTAGACTAATTTGTAATAATTATTTGACATTTTATCCGCTTCATACATTAACATAGACAATCAAGTTAAGTCTCCGTGTAAGTAATTTAATATCATAATGTAAAGTCTTATAAAAAAATTAGACGAAAAAAAAAACAGACGAAAACCCCAGATTTTATTTATTTTCTGACCTCTGGCCTTTTAAATTTAGTCTCTCCAAGGACATAAATAAAAACAGTACCATTTTTTTTTATCCCCGTGAACATACCTCGGCCTTAAATACAAAATAATCCCCGTTAAGTCTCCAGAAAACAGAGTATTGGAACTGAACTCTGGTGTTGACATGACGAAGGCGACGACGAAGGTGTTGCGAGACGAGTGAGGTTAGGTCGTGGAGTGAAGGACAATATACACATAAATCTCTTTAATATCGACATTATGTAAGGTGTATCTCTCTCCTTCTCCCCTTCTTCCTTCCCCCTCCTTCACCCACTCCTCCATCTCCTTCACCCTCTCCCCCTCCTTCATTCCCCCTTCCTCCTCCTTCACCCCCTCCTCCTCCCTGGGGTGAACGCACTTGGTTATGAGAGTTTGGGATCAATATCCAGCTGAGGTAAGTTGTGAGCTTTGCATAGGTAATGTAACGTAAGGTTTTAGTATCAAAGTTTGTAATGGTTTGTTCCTCTGGTCCCTCCGGTTGCCTCCCTGCTTGCCTGCCCGACTGCTTGCATGATTCCTTGCCTGCCTGACTGCTTGCATGATTCCTTGCCTGCCTGACTGCTTGCATGATTCCTTGCCTGCCTGACTGCTTGCATGATTCCTTGCCTGTCTGACTGCTTGCATGATTCCTTGCCTGCCTGACTGCTTGCATGATTCCTTGCCTGCCTGACTGCTTGCATGATTCCTTGCCTACCTGACTGCTTGCATGATTCCTTGCCTGCCTGCCTGCCTCCTTCCCTCCCTCCCATCCTGCAACCATCCTTCCCTCCCTCCCATCTTGCCTGCCTCCTTCCTTCCCTCCCTCCCATCTTGCCTGCCTCCTTCCCTCCCTCCCATCCTGCATCCCTCCTTCCTTCCCTACCTCCTTCCCCGCCTGTCATTCTGATGTGAGCCGTGACTACCTAGCTCACTCCTTCCTCTCGTTATGCTGCCGGAGACAAGACGTCCACACGGAGGAGTCTGGCCTGACATCCTACCATAGGCACTACTTCAAACATCATCATCATAATAATAATAATAATAATAATAATAATAATAATAATAATAATAATAATATCCGAACACTACAACGAAATATCCGAACACCACAATCATCAAAACCGAATATCCGAACACCACAACTGAACATCCAAACGCCACACCCACCGTACCCACGACAGTAACCGCTCAGCCAATCACGTAACAGCAAGGGCCTAATTTGGGTACTTATGACGATAAAGTCGGCAATCGTCTCTAATGTGGGTACTACCGTCGCCTTACTGCTGCTTACCGTATGAGAGAGAGAGAGAGAGAGAGAGAGAGAGAGAGAGAGAGAGAGATTCACTTCCAACACAACAACCAATAAACACTGTCAACATCACAAGCTGGCTAATGAAGGTACTTAAGCCAAGGTGTTACGTGCGTGGTGTTGACATCTCAGGTGTGGACAGTGTGAAGGTAAATAAACACAACAAGTGAAGAAAAAGAAAAAATCTAATTATCACCTGTGTAATCAAGGCAAAGGTAAACACGAGGAGAAACTAATGATGATAATAAAAGTGTAATGCAGAGAGAGAGAGAGAGAGAGAGAGAGAGAGAGAGAGAGAGAGACGCACAACCCCGCTTTATATCAGGTTAAAAAAACAACTTGTACCATTCAGGGACATAAATTAATACCTTATATAACAACAGCTATTCTCGTAAGGTCTCACAAACGTTAAATATTATTACAGTATAACTTAAAATATCCTCAACATAACGCACAGACAGACATACAATCATCTGCATCGTAATTATAAACTAAATAATTCTGGCTCGTTCTCATGTCAGCCATTTGTGAGTTATTAAAGCCTTTGGGGAAGCTTGAATACAGCAGAAGCTTGTCAGATCTACACAACCCGGGTATAATTCACCATGACGTAAACAAACACCCAAGATATAATTCCGCCTCATGTAGAAGATTTGAATAAACAAGAACTACGTAAAGGTTGAGATAACATGTTTTTCTCTATGGAATAACGATAAAGTAAATAAATAAATAAATAAATAAAGCATACATATAACCAGAATAAAACAAGACAAGAAACTTACCATTCGTCACTTTGAAAACATAACTCTACGTTTCGGATCAAAGCATCAACGTGAACACAGCTGCAGGTCTCTGATAAACTCCTGGCAACAACAGACAACTTATCAGCGATCAAATGGGTTCAGATTCTCTTTTAATCAACACACACCAGCACTAGAGCACTAACTTGTGAGTATAAGCGAGGCTACATAAACATTACGAGCTTTCAAATACATTATATAACTGGTTTGAAGGAGGCGCTAGGATAGTCCCCAACGCTGGCTATAACTCTCTTTGGTACACGACAAGAATAAAACGACGAATGGAACGACGAAATGAAATCTAGTGTAAAAAAAAAACCCCTCAATAATTAGACGACATTAACGGAACGACAAAACGAAATCTAGTGACGAAAAATCTTCAATATTTACACGTAATAATTCCTGTAAGCTGAAGTATTTTATGAAAGAAAGAAAGAATGAAAGAAACAGGTTTATCTGAAGGCCTGACAGCTCAACCAAACCACCGTGTAGAGGATAATGTTACGTTTGAAGGAATATAAAGTGAAAGGGTTAAGTGATTACTGAAATACGATATATTAATAGATTCTTAAAATGGTTAAAACGTCAAAAATAAAAACAAAACTAATTGGTTAAAACTTAAAACTTATTAACAAACAACTTGACACGACGACGCAATGAGTGAAACAATTTGACACGACGACGCAAAGAGTGAAACAAAACAGCAAGACACCACGACGCAAAGAGTGAAACAAAACAGCAAGACACCACGACTCAAAAAGTGAAACAATACGACACGACGACGCAAAGAGTGAAACAAAACAGCAAGACACCACGAAGCAAAGAATGAAACAAACATCACACAACGACGCAAAGAGTGAAGCAAACAACACGACACCACGAAGCAAAGAGTAAGACAATAACAATACCGACGCAAAGAGTGAAACAACACATGACGCAGATTGAAACAAACACCAAGACACGACGACGCAAAGATTGACACAAACGACACATAAAACGCCAACTATAACATTGATAAACTCATCATTCTTCATCCTCAATGAAGATGATTTCTGACCTGCTCATTCATCCTACAACCTACTGACCTCATCATCATCATCATCAATAAAAACACAAATGCATTTCTTTCACTAATATCCGAGATCGAAAACATTAGTGATAGAAATGAAATATTTACTATTATACTTGAGTGCAATATAGGAACTCTGTGTGTGTGTGTGTGTGTGTGTCTGGCCCCTTTAAGGTCTGTTATTGGCTGACTGCTTCCTTGTGTAAAATTTTAGAGTGCTTGATTGGCTGGGAGATTGTGTGGGCTGTTCTCAAGACAAGATAAATTGGGAAGCTCTTTACAAGCACTATACTTCTTCATCTGGGAGAGAGAGAGAGAGAGAGAGAGAGAGAGAGAGAGAGGTAGGTAGGTTTGATCTGTTTACTTCTAAATGACTCCTCTACACAACGTCGTCTCATATCACGAATTATAGAGGAAAAAGGAAGTTTATTGTTTTGGTTAGGTTAGGTTATGGATAAATATTTTTCCTTGGATTATATAAAGATTAGCAACCCTAGTTTATTTCTCCTGGTGATTAAACACCCTAAACTAACCTAACCCCTAACCTAACCTAACTTATTACACGTAGAGAATAATCCGCTATAAATAGAACTCACTCTATCACTATAAGTATATCCACTAAATCCTCAAAAATTCATCTTGCCATAAGCTTTAGTGCCAAGAGCTTGCTAAGCTTTTAGTGCCAAGAGCTTGTTTTCCTACTTCGTTATTCCACATCTCCAAATCAATCCCCAAATTTCCCCCGTCAGGTATCCTACATCCCCAAATCCATCCCCTAAATCCTTCCCCCACCCGTCAAGCTTCTTTGATTCCAATATTATTACGTAGGATCAAAAGCGTCCTCAAACCCATTTATCCTCATCAATGTCCCGTTTCAAAGGGAGTAACTAGCTCCCCCCCCCCCTCCCTAAGACCTTCATATCTGATTCCTGTTGTCGCATATCAACAGGGTATTGTAAGGGCGAGTAGCCAGTGTTTATTTGTGGTCACGGGGCTCCTGCTGGGGGGGGGGGGAGGTGGTAGGGGTGGAGGGGGTGGTAGGGGGGGACCATCATTACCCCCCGTGACAGACAGCTGGATGATGTAGGCTGTAGAGGATGATGGAGAGTCCTTAGAATAATAAACCTTGGCACTACAACTACTGGATAATACAAGGGTACGTTTGGTTTGTGTTGCAGTGTTTTATTTGACCGGGATTATGTTTTAGAGTTTTATTTGACCGGGTTTATGTTCCAGAGACTTTTATTTAACCGTGATTGTATTAACTACGACTAGATCGCCTTTCATTAATCTTTAGGCATTGTTTTCCCAAGAATTTAACTTATAACGCAATCTTTCCTTAGTCTCCTCTCTTCTCTTCTCCTCTCCTCTCCTCTCCTCACCTCACCTCTCCTCTCCTCTCCTCTCCCTCACCTGTATGGCTATAGCACGTAAGGTATCTATGACTGGTGTGGGAGGGAGGCAGATTTTGTGAAGTAATGGGGCTTCGTAGAGGGGATGCTTCTACAATGAACGAGAGAGAGAGAGAGAGAGAGAGAGAGAGAGAGAGAGAGAGAGAGAGAGAGACATCAACGTTAACACTAATATTGTTATTGATGGTGCAGGTGGAGGAGGCCTTGTGTCGATGGCCCCAACTTGACCGGACTCCTTCACCTTCTTTCTCTCCCTCCCTCCCTCCCTCCTTCCCTCCCTCACCTTCCTCCCTCCCTCACCTTCCTTCCCTCCCTCACCTTCTTTCTCTCCCTGCTTATTGGTGTTCTTGTTGACAGTTTCATGTTTACTGTCGTGTGTCGTGTTGCTGCGTCCGTGTTTGTGTTCCTTGTGTGAATTAGTGTGAGTTTCGCAAGCTGTTTGGGTCGTTATCACCAATTGTTTACCGCTAGTGTGTAGTTTGCCCAGGTAGTTGTTTGCTTTTTTGCTGTTAGTTGAAACGGACTTAGCTCTCTCTCTCTCTCTCTCTCTTTTTTTTCTCTCGTATTTTCTTCCAATTACAACTTTATTCGCTCTATTTAATTGTTCTTCTTCTACGATATATCAACAATTCGTACCAAATAATTTTTCCCTTATAATAAATACATTTTTTTCTGATACACAATTGATTAATAATTCATAGCTTAATGTTCTACTTCTATTCCTCATCAACACACTCAAATCATTCCCTCACACACACACACTCTACTAACTCTTAAATATTCCTTATCAACACACTCAAATCATTCCCTCACACTCACACACACTCTACTAACTCTTAAATATTCCTTATCAACACACTCAAATCATTCCCTCACACACACACACACTCTACCAACTCTTAAATCTTCCTCATCAACACACTCAAATCATTCCCTCACACACACACTCTCTACCAACTCTTAAAAATTGCTGGCAAATTATTATACCTTAACAGAGTCTTGGCTCACGGTTTCCTGAGGTCAAATTCATCTCTCCAGATTTTTTGAAATTACCCTGACGAGGAAAAAAATTCACCGAGTATATTATTTACCTCCCTTGTGTGTGTGGGGGGGGGGGAGGAGGAGGAGGGAGGGAGGAGGGAGAGGGGAAGGGAGGGGGAAGAATGGGACGTGTCAATCTCTTCCTCCTCTGCACCTTCGGTTTATTCACGACCCACTGCTTCCTCCCCTCCTCTGTGAATTGCTATACATCGTCAGTCTTAGTTTTCTCCTTTTAGTTTGCTCTCTCTCTCTCTCTCTCTCTCTCTCTCTCTCTCTTTCTTCCTGTTTCCACTTTCACCTTTTCATTTAACTTTCCTTTCTTTCGTTTTTCGTTTCTTTAATTTTGTCTTCTTTTGTAATTTCCATTTATCATTTTCGGTCTTATTTTATTTTCTTGGGTTTTTTCTTCTTCCTTCTTTATCACTTTTCTTCTGTGTCTACCTCCTTCCTTATTCACCATTTCTGATCTATCCATTCTTCCATTTTCTCTTTTACTTTATTTTCTTCTCTCTCTCTCTAATTCTCGGTACTTTAGTCTTCTTCTTTTCCTTTATCTCCTTTTCTATCTTTATTCTCTCTCTTCCTTCTCTGCCTTTTCGTCTCTTTATGTCTCTCCCTTGTCTTCTCCACATTTTAATTATTCATGACTTTCTCCCTGTCTTCTCGTGTTGCTTCTCCCTTGTTTTATTAAATCTTCTTCTTCTTCTTCTTCTCCTCCTCCTCCTCCTCTCTCTGCTCCACCTTTAAGCTCTTCTCTCCACCTCTCCTTCCGCCAACTTTAATCTCCTACTATCTTTCTTCCTCTGCCTCTCTCTCTCTCTCTCTCTCTCTCTCTCTCTCGCTCTCTCTCTCTCTCTCTCTCTTCCAAATTTAATCTTCCGTCTGTAGCTTTTCTATTACCCTTTATTTCTTTTTCTTCTTCTTCTTTCAGTTCTAATCTCTCTTTTTTTTCCTCCTCTACGTCTCTTAATTTTATTCTTTTTCTCTCTTCTTCTTCTCAATTATCTTGATCTCTTGTTTATCTCTCCATTTTTTTATCTCTCTCTTTCTCTCTTCTGCTTGTTCAATGTCATCTCTTTTTTTTTATCTTCTATCATGGTTTTAATTTCTTCTCTCCCTCCTCCTCCCCCTCCTTCTTCTGCTCTTCCTCCTTCTCTTCCCATTCTACTCCTCTTTCTCCTAATTCTTCTCCTGTTCCTCCAGTCTCCCCCCCCTCACTGGACCCCTGGATACTTCACCCACTGGGACCAAAAACCTTTTAGGACCGACGCTGGATGTGGCCCAAGAATATTTCCACAATTTCCGCCACGGGAGAAATTATTTCTGATCTCTTTGAAGTTTTAGTTGCAATTTTTGTGCCTTTATTTACACATTTTGTGGCGTAGACGGACGGATTGATATATATATATATATATTATATATATATATATATATATATATATATATATATATATATATATATATATATATATATATATATATAAATAAATCAATATATGGTTAAGTCAATAATATATTACTATTATATATATTGCCCAGTACAGTAAACCCTCTCAGTAGGGTGTGTGTGTGTGTGTGTGTGTGTGTGTGTGTGCTGTGAGGCAGGACTTATAGGTCTGACTCATATCAAGTGTCAAGTGGTCAGGATTGAGAAGTGTAATTAATTGTATAGGGTGAGTATAATGGTTTAGACAGACAGACAGACAGACAGACAGACAGACAGACAGACAGACGTAAAACAATTTAAACTACAGACGTCCGCTGTAGTCTTAGCGGTGTTTACCTTTGTGGTGACCTGGGAGGGAAGAGGGGGAGGGAGAGGGGGAGGGAGATGGGGAGGGATGAGGGTGAGAGAGAAGAAGTGAAGGTAGAGGAGAGAAGAGGAGAGGGAGAAGCTAGAAGAGAGGAGAGGGAAGCAGGAGGGGAGACGGTGAGAAGAGAAGGGAGTAGGGAGAGGGCGAAGAGAGAGAGAGGGGAAAGAGAAGAGAGGGAGGGGAAGGGAGAGAGGAGTGAGGAGAGAAAGGAGAGAGAGGAAAGAGAGATGGAAGTGAGGAGAAAGGGGGGAGAGAAAGAGGCAGGGGAAAGAGAGAGGGGAGAGAGGAGACAGGGAGCGGAAAGACAGAGGGGAGAGAGGGAGGGGAAAGGGAGGAGGGAGGGGGGAGAGGAACGGGAGATGAATGTTTTATGACCGCCTCAGTGTTATACAAGGTCTCTGTCTCTCCTACAGTATCTTCTCTCTCTATGTCTCTCTATTAAGACTTTAGGGGGGAGACGCTTAAAAGGGGGAAGACAACAACAACAACAACAACAACAACAACAAAATAACAACAACGATAAAAACAATAACAATAACAATAATAATATCAATAATAACAAGACACTAACAACAACAACAATAATAACAAAAACAACAGCAAAGACAACAATAGGCAATCAGCCACTTAAAACAAACTCCTCTTGAAATAGTTTACGAATTCTTATAAACACACTACAACAACACAAAGTTTCAGGTAGAGATCTCACAGCAGCGGCCCAGTACGTGTGTCGTGAAAAAAGTACTGCAGCAACTTCCCTCCGCCACTAACAAAATCAACTAGTTTACCTAACATAACATACCCTAACCTAACATAACATACCCTAACCTAACCTAACCTAACATAACCTGACCTAACATACCCTAACCTAACCTAACATAACCTAACCTAACATACCCTAACCTAACCTAACATAACCTGACCTAACATACCCTAACCTAACCTGACCTAACATAAAACCAACCCAAACCAACCCAACCCAACCTAACCGAACCTAACCGAGCCTAACCTAACCAGCACCCCAGGGCCAGCCATCTGCTACAGCTGGTGGTGGGACTTTAAAGTTGAGTTAGATGGCGGGAACACAGCTGGTGTTGGGACCTAAGCGTTGCGTGCAGCTGGTGTCAGGACCTTAGGAATGGCTTGTGTATGTGTATGTGTGTGTGTGTGTGTGTGTGTGTGTGTGTGTGTGTTGCTTGGTCTCTTAAGATGTATGCAGCTGGTGTTAGGACGTTAGGGATGGTTCTATGTCATGTACAGCTGGTGTTAGGACGTTAGGGATGGCTCTATGTCATGTACAGCTGGTGTTAGGACGTTAGGTATGGCTCTATGTCATGTACAGCTGGTGTTAGGACGTTAGGGATGGCTCTATGTCATGTACAGCTGGTGTTAGGACGTTAGAGATGGCTCTATGTCATGTACAGCTGGTGTTAGGAAGTCAGGGATGGCTCTATGTCATGTACAGTTGGTGTTAGGACGTTAGGGATGGCTCTATGTCATGTACAGCTCGTGTTAGGAAGTCAGGGGTGGCTCTATGTCATGTACAGCTGGTGTTAGGACGTTAGGGATGGCTCTATGTCATGTACAGCTGGTGTTAAGGCGTCCGGGATGGCTCTATGTCATGTACAGCTGGTGTTAGGACGACGGGGATGGCTCTATGTCATGTACAGCTGGTGTTAGGGTTTAAAAAAGTTAGCTAGACGCTGTGTAAAGATGGCGTGACGTCTCCAGAGCGACCCTGGCAGAGCAAACAACGGGCCAACGGAGTCAAAAAAACACTTCATTACCATCAACAAAAGGTGAAGCTCAGGAGGGCCCCGAGCCACCTACGCCGCCGAGGGGAAGGAGAGGAGAATAGGAGGAGAGGAGAGAAGGAAGGGACTGACGGAGGGTGAAGTGAAGAGAAGGAGATGCGTAGGAGGAGAGGAACGAAGAGGAGAGGGAAGGAGGGAGGGATTGGCGGATGATGGAGAGAGAGAGAGAGAGAGAGAGAGAGAGAGAGAGAGAGAGAGAGAGAGAGAGAGAGAGAGAGAGAGAGACTTCACTTAAACCACAGACAAGACGACAGTACATAACCTAAGGTGCCTCCCTCCTTACCTGAGATTCTACCGTAGAACCTCGTCTCACCTGCCATAAGTCTTGACAGGAGAGGTCGAGAGGCTTCACAAACACACTAGCTTTCTCGATTACGTCACATCCTTCACCTACTTACATATACCAGAGGGGCTCCTTTAACATTACAAGTGTCAGGTACTCTTAAGGTTCGAATACCACTGTTCGGTCGGGTTGGTTCACGTTGGTTCGGGGTTGGTCGGGGTTTAGTCAAGTTGGTTCGGTTTAGTTCGGGTTGGTTTGGGATAGTCAAGTTGGTTCGAATTGGTTTGTTTCGGATGCAATACAATCTCATCGATTTAGCTTCCATATATCCAATACAAACCCAAAACTAATCCTCCAACGCTACAAAGACGTCAAGGGATTCAAGAAGGACTTTTAACACCTCAGGAGCTTAGGACCTCTCGTTTATCATGACTCCAAGATCAACAGAGTCCTACAGAGTCCTCCAGTCCGCCTACAAGAGCCTGACGGGGAGCTACTCGACCTGTGAGATGATCAAACCACAACAAAACAAATCTGGTGATATTTTTTTCCCCATATGTATTCTTGTCTATGTGTAGTGTACTTACAAACACTTTATGGCGAGAACTTCAATTATTTTGTAAGTGTTTTGCTTAATTCTTCTCACTTAATCCCCCGATTTTGGTGATTCGAACCTAGGACCAGCTAACCAATCAGAGGAGGTAATTTTGGTGATTCGAACTTAAGACCAGCTAACCAATCCGAAGCAGTATCTTCTGGTGATTCGAACCTAGTACCAGCTAACCAATCCGAAGCAGTATCTTCTGGTGATTCGAACCTAGGACCAGCTAACCAATCCGAGGCAGTATCCAGTCAGTCACTAATTGTGTACAATCGAGACCTAGCAGGTGCAGGGACCCTCTACCTACCACAAGACGCCTTCCTCTGCACACAAGACGGATTGAGAGGTGGACGAGACTCGCCATAACGCGGGTCTTGAGGAAATCACTTGAACAAACCCACGAGATTAAGGTGATCCAAGGGGAGCTTCCTGTACAAATATATATAATGTAGACACACACACACACACACACACGACATTTAACATTTGCTGATCACACCTGTCCTAAACTCTTCATCCTACATACAGCCTACAGACAGCCTACGAACATTTCTTAGTAACCCTGAATTAATAAGACAAACATTAGGAAAAATATGGGACTAATTTTCCTTAAGTATTTTCCGATAATATTCTTGAGCTATTCACCATCCTCTGTCAACTCTCCAATGTTCAACCAGAGTTAATTTGTAATCCTGATGTGATTGAGTTTTAGAGGAAAAAGTAAGAATATTAATAAAAATAAGAATTACTGGAGAATGTCAAGTATTTTTTTTATACTGCAATGGAAGATAATGATAATAATATATTTTAATCGTTCTTAACTTTGGTCAATGTTATTAATCAATAATAATAATAATAATAATAATAATAATAATAATAATGAAAATAATAATAACTAATAAAATAACAATACTACTCTTACTATTACTACTACTACTAATAATAATAATAATACCCATACAAAACAATCTTTCCAATTCACAGAACAAATGAACATCACACAAATACATTCCAGCGATAAAGAATGTAAAAAAAAAAAATAAATAATAAAATAAAAAAATGTATATATCATCCTTGTATATTTACGTCCACTGATAATTCCATTGTATTTCGTTTCCCATTTTCTTCGTCCAGTACAACAAGTTTTATGTGTCAGTGATAAAAATGGAGACACAAGAACACACAATAACAGCTCAGGTCGACATATTTATCCACAGTATTATCCCGTCAGCGTGTTTACCTTAGTGACGTCACAGTGTTTGCCGCAGTGCATTGTGGGATGACTGGAAGGCCCCGACCGCCACCACAATGTCAACAAGAGACTAGTTATTATTACTTCGTCTACCGGAACTGTCACGGCGCATGTACTGTCCTTTTTAGATGTTTATGTTTTATTTTTGAATAAATAGTGAACTTCAATATTCCTTTACTGTGTGTGTGTGTGTGTGTGTGTGTAGAGAGTGGATGACCTTGGTACTTATTCTAAAAAATTTCGTTATGATTAAAATATTTCAGATTTCCTTCTCTCTCTCTTCTTCAACCCTCCTCTCTCCTTCCAGCACCTCCCCCTCTCTCTCCCTCCAGCACCTCCCCCTCTCTCTCCTTCCGACTCCCTCTCTCTCTCGTTTTTCATGATCGCTTTACTGTCGGAATCATTTATCGCAATATTGACTTTTGATATTGTTAAAATACGAATTATGGGACTCCGGCAATCCTCTTGTTGATCTGTTTATAGCTCAAGGTATTGGCTCCTCCTATGCTACACAGGTGAGAGAGAGAGAGAGAGAGAGAGAGAGAGAGAGAGAGAGAGAGAGAGAGAGAGAGAGAGAGAGAGAGAGAGTAGGATTGAGAGTGCATAAAGCGAGTAAAGCGAGACGAGAAAGAGAGAGAGATAATTACCTTACCCACCTTAATCCAGCTAACGAAGGAGATAACATAATGCAGATAGTGGAGGACCTCAGCTGGCGAGTATAGTGTAATAAACCACCAGATTGTTATCATACTCAGGTGGCGAGTAATCATGCTGGCGAGTCATCATGCTTACACACACACACTCCAGGTATAATTAATTAACAAGCTTGGTTATTAGAGCCAGTTTGTGTTATGTATGTGTGTGTAGTAGTTTAAGTCGCCATATTAGTGGGTGGAGCAGCTGCCAGGGTGTGTATGGTGGGTGGAGGAGGTAGTGTATGGTGGGTGGAGGAGGTAGTGTATGGTGGGTGGAGGAGGTAGTGAGGTAGTGTATGGTGGGTGGAGGGGGTAGTGTATGGTGGGTGGAGGGGGTAGTGTATGGTGGGTGGAGGAGGTAGTGTATGGTGGGTGGAGGGGGTAGTGTATGGTGGGTGGAGGGGTAGTGTATGGTGGGTGGAGGGGGGTAGTGTATGGTGGGTGGAGGAGGTAGTGTATGGTGGGTGGAGGAGGTAGTGTATGGTGGGTGGAGGGGGGTAGTGTATGGTGGGTGGAGGAGGTAGTGTATGGTGGGTGGAGGGGGGTAGTGTATGGTGGGTGGTGGGAGTAGTGTATGGTGGGTGGAGGGGGGTAGTGTATGGTGGGTGGAGGAGGTAGTGTATGGTGGGTGGAGGGGGGTAGTGTATGGTGGGTGGAGGAGGTAGTGTATGGTGGGTGGAGGGGGTAGTGTATGGTGGGTGGAGGGGGGTAGTGTATGGTGGGTGGAGGGGGGTAGTGTATGGTGGGTGGAGGAGGTAGTGTATGGTGGGTGGAGGGGGTAGTGTATGGTGGGTGGAGGGGGTAGTGTATGGTGGGTGGAGGAGGTAGTGCATGGTGGGTGGAGGGGGTAGTGTATGGTGGGTGGAGGGGGTAGTGTATGGTGGGTGGAGGGGGTAGTGTATGGTGGGTGGTGGGAGTAGTGTATGGTGGGTGGGGGGGGTAGTGTATGGTGGGTGGAGGAGGTAGTGTATGGTGGGTGGAGGGGGTAGTGTATGGTGGGTGGAGGGGGTAGTGTATGGTGGGTGGAGGGGGTAGTGTATGGTGGGTGGGGGGTAGTGTATGGTGGGTGGAGGGGGTAGTGTATGGTGGGTGGAGGGGGTAGTGTATGGTGGGTGGAGGGGGTAGTGTATGGTGGGTGGTGGGAGTAGTGTATGGTGGGTGGGGGGGTAGTGTATGGTGGGTGGAGGAGGTAGTGTATGGTGGGTGGAGGGGGTAGTGTATGGTGGGTGGAGGGAGGTAGTGTATGGTGGGTGGAGGAGGTAGTGTATGGTGGGTGGAGGAGGTAGCGTATGGTGGGTGGAGGGGGTACTGCATGGTGGGTGGAGGAGGTAGTGTATGGTGGGTGGAGGGGGTAGTGTATGGTGGGTGGAGGGGGGAGGTGTATGGTGGGTGGAGGAGGTAGTGTATGGTGGGTGGAGGAGATAGTGTATGGTGGGTGGAGGGGGGGAGGTGCATGGTGGGTGGAGGGGTAGTGTATGGTGTTTACAAGAGTGTATGAGGTAGTATGAGAGTGTGTGAGGCGATAGAGTGCGTGAGGCGGTAGAGTGTTTGAGGCGGACTCAGAGTGTGAGGCAGTATGAGTGTGTGTGAGGCAGGGTGTGAAGCAGTGTGTGAGGCAGCATAAGAGTGTACGAGACAGTAGAGTGTGTGAAACGGTAGAGTGCGTGAGGCGGTAGAGTGCGTGAGGCAAAATTATGAGTGCGTGTGTGAAGCAGTATGTGAGGCAGTAAAAGAGTGTGCGAGGCAGTAGAGTGTGTGATGCGGTAAAGTGCGTGAGGCAGGGTAAGAGTGTGTGAAGCGGTAGAGTGCGTGAGGCAGTATAAGAGTGCGTGAGGCGGTAGAGTGTGAGGCAGTATGAGTATGTGTGTGTGGGGCAGGGTGTGAAGCAGTGTGTGAGGCAGCATAAGAGTGTGTGTGAGACAGTAGAATGTGTGAGGCGGTAGAGTGCGTGTGGCGGTAGAGTGAGTGAGGCAGCATTATGAGTGTGTGGAGCAGTAGAGTGCGTGAGGCAGTATAAGAGTGCGTGAGGCGGTACAAGGCAGGACATGTCTGAAGGTTATTTTGAGCGTCACCATTGGTGGGGTGGGAGGGAAGCCTTCATACAGCGGCCCACGATCCTTTGATCCTGGGCGCGGGGCTTCCACCACGCCCATCCACGCCTCTATCACGCCACCCCTTCGTCTCCACCACGCCTCACCCACGCCTTTAACCACGCCACCCCTTCGTCTCCACCACGCCCCATCCACGCCACACCCTCCAAAACATCACCCTCACCACATCCACACACAATACCACATCTCGTGTACCCTCCTGGGGCTAATTTATGTATAAACCCTCTTTGTCTTATTACACAACTCTCTTCCTGTCTCTCTCCCTGTCAATTAATGCATCCATCCACTCATACACAGTATATTTAACGCTTTATACTGAGGCACGTGGACAGTGTTTTCAGTGTCGAGGTCATTAGGGAGAACACTGTAGTGCTCACGGTACTGTGGTGCCCCATTAACACCGACGGCGGAGACCAACACACACACACACACACACACACACACACACACACACACACACACACTGGTTATGTCCTACCATCATAAACATTCATGATTGTTAGAATTATAATGTTTATTTTTTATAACCTGGCACCTTACAGAATAAATCAATACAATATATATATATATATATATATATATATATATATATATATATATATATATATATATATATATATATATATATATATATATATATATATATGTGTGTGTGTGTGTGTGTGTGTGTGTGTGTGTGTGTAGAGGCAGGTGTGGTGACCGAGGTGGATCGATCCAAACACAAATGTGTGATTTCGTCTGTGTGTGCACCTCAGCGGCCCGCTGATGGTAGCCATTTGCGCTGTCGTCCACTTGGCGGTGGTCGTCCAATTACCTGTGGTCGTCCACTTGCCTGTGGTCAACCACTACCTGTGGTCGTCCACTTGCCTGTGGTCGTCCACCTCCGGCGTGTCACATGACCCACATACGTCAGCTGCCTCTTGTGAATCATCCGTGAAAGTTGTCTCTGGTGGCGGCGGTACTCATTAGCCCCATCCTTCACCCTCTCCTTTACCCCCAGTGTTGTGGAGGTCGATACCATGACACACCCTGCAAGAGTCTGGTCACACGCCCTCTACACCCCCTTACTGACGGGACGTTGTTACAGTGAACCAGCAGCGCCCCTCTCGCTCCCAGTCAGTTAGTCAGTCTACTAACATCTTCCCTCATCCAATTCTCACTCGAGGACGGTTAAATAAGCCGAAATAAACCCGGCACTGTTATGTTAAACTATAAATCCAATTTCCTCTAAACAAGACCAACCGTCATGCAACTATAAGACACTTTCTAACAACTTTTCCTCCAAATGCAAATGAAATCAAGAGAAAGTCTGCCAGTAATGATGGACCTCTTACATACCTCTCACCACAACCCACTCACCATCCCTCTAAAAGCATCATACCTCACCACAACCCACTTAACATCCCTCTCTCCACACCCCACTCACCACCCCTTTCACAGTATCATACCTCACACCGCAACCCACTCAACATACCACAGCCCACTCACCATCCCACTCAACACCCCTCTCACCCCAACCCACTCACCACAGCCCACTCACCACCCCTCTCAGTGGTGCTCCCCGGTGAGAGAAAACTTTCACGAGTTAGATACTGAGGGAGTTTTCCTTAAGTATTAATTGAAAGTTCAAAGAGTAACGTGTGAGTGAGTGTGAGTGAGTGTGTGTGTGTGTGTGTGTGTGTGTGTATTTAAGCTCACAGCCTACCACAATATCAACCAAACTACCACAAGAGTCAGGATATCTGCCAGGGATCTACCACGACACATCACCGCCGAACGAGCCATTCACACGAGAAATTTCAATCTAAGCTCATCTCAACACACACACACACACACACATGTTTCATCTGTCCCCCCTCATGTATCAAAGCGATCTGGCTGTGTGTGTGTGTGTGTGTGTGTGTGTGTGTGTGTGTGTGTGTGTGTGTGTAAGGGTTCATTGCACTGGATGGAAAACAGGAACAGAGGAGGATGGATGGAATATGGAAGAGGATAAATGAAATAGTTTAAGGGAGGATGGAGGAAATATGGAAGAGGAGAAATGATTGGAATATGTAGAGGGATGGAAGGGATGGATGACGTAGGAGGGAGTGTGGATGATGACGGAAGAGTGTGGATTATGACGTAATATAGTGTGGAGGATGATGTAAGGAGGACGAAGGATGGAGAGAGAGAGAGAGAGAGAGAGAGAGAGAGAGAGAGAGAGAGAGAGAGAGAGAGAGAGAGAGAGAGAGAGTGGATTAACATGTGGATAAACGGATATGAAAAAAAAACACACCGATAAGACGAAGATTATTATAAAAAACACACAAAAACAATACATCCGAAACAAGTGTGTGTGTGTGTGTGTGTGTGTGTGTGTGTGTGTGTGCGTGAACGTGATGTATACAAGTTTGTTACGCTCGTTTTCGTACACTCCCTTTATTGGGTCGTTTCGTACACAGGTTATTGGCCATTTCGTTTACAAGATGAAAATTATTAAGTTTTTGTAGCCCAGTTTTATTTCTTATTAGTATTCATATATTGTCGGGTCGGGTCAGGTCGGGTCGTGGTCGGGTCGGGTTAGGGTAGGGTAGGGTCGGGTCGGGTCGGGTCGGGTCGGGTTAGGGTGGGTTGGGTCGGGTCGGGTCGGGTTAGGGTGGGTTGGGTTAGGTTAGGTTAAGCTGGAATAGGTTATTTCAATATTACAAAATAAAATTATATTCTTCGCTAACTTAACCTAAGGTAACCTGGCCCCATGGAGTTGATAGTACCATACCTGTAGTGTGGATCGACCATGACAGCCGGGTACCAATTTAACCTCCAGCCTAGCGTCAACTATTTATAGAGAGTAATTTACAAAATGACAACATGATGGTTTCCGCATAATTATCTATATCTAAACTCATAAATAAATCTAAACACAAGCTTTTAAGGGGTAATATGAGGGGCATGACGCACATAAATAAAAATATGGATTATCCTCTTTAAAAAAATATATGATTATCGAAACGAAGTGAAAAAAATTAAATTCTTGGTTTGCATTCGAATAAAAAATAAATATTGCCTAAAAATCGTTAGTGAGGTCAGGGAAGGAGGTTAAGAGGTCAGCTAAACACAAAGAAAAAATTAATGTTGGTTATTTGTACTGAGGGAGGGAGGGAGGTGGGGTGTGGTGCGGGGGTTTGGGGGCAAGCATATAAAAGGCCAGGGCGCAGAGTAATACAAGTCCGCATAATAAACATTCTTCGTAATTGAAAACGTGAAAATACACCAAACTAAGTAACTTAACTTTAATAATAATAATAATAATAATCATAAAAAGAACATTAAAATCTCTACTATAATTTAAGAAAGATTTATTAACTTAAAATAACTATTATATACGTCTCAATAATATTTTCAGAAAGTAAATGTAATTAATGCTATTAATTTTATGTTTTGCTTCAAGTCAAACAAGTATAAATTCATTGTTACGTCTTCATTACGAGGGAGAATTTATCGTATGGATCTGTACAGGCAAAAGTCTACGGAAACTGCGCGCCACATTTAACTAACTCAAAACTCGCTGCAAAACCTCCCTCTCCATCTCTACCTAACTCCTTCCCTCCTTCCCTCTCTACCTGCCTCTCTCCCTCTCTCCTTCTTTACCTCCCACCCTCCGTACCACCCACCCAGCTACCCTCCTTCTCTCCCTACCTCTGATTCGCCCCGAGCTGGTAAAAAAAATCTACGTACATCGCGCGCCACATTTCACTAACTCACAACTCGCTGCACCTCATCCCTCCCTCCGTTCCCTCTCCCTCCGTTCATCCACCCTCCTTCCCTCCCTGATTCGCTAGTCACGGTGGTGGGGGCCTGAGCCTGTGAACAATGAATCTGATGTGATGCGTTGACTGTGAGGCTGACAGCAGTATATTTATAGTGATGCAGGCGAGATAATAATGAGGGTGATTCATTGATGGTGACTCAGTGATGGTGAGTCAGTGATGGTGAGTCAGTGATGGTGTGAACAAGACTAACAGTGACACAGTGACTACACCAGCTGTACTCTGCACACTCACACTACCAATATCTCACCTCTCATTAGTGCCACCCTAATTAGCGGCACAGATTCTCCCAGAGGGCCACGACCCACCCAGTGTCATGACCCACCCAGTGTCACGACCCACCCGGTGTCACGACCCACCCAGTGCCACGACCCACCCAGTACCATAACCCATTAACCCACCCAATGCCATGACCCACCCAATGCCATGACCCACCTAGTGCCACGACCCACCCAGTGCCATGACCCACCCAGTGCCACAACCTTCAGGCAGACGGGCAGAAGAACGAGTATGGTGGGCGGCTCCAATATTTCATTAGGCACATGATTAAAACTCGTAAATTATAAATTAGGTCAATTTAGACAGCCAGCCAGCCAACATAAACCAAGGTAAAAAATTCCTGGATGGAGGCAAAGGATCAGTGAAGCGAGAATGAAGCGAGAACAGTGAGGCGAGAACAGTGAAGGCGAGAATGAAGCGAAAATATAACAAGAACAGTGAAGCGAGAACACTGAAGCAAGAAATGAAGTGAGAGACATGTGAGAACAGTGAAGCGAGAAGTGAAGTGAGAACGGTGAAGCAAGAGAGACGACAACTATATAGGGAAGACCCATCAAACGCTGGCCATACAATACCATGAAAAGAATCGTCCACCTGCCAATTAATTACCTCATAATGACCCAATTACATCGAAATGGATGAGGATAATTGAGGAAAAGAGGATTTCTTTGTGGGTTTATAAAAGGCATTAAGAGGTGGTGATATGATGAATGCATTACCATTATCACCATTACTACTACTACCACCATTACTATTACTACTACCACCATTACTACTACTACCACTATCACTATTACTACCAACACCATTACTACTACTACCACTATCACTATTACTACTACCACCATTACTACCACCACTATCACCATTACTACTACTACCACCATTACTGTCACTACTACTACCACCCCCACCACCATTTCTACCACTATTACCACCACAAATCCTGGAGGAAATTTTACTGACCAGGTTTTGTCATGAGCATCAACCCAAGTGTCCTTTATGTCCGTTTAAATGTCTATTACCCTCACCAGGTCAATAGTCCTTAATTGTTACTCACGTTCTTGTTTTCACTCCAATTTACATCATAACTCTACTTACACAATCATTAATGGGAAGGTTTTACACAGCTTTCCAGGTTAGGTCAGGTTAGGTTAGGTCAGGTCATGTCAGGTTAGGGTAGATTAAGTGGAAGAGAGAAGGGCGGTCAACTCAGCTATGGACACACACACACACACACACACACACACGATATAGACCAAACTAATGCTTTAGGCTTGACACAAATTAGATATATGAATTACTTAGAACTATTTTTTTTCTTCATATAAACACCAGACCGTCTCGAGACACGATTCAACCTTTTATCATGTACTAATTATACTGATTTTTTTTCTCTTCCTAATTAACCAAAAAAAAATAAAAATGGCGACACATTCATAGCCGCAAAAAAAAAAAAAAAAAAAAATCGACGTGTTTTTCTCTCTAACGAAATCTTCTTTAGTCAGTCTCTCAACACAACACTTAGTACGGTATATCAGGATCTCAATTTTACTTTATTTTTTCACTCGTCTTGTCCTAACCTGACCTGACCTGACCTGACCTAACCTAACCTAACCTAACCTATCCTAACCTAACCTGACCTGACCAATGGCTGTGTATACGTGACCCACTGCTCCTACACACAGAGGGTCGCCCCTACCTTCCTGTATCTCTTCTCCACGACCTATGGGGATTGACTTATCATCTTCCCTGCTGTCACTGCCAGCCTCCTGCCTTTAGTCCCTCGCTGTGTGTGCGTGTGTGTGTGTGTGTGTGTGTGTGTGTGTGTGTGTGTGTGTGTGTGTGTGTGTGTGTGTGTCCTCCCTCTACGCTCCTTCCTCTCTTTTTATCTCCCTCCCTCCATCCGTCTCTCTCCCTCCCTCCATTCTGCAGTAACCTTTATGGTCAATGTCTCGAGGATAACGGTGTCCATTAATCACATTTATCACGGGGAAGATGCAACACTTGCCACCCCACCCCTCTTCCTCTTCTTCCTCCTCCATTCCCTCCTCTTCCTTCTCCACCTCTTCCTCCTCTTCCATTCCCACCTCCTTCTCCACCCTCATCCACTCCTCCTTCATTATATAAGAGACACTCTATTTAAACCCAATACATAAAAATCTCTCGCCATTTCTCACGTATCTCGTCTCCTGTGTGTGTCAGGTTAAGTTAAGCTAGGTTAGGTTAGGTTAAGTTAGGTTAGGTTAGGTTAGTATACTTCATATATCATTTACCTCATCTCGTGCCGTGTGAGGATCACTTGCACACAGTTCACTACATCAGCTGTCGCCGAGGCCCTTCACTGCCCTCACCAGACTAACCTGGATGGAAGAAAAAAGAAAAAATCATTATTATTATAATTTCCAGCATTATTTCCATGACTACGATTATAATTACGAATATAAATTTAAACTCATCTGAAGTTTCTCATTTAATTTTAACCTTTACGACTGGCTGCTTAAGGTCTAAATTATGTTTTTATCCTCGTAAATAAATATTCCCGCCAGACTCTTAATACTTCATGCAAATTATGTTTCAATTGACACACACACGGACACGCACGCACAGTCAACTACGCGAGCGTGCACTACACCAGCGACAAGGGTAGTAAACAGAACTAGACAAACATCTCACTGTTTACAGTCTGTCGTTGTCTGTGCTGGAACTACCAGCCGCTGCCCGCTTTCTACGGCCGGGCTACACCCCAGGTACCCAGCCATCCATCATCGGTACTTGTCTGTCATGTTCAGTTTTCCGGTTCAACACCTTGTGTATGTTATGTGGTCAGAATAGGTGTGTTAGCCCCGTGGGGAGCCCATTCCGCCGCCCAAAATGATCCTTATGTACCGCTCATAGAGGCGAGAGTGGCGCGCCTCCGTCCTCGCCCTGGCGAGTACCAGATACCCTCTCCAGGTACTGTACCAAGCTGTTGCAGGTCCCCCTCTCACATAGAGCCTCAGTAACACGATCCCAAGACAACCACAAGGTACACAGAAAGACCACGGCCTGAGTCTTGACTGAATGACTGTACTAAAGACCAACTTGGTGTCTTTTTCAAGGTTGTAACTGCTTCACCTTTGGCCTCTGACCCAGTGCCCATAAGTACACCTTTTGCAGGTGATACACTAGGGGACTCCATTATTTTTACAACATAGCAACATCGACAAAAATCCCCAAATTTTAATATAAAACCATTTAAATTTATACAGTACAAGGTCATATAAAATACCTGGATTCTCAGATATAAACATTACAGTAAGCTCATTCTTTTCCGACGTCCAAGTATTTTAAGTCGGAAAGGTCAGGGCGTCATCAGAGAGTCATGAAGGGTTATTTTTGCAACCTGTGAAGCTTACGGCTCACGTGTTCTTGACCACCTGTCGTGTTGAAGACCTCTGACCTACGTTGTCTAAATGAAAGAATATTATTTACGCAGTCGTACAGCTGCTAGCTTAACTAACACCCACCCACCCACACACACACACACACACACACACACACACACACACCCATAAAATACCTCCTTATTTAAATGTTTTTGTCTAGTAATAAAACCAAGGCACGTCTTAAACACATGGTACACTGAGACACATCACCTTCCACTGAGACACGCCACCTTCCACTGAGACACACCACCTTCCACTGAGACACGCCACCTTCCACTGAGACACGCCACCTTCCACTGAGACACACCACCTTCCACTGAGACACACCACCCTCCACTGAGACACACCACCTTCCACTGAGACACACCACCCTCCACTGAGACACACCACCCTCCACTGAGACACACCACCTTCCACTGAGACACACCACCTTCCACTGAGACACACCACCTTCCACTGAGACACGCCACCTTCCACTGAGACACGCCACCTTCCACTGAGACACACCACCTTCCACTGAGACACACCACCTTCCACTGAGACACACCACCTTCCACTGAGACACACCACCTTCCACTGAGACACACCACCTTCCACTGAGACACACCACCTTCCACTGAGACACACCACCCTCCACTGAGACACACCACCCTCCACTGAGACACGCCACCTTCCACTGAGACACGCCACCTTCCACTGAGACACACCACCTTCCACTGAGACACACCACCTTCCACTGAGACACACCACCTTCCACTGACACGCACCACCTTCCACTGAGACACACCACCTTCCACTGAGACACACCACCTTCCACTGAGAGACACCACCTTCCACTGAGACACACCACCTTTCACTGAGACACACCACCTTCCACTGAGACATCTTCTTCATTAAAAGATCCGAGAAAAAGCCAGGAGACGTCAAGACACCAGGATGGATGAGAAATATTAAGAAATGTAATCCCTTGAGAGATATAAGACCTTAGATGATGCAATACTGAAGACAGCCTGTTAATCCCTGAAGTGGTGGTGGTGGTGGTGGTGGTGGTGGTGGTGGTGGTGGTGTGGTGGTGGTGTGGTGGTGGTGGTGGTGGTGGTGGTGGTGGTGGTGGTGGTGGTGGTGTGTGGTGGTGGTGGTGGTGTGGTGGTGGTGTGGTGGTGGTGGTGGTGTGGTGGTGTGGTGGTGGTGGTGGGCTGTGGTTGCTATCGCTCAAGATCCGACAATGACGCTTTTAAGGATTGTAAAACCATCACAAGAAACAAACGACACACACACACACACACACACACACACACACACACACACACACACACACACACACACACACACACACACACACACACACCTCCTAAATTTACTTGAAATACTGAATAAATAGATTGTAATGTCCGCCAGATAAAAACAATGTTTCACCTACATTTAAATATCAAATGAAGATAATAGTAATAAAAATTCAGCATTACGTTGATGGCAGGCGGGGAGTGGTGGTTATATATATGTGTGCGTGTGTGTGTGTGTGTGTGTGTGTGCGTGTGTGTGAGAGTGTGTACAAAACGCCGTTATTTACACTGTGAAAAAGAGAGCTTAAGACATATATATTTCCCAGGATTAACACTTCACTGCTAGGATCATGGTGTAAATAAAAATGTGTAAGGGTAGGAGCCTCGCTAGCGCACACACACACACACACTACGTACACGCACCACGCATACATACATACATACATACATACATACATACATACATACATACACACACACAATTGTATATAAACCCAAATAATAAGGCAGATTTCTAAAAAGCCTATTGTGTGTGTGTCTACTAAACCAGTTCTTAGGAAGCGGCTCTTCTATGAACACACCACAGAAACAGACCAGCAATATCACAAGTAAGGAGGAGAAGCAGGAGGCGGCGGAGGAAGAAGAGGAGGCGGCGGAGGAAGAAGAGAAACAGAAGAAGAGAATGAGAAAGAGAAAGCGACCAGCATCCAAACTTTACAACATCCCCTTTGTCGACTTTCATACAGAGAAAACACATGGAAAAAGTAAGTAGGTTATACATGACGCAGTTAAACTATCTCACAACAGCATCATGAAGTGAGAGAGAGAGAGAGAGAGATAGAGAGAGAGAGAGAGAGAGAGAGAGAGAGAGAGAGAGAGAGAGAGATGAGAAAGATGAGATTTCCCTTTTTCTACCTTATGATGATGAATGTTTCTCAGAGTTAAGTGAAAGGACCTAAGAATAACTTTCTTAGAACATTATTTGTGGAAGATAAGAAGAAGAAGAAGAAGATGATGATGACAGTGGTGAACAGTCCCAGAATAACATGTGTTTAATAGATAAGGAGGAGGAGAAGGAGGAGAAAGGGAATGATAAGATGTAAGAAGGAAGAGGAGGAAGAAGGAAGAGAAGGAGGAAGAGGAGTAAGAAGGAAAAGGAGGAGTAGTAGGAGGTGTTTATGGCCGGCTCTACTTTACTCCTGGACACATGATCAATACAGACTGTGAAGCGAAACTCTGGCTGAGTATTAACATCAATACAGAGAGGTGATGTATGGAGGTGTATTACTCTGACGTCAGCCTAGGAGGAGGAGGGGGAGGGGGGTGGAGGGGGGAGGGGAGGGGGTGGAGGGGGAGGGGGAAGGGTAGGGGGTGATAAATTGGAAACTAGTAAAGGGAGATGGGGGGGAAGGAGGAGGAGGGGGAAGAGGAAGAAGGGGGAGGGGAATGTTGTAGGGCAGTTGGAAGGAGAGAGGGAGAGGAAGGAAGGAAGGAGAATGGAAAAAAGGGAAAAGGAAGGGATTAATAGATAAATAGATGAATGTTGTTAACCATCTATCAACATATTTACAAGTCAATCTTTTTTTCCCTCTATTTCCCTACACATATTTTTCTATCAATATATTTCTATAACTATACTTTTTGAAGCTATATTTTTCTCTCACTAAACCTTTTTTTTTATTGTCAGATATTAATAAAAGAAGATATCGAAGCCTTTGTTATGTTTGGCACCGAGGGGACAACGAACACAGTGACATATCGTGTTGACATACTGACTGTAGTCCATCATCATTACATCGGTGAATCTCCGCCACTATATCACTGCTTAGGGTACAAAGTTTGACACCGCGTTTAATGCTAATCCATACTCGCTCCTATACAAAAGGTACTCTTATTACGACTACAGCACAGTATTTCCTTGTAGAATATTGAGAGAGAGAGAGAGAGGGCAGGACGACATTGCTAACATGCTAAAGCGAGAGAGGGAGGTGAGTGTGCCGGGTTGAGGAGGCAGGGCTGTCTGAGGGGTCTAGTGTGGGCCTGGCATGAGATAGGCCCTCCCCTACCCTGCCCCAACCAGCACCTCGAAACACACATTCCCCAGAAACACAGCCCAGGCAAGAGGCATTCCTGAAACCAAGGCGAGATGAAGGTGGGAGGGATGCTAATCCTTATATAGCTCTTGAGATGCCTAACCATGGTTGAGAAATTCCTGGTGCCTGGAAACACCCGCGTGACAAGGGTTCATAATTCAAGCATTCGGTGTATTTAGCTGGAATGATTAACGTACGAGATGCCGAGATACAAAGACGAACGAGGTCGCTAAATGATGCAACCAACTCCGAGATATACAAGAGTGAAGAGATTTATTACGTATTATTAAAGACACGCAGATGAAAATACTCAATAACGAAAACTCTTAAGAAATACGAAACATGAGGAAACTTCAAGGAACAACTCCAGCTCATACAACCAAACTAAAAAAAAAAAAAAACTAAATTAATCTCAAGTTTCTGGATACACTGGAAGGTTAAACGTGGTTCTCAGAATGTCCGAATTGAGGTTAAGACTTTCGACAGATAATACGATTGGGGGGGGGGGGGTGGAGGGGGGATGGGGGGAGGAGGCAGGGGAAGAGGGGGGGCAGGGGGGAGGGGGTTGGCAGGGAGGGATGGGGAGGAGGGAGGGGGGGAGAGGGGTGGTGGTGGGGGAGGGGGCGATGAATAAGTCGGTGTTAAGGAGAGAAATTTGAAGGCCTTTGAAGCGAGTCCAGTTAACTCTTATAGTAGAACAATATCGGATAAAAGGTACAGTGTGATACCTCGATATAACGGACTTATCTCTTCTATATAGTTCGTTAGATGGAGGTTTTATATCAACGAACCCTCGATATAACGGACTTATCTCCCCATGTAATCAATTAGATGTGGGTTTAACATATAAGAGACCCTCGATATAACGGAATTTCCTCTCCATATAGTCCGCTAAATAGAGGTTTCACTATATAATGTTCTTCTTTCGGGACGATTAAAAGGGAAATTCCTAAACTTTAGCTCACAAACAACTACACACTTTAAATATACAAGGAAACAAGAGAGAGAGAGAGAGAGAGAGAGAGAGAGAGAGAGAGAGAGAGAGAGAGAGAGAGTATAACAAGTTGGTACCCCCAGGAGAACGACCTCCCCCCCCCCCCCCCACCTCACTCACAACGCCCATAAGAGATAATTTAAACTACCAACTTCTGAAATAAACAAGAGACTCAACCATTAGCCTCACAAATCTCTTCATTAACTATATATCATAACTCCTCCCCCCTATAAATGGGCTAAAGTTTATATCCACTTTATGCTATCAAGATTTAATTGGCTCTGGAAGGTATAAGATATATGGCTCTCTCACTCTCTCTCTCCCCTTTCCTCCCCAATCAAGCGTCTCTTTAAAAGCTTAACTGAGTTTCCTTCTCTTAACATTAATGGTGAAAGCTTAATATGTTTTAGGTTCTACGTAAATTTAAGCTTTGGTCAGGTTACGTTAGATTAGGTTAGGTTAGGTTAGGTCAGGTCAGGTCAGGTTAGGTTAGGTTCTAGGGTGTTACAACTTGGTCAGGTGAAAGTAACAGCTTTTGGAGGGTCCACGGAGTTCCCTTCAACCCTTCCTAATCATCTTCATCTAACCTAAACGTTCATCACCACCAACACCACCCCCAACACCACCAATATCCCCACCACCCCCAACACCAACGCCACCCCCAACACCACCACCACCAATATCCCCACCACCCCAACACCACCGCCACCACCATCACCACCAATATCACCACCACCCCCAACACCACCACCACCCCCATCACCACCAATATCCCCACCACCCCAACACCACCGCCACCACCACCACCCCCATCACCACCAATATCCCCACCACCCCCAACACCACCGCCACCCCCAACACCACCCACCCCCATCACCACCAATATCTACAACATCACCAACACTACCCCCATCAGCTAGTATTCAGACCCCCTCCACACGCCTCCCACACCTCAGGGTTGAATGACAGTAAGGAAGGCTAACGAGGGAAGTTTGTGGTTAATGTCGCCTGTGTGATACAATGGGTTAAGGCGGGGAGGATAATGCTTCTTGTTTCCTTCAATCTCCTCTTCCCCACGTGACGCTGCTCCTCTTGTCAACACATATTCGGGGACTTTTGAGCACTTACTTTTCACATTTCTTCCTTCCTTCCTTCCTTCCCCACTTCCTCTTCACTTTCTTTCTTCCCACTTCTTCTTCGCCTTTCTTTCTTCACTTTCTTTCCTCCCACTTCCTCTTCACCTTCTTTCTTCCCACTTCCTCTTCACTTTCTTTCTTCCCACTTCTTCTTCGCCTTTCTTTCTTCCCACTTCCTCTTCACCTTCTTTCTTCACACTTCCTCTTCACCTTTCTTTCTTCCCACTTCCTCTCCACCTTCCTTCTTCTCTTCTTCCTCCACCTGCTTTCCGTCTACCCCTCCTCCTCTTTCTAGTACGCCTTCTCACCTCCCCTGCTTTTTCTTTCTTCCTTATCTCCCCTTTCCCCACTTCTTCCTTCCCTCATACTCCTCCCTTTCTCCTTCTTTCCTCACCTCCATTCCTTCCCCCTTTCTCCTCCTCATCACTTCCTTCTTCCCATTTACTCCTTCCCTCCCACTTCCTCCTCCTACAGCGTACACTACACTGTCTCCTGTCCACCACCGTCTTTTCTGTCCCTTAGTTGTTGTAGTTTGTATTTTATTTTATCAACACCTTTGTGGCTTCGTTGACTAGACGCCAGGTAACTTCGCCGCCTCTCTCTCTCTCTCTCTCCCTCTCTCTCTCGCTCTCTCTCACGCTGGCTCCCCATCCTCCTCACTCCAACACTGTTTCACCATCAGTAATTCACAAACATACTCAGTCCATCACTCCCACACAAACACACTGCCACTCCTACACAAACACACTGCCACTCCCACACAAACACACTGCCACTCCCACACAAACACACTGCCACTCCCACACAAACACACTGCCACTCCCACACAAACACACTGCCACTCCCACACTCTATCACTCCTCCACACCTGCGTAGCCCATCACCCCCCTCCCCCCTCCCCACACAGAGTACTTCAAGTAACCTGTGTTTATCTGTGAGTTATGGCCACCTATCCTATGGCCTACGAGACATTAATATGATGAACAGTTATTGCAAGGTTGCAGAGTCAAGTTGAAAGAAGAAAAAAAAAAGACGATATATTTGTCCTGTGATAATGGTGGTGGAGATGTTGGAGATGAGTTATGACATTGAGGGAGAGAGGTTTGATAAATGAGGGAGATTGAGTGGAGTACCTCATCAATATTGTTCGTTACATTGGTGTTGTGTTGTGTGGTTCGTTATATTGGGGTTGTGTGGGTGTGGTTCGTTATACTGGGGTTGTGTGGGTGTGGTTCGTTATATTGGTGTTGCGTTGTTCATTATAATGGTGTTGTGTGGTTCATTATAATGGTGTTGAGTCGTAAGAGTGTGGTTTTGAAGCATTTTCGAATCATCTCCCATTCAACCTTATTTCACTTGAAGATTAACCACCCTAACCTAACCAAACCAAACCTAACCTAACCTAGATAACATTAGGGTGGTTAATCTTCAGGTGACATAAGCTCAGGGAAGGAAGAAGAGACGAAGAAATTTCAGATAATCCGTAATTTATTTTGATTTCAATATTTAATGATTTTTGTAATTTGATTGTTTATTCTGATCACCTTTTGTATTTCCGTACCTGTAATTACTGGGATAAAAATGTAATTACCGAACCTTACGAGATGATTAAAAAAATACATTGATTACGTAACACACACACACACACACACATACATACATACATACATACATCACCTCAAATGAAAACATTTTTATTTTCATAGTATTAACTGTATTATTAACTTGTGTTTACTTGTTTTCATGTGTTTGTTGACTTGTTTCGTGTGTTTGTTTACTTGTTTACATGTGTTCGTTTACTTGTTTTCAGGCGTTTGTTTACTTGTGGTCTTCTGTGTTTGTTTTCACGTAATTGTTTACTTTGGGCCTCCTGGATTGTTTGCCTTCAGGTATTGGGTTCGACGTGTCCTGTTAGGTTGTGTCACAGTCACTGAAAGGTCACGAGGTCAGTGGCCTCGGGAGGGTCAAGACAGACTGGGGGGGGGGGGGGGGGCGCGGCTCGTGTTACCGGCTGGCAGGTCAGGTCAATTGGCCCAAGGAGGTCAGGTGGCCTCAGGTCAAATGGCCCCCAGGCGTAAGCTATACTATGCTTTAAAAGTGGGGTTCAGTGACACATGATCCCCAGTCTTAAAGGGTGGACTGGGGCCCATTGGAACTGGGGCCCATTGGAACTGGGGCCCATTGGAACTGGGGCCCATTTTGACCAGCAATAGCGTTATTATCGTCGCTAAGGATGAAGTTGGAGTTCTGTTTATTCTATTAATTTCGTCTCTTCCACCTCCCCCTCATCCTCATCTTCCTCCTATTCCCCCTCCTCCTCATCTTCCTCCTCTTCTCCCTCCTCCTCATCTTCCTCCTCTTCTCCCTCCTCCTCATCTTCCTCCTATTCCCCTCCTCATCATCATCATTTACTGGGTGACAGGAGGGGCAACTTAAAATTAACGAACTATAAAGATTATCGAGGTCCGAATTATAGATGACCGAATTATTGAAAAGAGAATAACCAAAGTCCGAATTATCGAGAGTTTACTGAACACAAAACAAAACAAAACAAGCAGAAACGTAAACTACCACCATGTGTACCTAAGTAAGAATATCACCTGTAAACAATGGAGGCCAGACTCGGGTAAAGTGTTCATACCTGGTGGAAATATTTCACCTGACAGCCCCCTGAGAACTAAAAGGTCACATGTCAAGGATACAGTCCCCTCCGAGGGTCTGTCTGTCTGTATCTATCTGATCTGTCTGTCTGTCCGTTCGTGTATCTATCTATCTATCTATCTACATAAATGCACAACAATGACCATATTTCAAAGTGACCTAGCGTGACCCAACCACAACAGAGTATCGTGACCTCTGGTGGTGACCTCTGGCGGTGGTCTGACGTTCAGGGGGTGAAACAAAACCTCAAACGAGCTTCACCAAATTTGTCCTTCATGGTCGTGTGTCGTCTTGGCCTGACGACATGTTGCCTCATATTGACCCTATTGCGTTGTTAGTGAGGGGAGAGGAAGGGAGGGAGGGATGGAGGATGGTGGGGAGGGAGGGGAGGGAGGGATGGAGGATGTTGGGGTGGGGAGGGGAGGGAGGGATGGAGGATGTTGGGGTGGGGAGGGGAGGGGGGAAGGTAGACGGGGGGGGGGGGAGAAGTGGGGGGAAGTTAATGGGAAATGGAGAGACGGGTGTATAGAGTGCATGGGAAAAATGAACAGAGGGCGTGGGGGAAAAAAAATTGCATCATTAACTTCCACAACCATTGCTCATTAGCCACATAATTTACTCCGAAATAAAAAAGAAAAACAAAACAACAACAATATTCTCATTAAGCAATTCCATGATACATAGTTCTTATTCAAAGTGATTAATTAATATAAATTTTATTAATATGAACCGCAGAATGTGTCTATCTATACGATCATTTATATTAACGATCAAATTAGGCTGTTAGGGGAACGACCACCCTCCCTCGCTGCCATGGCCCTGAGGCGTTTTTATGAACCAGTCTATTTATGGTTCGTGGTAGTTTGAGTGGTTTCGCTTGAGCTGGCAGATCACCGCCTCCACCTCTCACCTGTACACAAAATTCATCGCTTAATTGAATATGTACCTGGGTGATATGACGCGGATCTGTGGAAATTACAGATTAAGAGGAATTAAGAGCCGGTCATTGACACCTAAAAAGAAAGAGTTCAGACGAGGAAAATATCAGAGTCGGGAGAAGAGACGAGCAGACCCCCCCCCCCCCTCCAAACGTTCGCGCACGCACACACACACATTTGGGATTGAATCATAGGTTACAACATTAATAATTCACAACCATTAATCAAGGAATGAAACAAAAAAAAGCGTTTCACCTGCCACAGTTTTCGACGTTTGGCTCAGAATAATTTCTTTTTGCTCACACACACACACACACACACACACACACACACACACACGACATAAAACATTAATTTATGGTAAACTGTATTTAAAAAAATTCCAGTTTCGTCTTAATGTTAAAACTTAAATAACTGAGATGAGGGAATTTAATACCATGAATATCCCTCAGAATTAAAACTGACTCCGGGTGATGGGGTGAGAATTTATCCTATCCAAACTTTCTCAATGTGAGGTAGAAAATATTTAAGGAATTAATTGCTGTTTGAGATATTTTTTTCTTCCTCTTGGGTGTAAGAAAGTGAAGTGGATGTTTTAATTATGTCTCAGTTGAAATGTTTTGTTTTGATTACGTGAGAGAGAATTATTACGAGTTTATTAAGAATGTGTGTGTGGGTGTGTGTGGTTCCTGATTGTCTTAACTGCACGTACACACAAATACACCCCCCCACACACACACATACAATGACAGTACAATACAAGGCTCAACTGATGTGACTAACAAGACCATTAATGTCGTCTATTACCGAGAACAACCACTCCACCGATACTTATGTTAGAGTCATCCATATTAATGGTTGAATGAGTGAGCAACATCAACCGGAAAAACCAATAATGTTTATTGATGGGGTCTTGGGGGGAGGGGGGTCTTTACCTGGTGGGAGAGGAGGAGGGTGGGGGAAGGACGGAGGGCATAGGGGAGAGAGGGGTAAATGGGAAGAGGAGGAAATGGGAAGGGGGATAGAAGAGGGGGAGGGGGAAAGGGGGAAGGGAGGGGGGCAAGGGAATGGGTTACATAGCAAATTGAAACTGATCAACTATCGGCGACTGGATCATCAGAACTCAAATTGTGGATTTTCAGACGATGAAGCTGAGGTAAGGAGACGAATTCAGCACAATATGATTGGCTACTGGTGCCTCGCTGGATGGACCAATCATCGATAAGCAATGGAAGGGGAAAAAAAATCATACACGCGCTCATATTCCCTCCTATTTCCCGGAACGCTCTAGCTAGATAAGACGTCTTTCCCGCTGATGGTATGGTTAGGTTAGGTTAGGTTAGGTTCAGTGAGATGAGGTTAGGATTTTGAAGTTATATTAGGTTGAGTTAATTTTAGAATTGTGTGTGTGTGTGTGTGTGTGTGTGTGTTTGTGTGGCAACTTAACGGGGCAGAGGAACCAATCACGTAAGCTCAACTCACCTGTCTAGCCTAACCTAACCAAACCCAGTCATCACTACCTGAGCAACACACCTCAGATCATTAAATTAATATCCTGTCAGGTAGAATTCCTCTCAAATGTCAATAATACTTTCCGGATCTGACCTTAGCGTGGACAGTGAACTCGAGTCAACTTATTATGTCTGAAAAAATATCTGGGAGGCTAGGTCAAGTTAGGTTAGGTTAAACTACGTTAAGTTTAGGTTAGGCTAGGTCAGGTTAGGTTAAATATTAAAATTTGACTCAGAAATGTATTAAAAATGCTTGAATAGCCTCAGGAATCACACTTTAAAAGGGTCACTTGATGTTTTCTCCACATTAGCATATTCCAACTTAAGATTAATCACCCTAACCTAACCAAACCTGACCTAACGTGTACAGGAGCCACACCATCCTACACCCTCCACTTGGCAACGTGTACAGGAGCCACACCATCCTACACCCTCCACTTGGCAACGTGTACAGGAGCCACACCATCCTACACCCTCCACTTGGCAACGTGTACAGGAGCCACACCATCCTACACCCTCCACTTGGCAACGTGTACAGGAGCCACACCATCCTACACCCTCCACTTGGCAACGTGTACAGGAGCCACACCATCCTACACCCTCCACTTGGCAACGTGTACTCGTGTGTTGTTTAAGAAAAATAACACCTGGGAAGAAACACTGATTACTGTTAATTGATTCCAGCAACATGTGGCGGTTGGGAGGAAGAAAAGAGGAGGAGGAGGAGGAGGAAGAAAAGAGGAGGAGGAGGAAAAAGAGAAGAGGAGGAGGAAGAAAAGAGGAGGAGGAGGAAAAAGAGAAGAGGAGGAGGAAAAAGAGAAGAGGAGTATATGGGTTGTTCACCATGACGACACAAGACAGAAGATGGTGAAGATGGTGTCCCCCTAACAAGTGAGTGCACCATCACCGCCAACGCCGCCACTGCCACCACCGCTACCGCACCACCACCGCTACCGCACCACCACCGCCGCTACCGCACCACCACCGCTACCGCACCACCGCCACCACACCACCGCTACCGCACCACCACCGCTACCGCACCACCGCCACCACTTCATCCAAACAAGTAATCCATTCCCCGTTGAGTTGTATGTATTTTAACAGCCCCAACACCACCTCGAAATATTGGTAAGTTAAACCCAATTTATTTATTTTTATTAATACAGAAACTCGTTATTCTTCCCCAGGGCGGCGTTCTCTACCCCTCTCCCTCCCTCTCTACCCCTCTCCCTCCCTCTCTACCCCTCTCCCTCTCTCTCTACCCCTCTCCCTCCCTCTCTACCTCTCTCTCTCCCCCTCTCCCTCCCTCTCTCTCTACCCCTCTCCCTCCCTCTCTACCCCTCTCCCTCCCTCTCTACCCCTCTCCCTCCCTCTCTACCTCTCTCTCTCCCCCTCTCCCTCCCTCTCTACCCCTCTCCCTCCCTCTCTACCCCTCTCCCTCCCTCTCTACCTCTCTCTCTCCCCCTCTCCCTCCCTCTCTACCCCTCTCCCTCCCTCTCTACCCCTCTCCCTCCCTCTCTACCTCTCTCCCCCCCCATAACCTCTCCTATCTCAGCGGGTGAAACAGGACTAATCAATAAACTGCAAATGGATACATGTTCTGTCTACAAAACTTTCATAAACAACAACAACAACAAGAGTACTTCAATACACCACCACCATCATTATCGTGGGGAGAAGGGGAGATATGTGGGAGGATGGGGAGAGAAGGGGAGATATGTGGGAGGATGGGGAGAGAAGGGAGAGGAGGGAGAGAGGGAGGAGAAAGGGGAAAGATTTCATAACAGCTGATCAGACATCTAAGAACTTAACAAAACACAACACAAAAAAAATAATACACCCGGACGCCCCAATTTTATTTTCCCGGGAGGAGACTTTTGCTACGGGCCGTTTCTTCTCTCTTACCCACAAACTAAATTACATCTTGGGGGGAAACCTATAATTCCTAGCAATTTCTTCTGGAGGAGTTCAAGACCAGGAGTTCGGGGAATTTAGCCAATTAGGAGAGCTTTTGGGAGGTGTGGGGGTGGAGGGGGTGTTAGGGAGGAGGGAGGGGGGGGGAGGTGTTAGTGGGGGGAGGTGTTTGGGGGGGAGGTGTTGTGGGGGAGGGGTTAGTGGGGGGCGGTGTTGGGGGGGAGGTGTTTGGGGGAGGAGGTGTTGTGGGGGGAGGTGTTAGTGGGGGGAGGTGTTAGTGGGGGGAGGTGTTAGTGGGGGGAGGTGTTAGTGAGGGGAGGTGTTAGTGGGGGGAGGTGTTAGTGACGGGAGGTGTTAGTGGGGGAGGTGTTAGTGGGGGGAGGTGTTGGGGGGGGGGGAAGTAGGGGGATTGAGGTGATGTAGCCCCTTCCTCTTCCATAAGCCGTCCATCTCACTACTGGAGTGTGTGTGTGTGTGTGTGTGTGTGTGCGTGTGTGTGTGTGTGTGTGTGTGTCGGAAAGAAAGAAGAATGACCACCAAACGGATAATAATAACAATAGGAATGAGAAAACAATAATATCATCAAGACTTACCGTCAAGCGTGAAAACTCGTCAGAAATGTTGGCAAAGTGAGCAGTAATGGGGGAGTCTCTCTCTCTCTCTCTCTCTCTCTCTCTTTTTAACATCAAAGAGTAGAGAAGAAGAAGAAGAGAAGGAAGGGGAAACCAAAGGAAGAGGGAGAAAGGGAGGTGGAGGTGGGGCGGAGAGGGGAAGACGAAGGAAAAGAAGTGAAGAGGAAGGAAAGGAAGTAGAAAGGTAGGTAGAAGGGGAGAGGGAGAGGAGGAGGAGGAGGAGTTATGTTACTACAGCTCCTCCTCAACCCCACGGACACTTCACCTGTCCCTCTCACCTGCCACCTCACCTGTCCCTCACACCTACCACCTTACCTACCACCTCACCTGTCCCCTCACACCTACCACCTCACCTGTCGCCTCACATAACGTTTGATCAAATGCGTCAACACCTGGTACAAGCTATGAGAGGTGTGTACCGTAAGCATTGTTAGTGGCGAGAAGAGAGTGTGAATGCATAATCTATCAGGACCGTAACTTCCTCCTCCCCAGAATTCATTGTGTAGGTGGGGGAGGGGGGAAGAAGGGGAAGGGGGAGGGGGAAGGGTGGGGGAAGGGTAGGGGGAGTGATGTGGGTAGAAGGTAAGATAAACGAAGAGAGAGTAAAGAAAGGAAGAGAAGATATTTAGGTAAGAGTTAAGGTGAGGGAGAAAGAAGAGAGAGTAAGGGTAGAGAAGAGTCAAAGAGAAGAGGTTTAGGTAAAAGATAAGCTGAAGAGGGAAAGGAAGACAATAGAAGGGAAGGAATAACAACAAAACGAATGGGAAGACACAACAAAGAAACAAACATAAAGAAAATATATCTCTTCGTCTCTCTCTCGTCTCTCTCTCTCTCTCTTCTTTATCAAGGAAGTAGATAAAAAATAAATAAATTAAGCAAAGTGAAAGTAATACAAGGCGAAGATAAGGAGAATGAGAGGAAAAGAGAGAGAGAAACACACATGGAAAAGTGAAAAAGGAAAGACATTCTCGTATCACTTCCCCTTTCCCTAAGGAGAAAGGGAAATGGGAAGAAAAAGTACTAAATTACTCAAAGTCTTTCTCATTCCTTTCCCTTTCTCTCCTCTCTTGTTCCCTCCCCTTCCTCTTTCTCTCAAGGAAGGGATTATAAGGAATGAAGGAGGATGAGGGGTGAAGTCAATACAAAGAGGACCTCCTCCCCTCCTACTTCTGCTGCCCCTCCCTCAGGAAAGAATTAGCATAGTCCAGGATACATACAGACAGAGACAGACAGACAGACAGAGACAGGCAGACAGACAGAGACAGGCAGACAGACAGACAGAGACACTAAATGGCTATTTTACAAGGTTAACAGGATGGCTCACGGGCTTAGGGTTAATTGGTTTATCTCGTAGCTGGCAGTCATTCTCCTGTCTCTTGTATAATGCGTCAGTCAGCCTTATGGTTGTCGTATCTCCTTACTGAGTGACGGGTTTATTTTCATCCCCATTAACTCCCTACAACCTCTCTCTCTCTCTCTCTCTCTCTCTCTCTCTCTCTCTCTCTCTCTCTCTACAAATATCGACGCGCAATATCACGTCTACGTATCTATCCCGTCTCTCTACCTATCCCGCCTCTCTACCTATCCCGCCTCTCTACCTATCACGTTGGTGTTATAAATGTGTTTACAGCGAGAGGCTTTATGAGTAGCCGTGCGTGGTGGTGATCAGGTGCTGACTAAAACAGGTGTGTGAGGCCCTGTCTGATGGTGTGGCAGGGACGCATTACACCTCGTTAACCTGCAGAAGGCGTATACGTGAGGTTAAGGTGAGGGAGGAGAGTGAGGGGGAAGGAGAGTGGAAGGGAGAGGGGAAGGGGTAGAGGGGGGAGGTGGGGGGAAGGGGGAGAGGGGAAGGGGGAGGGGGTTTCTTCTGCTTATCTAATAACGTAATTGGCACACACACACACACACACACACACACACACACACACACACACACACACACACGGGGTCCTGGAAAACCACACGTCCCCCATCTACTAGTATTCCTCCTCCACCATCCCTCCTCCTCCTACCATTCTTCTTCCTCCTACTCTTCTTCTTCTTCTTCCTCCTCCTCCTTCTACTACTATTGTTCTTCCTCCTCTTGTTCCTCCTTCTCCACTACCCTGATAACACGTTTTCTTTCGCTGTCAGGAGGCGATTAATACCATGCTAGAATGGATTAGCGGATGAGAGCCCACAGCGGCACCTCTCCTCGCCACACAAGACCCACTCCTCGCCACACAAGACCCATTCCTCGCCACACAAGACCCACTCCTCGCCACACAAGACCCACTCCTCGTCACACAAGACCCACTCCTCGCCACACAAGACCCACTCCTCACCATACAAGACCCACTCCTCACCACACAAGACCCACTCCTCGCCACACAAGACCCACTCCTCGCCACACAAGACCCACTCCTCGCCACACAAGACCCACGCCTCGCCACACAAGACCCATTCCTCGCCACTCTTCGCCACCCCAGCGCCTCGCCACACAAGCACCTCTTCTCCTGCTCTGCATGTATAATACCGTCTGGTTCTGACGTGTCAACTCCAAGGATAACAGAATATTGGTGTTCGGGGATTTGTAGTGTGAGTGTGTGTGTGAGTGTGTGTGTGTGTGTGTGTGTGGGCTGAGAGAAGGGTGCACACACACACACACACACACACACACACACACACACACACACACACACACACTACAATTTACCACCTCTGGCTCTCCTCCAAAGCTTAATGTAGAATCGATATCTAATTTTACTAAGAATAACAATATTACACTATTTTCATTTTTTTAAGTTGAGTGAATCTTAAGTGAGCGTGAGAGAGATAATACCCAGGTTCTCTTTCTCCTTTTGTTCTCCCCAGGAAGGTACACAATTATCTCTCGACAGGTAAATACGAGAGCTACTTAAACTAAACATAGGATTAAGAGAAAAATATTTATGAATAGGGAGATGATTTATCGTAGTGTGTGTGTGTGTGTGTGTGTGTGTGTGTACGTCACCACCCAACATTGTCTGTCAGTCGTATATCTGTTATCTTATACATATGTGTCAGGTATGTCTCTCTCTTCAGGTGTGTGTCTCCTCAGGTATGTCTCTCACCAGGTATGTCTCTCACCAGGTATGTGTCTCACCAGGTATGTTTCTCACCAGGTATGTCTCTCACCAGGTATGTGTCTCACCAGGTATGTTTCTCACCAGGTATGTCTCTCACCAGGTATGTGTCTCACCAGGTATCTCTCTCACCAGGTATGTGTCTCACCAGGTATGTGTCTCACCAGGTATGTGTCTCAGTTATGTGTCTCCTTCAGGTAGTTGGTTGTTCTCCGCCCAAGCAGAATAAGAGAGAGGGTGAGAGGTCAACAGGGAGTATATTTAACCCCAAGTTTGAGAACATTGATGAAAAGTTTTGGGGATGAAAATTTAACACCTTGAGGACGATAGTTGAACGTTTTGAGGACGATAGTTGAACGTTTTGAGGACGATGGTTGAACGTTTTGAGGACGACAGCTGAACGTTTTGAGGAAAATAGCTGAACGTTTTAAGGACGATAGTTGAACGTTTTGAGGACGGCAGTTGAACGTTTTGAGGACGATAACGGAACATTTTAAGGACGATGACCTACATAATCGTCCTCAAAGAAGCTAATCTGATCCTATATCAATGGTAAACAAAGTAGAAAGTTATAATACACAACACCAAGTACATAACCACTCAGAGGCCGCGTGTTTAATCCCATTTAGGTGACCGACTTGCGTATCAGTTTGGACAGGAGGGGGCGGTAGGGGATTAGAATGCATTTTGAAGGGAATTTAAAGCGAATTAACTGTGGAATCGAGTGAGGTGGAAAAGTTCATTATACTCTTGTGACCTGACGGATGTGGAGGTGATAAGAGATGACTAAGTGGAAGAGTTAAGTTATGCAGTGAGGAATATTTACAGAGTGGAGAGAATAAAACGAGTCATATATAGAGAGATAGGAAGAAAGAGGTGGAAAAGATCAGTTAGTGAGAAGAGGGAGAGTATGGTAGGTGCCTGAAGCTCATAGGACGAGAAGATGTGGCACTACTCTCCTATTTGACTCTACTCTATGTGACACTCTTCTCCTATGTGGCACTCTTCTCCCTCAACTCGTAATGACACACAGGTAGTAGACAACAGGTAAGACTAACATGGAGACAAATATATACAACGTGATTTAAAAGTCCCTATGTACTTAGAGTAATTGGCAATATACTTGTTCCTTGTTATACCGGCGATCTTATATACCTTGTTCTACAACAGTACAGGTATACAATGTACCTAGACAGTGCAGGTATACAATGTACCTAGACAGTGCAGGTATACAATGTACCTAGAAAGTGCAGGTATACAATGTACCTAGACAGTGCAGGTATACAATGTACCTAGAAAGTGCAGGTATACAATGTACCTAGACAGTGCAGGTATAAAATGTACCTAGAAAGTGCAGGTATATAATGTACCTAGACAGTGCAGGTATACAATGTACCTAGAAAGTGCAGGTATACAATGTACCTAGACAGTGCAGGTATACAATGTACCTAGAAAGTGCAGGTATACAATGTACCTAGACAGTGCAGGTATAAAATGTATCTAGAAAGTGCAGGTATATAATGTACCTAGACAGTGCAGGTATACAATGTACCTAGAAAGTGCAGGTATGCAATGTACCTAGACAGTGCAGGTATACAATGGTAAACAGTAAGGCAATTCGACCAAGGATAGCCGAACAAGGTCATTTCATAGCTCTAGTGAGGTCGTTGAACTGAAGCGAGATGGATGAACCAGTGCCGTAATGTGATTCATGACTCTGGCTTCTGATGCATTAAACGTATGCGTGACAACATTAAGTGACTGTTTATGAGGTATAATGTAACTATAATACTTCAGTTAAATGAAATGTGAACTGAGGAATTTATATATGTCTGTGTGTGTGAGAGAGAGAGAGAGAGAGAGAGAGAGAGAGAGAGAGAGAGAGAGAGAGAGAGAGAGAGAGAGAGAGAGAGAGAGAGAGAGAGAGAGAGAGTGTGTGTGTGTGTGTGACTCCACCCCCCCACATACCGACCCACCCACCTGCAACAAGAATTTCCTGACACCTGCAACAACAACTTTCTGACACCTGCAATAACAATTTCCTGACACCTGCAATAACAATTTCATGACACCTGCAACAACAACTTTCTGACACCTGCAATAACAATTTCCTGACACCTGCAATAACAACTTCCTGACACCTGCAATAACAACTTCCTGACACCTGCAATAACAACTTCCTGACACCTGCAATAAACCACTGGCTCCTGCAACAATACACTGACTCCTGCAATAAACCACTATGGTAACCGATAAAACCAAAGTCTCCTGCAACAACCAACCAAACGTCTCTTGCAACAACCTCCACAGTCTCTTGCAACACCATAATGACATTTCTTAGAGTGGGATGGAGGGGAGGGGAGGGGAGGGGAGGGGAGAAGAGGGACGAAGCACTCAAAATATAGTCAGGGAAATTTTAGGGTAAACCTGTCTCAGCTACGACACACACACACACACACACACCAGTCAGTCAGTCAGTCAGTCAGGCAGGCAGAGCTTTAGTGAAAATCCCATGTTATCGAATGTTGACAGAAATACAATTATAAGTAGAGAGAAAAGAGTAAAATGAGGGAATAGAGAGAAGACACAAAAAAACAAAACAATAACAGGTAAAAAAAATATAAAAGGATAAGGGAAAACCAAAAGAGCATCAGAGAAGAGGATAATAAACAAGTGAAGATAAACAAGACAACAATACAAAAAATAAATAAACGAAAGGAGACAAAAACGCAGAGTGAGGATTGGTTCTGGAGTGAGCCAGGATTAGTTCCAGTCCTTCACATTATCCTCTCAGCCTCGAATCCTGGGGGGGAGAGAATATTCCCTGCAGCCCGATTCTGACAGGGAAATACCTTCAGGCGGGGGAAACATAATCACTTGATTAAGGACAATTTCTTGTTGATATGTAGGTCAGGGGGAAACACGAAGGGCCGCGAGAGAGAGAGAGAGAGAGAGAGAGAGAGAGAGAGAGAGAGAGAGAGAGAGAGAGAGAGAGAGAGAGAGAGAGAGATACTACGTCCGCCATCACCTATAAATATATATTATTAATTCAACTCGCGCCATGTCTACCCTCTAAACAAGGTTAATGTTGTTTTTATATTATAGAAAGACGTAACAAAGTTTTCTTAAGTCTGGAGTGAAGTGTCCAGTGTTAACAAACCTGAGAGTCAACATTATCAGGAAGTGTTTTGAACTCCAGTGAATTAAAAATAGACTCTCTCTTATTTGGTCACTACAGCTCACTACACACCACGTATACAACAACTAATACCTTTAAATATTACTAAATAAAATAAAATCAAGTCAAGAATGAAAAATAGTTGTGTATATAGATAGATTCTGCTATATATCGAAGACCACGAGCAAATATTTTTTAGTATTATTAAATTGTTTAAAGCTTCTCCCTCCTCTGATGTGTGATGTTTCATAATGACAGTAATTACTTCCTGCTGTGTTAATTGGATTATATTTCATGATTGGTTAAGTTCAAAGTTAATTCTTCTCTCTTTGTCTGACACACGCACATACATACATACATAAATACATACATACATACACACACCAGAAACAACAATAAGGTGGGGGGGGGCGGGGGGAAGGAGAGAGGGAAGGGGGGAGGAGAGGGGGAAGGGGGGGGGGAAGGAGAAGGAGACGGTAGACTCAGGGAGGTGGCAGCACATCCCAAGGGAGCCCCTCACCTCCTCTCACCTCTCCTTCACTATGACCTCTTACTGGCCCCGGGGGAGTGAGTGGAGGCAGGGAGAAAGAGAGAGAGAAAGAGGGAATGGGAATAAGTGGGGGAGGGTTGGGGGAAAGAGGATAGAGGGAGGGAGGGAGGAAGAGGGAGGAGAAGGAACAAGAAAGGGAGGGGGGGGGAGGGAAAAAAGTTTGAGAGAGAGAGAGAGAGAGAGAGAGAGAGAGAGAGAGAGAGAGACCCCCTCAACCAGGCAATACGCGACAAACACAAAAACCGTATGAGAGTTGTTTTGCATTTGTGAGTTGTGTCGCGTACTTCTGAACATTTTTACCACAGCTGTTTCATTTTAGGACATTACCACAAGCCGCAGTAGTTGTTTGTGGGCGTTTGTTGTTTATTTGTGGGCGTTTGTTGTTTATTTGTGGGCGTTTGTTTATTTGTGGGCGTTTGTTGTTTATGGGAGCCCCCCGCCACCACTACCACCCCCCGCCACCACTACCACCCCCCAACCCCCGCCACCACCCCCACTCCTTCCCCTTCCACCACCCCATACCCCTCCACCACCCCCACGCCTATGCCCACCCCCACCACCACCCCGGCTCAGAGTACACTAGAGATTTTAACAAGGGTAACCTGAGCCAACCGGGTAATGTACTCCTTCTCCCGGGCCAACGACAGGGCGGATATAATCTATTGTCTTTGCAGTGGGTGGTGAGGGGGGGGGGTGGTGAGGGGGGGGTTGGTGGGGTGGTGGTTTGTGGGGGGGTGTGGGGTGAAGGTAGGGTGAGGGTGTGTGGTGGGTGTGTGGGTGTGTGTGTGTTTTTTCTCCTTTGTTCGTGGTCAATTGCCACTGTCATTCACAACTAAATCACCAGCATCTTTAATATTATAGCACTTTATTGTCCCCGTTAGTGTGAGCGACCGCGGTAAATTGTCTCCAAAACACTGGCTGGCTATTGGGTTACTTAGTATTTATTTGCAGTTGAGTTTATCATTAACGAGAGATAAAGAGAGACGGGAGACTGAAGCCATAATAGAACATTAACCTCTGATAAGTGTCTCGCACGCAGGGTTAAGTAGTTACGGGGGGTGGTAATGTACCTTGGTGATAGTGGTAGTGATGATGGTAGTCGTGGTGGTGGTGGTTGATGGTGAGGATGGTGGTGGTAGTAGTTGTTGTAGACTTGTAGTGGTTATGGTAGTGGTGGTGGCGAGGTAGAGGTAGGTTAGTGTCAGGCCGTGTACAGTATATACTTCAGCCCCCCTCAACGGACTCACCCCCTCAACGTGACCAGACTGAACAAAACACGCAATAAATCTCGAGGTAGCGCGCGCACACACACACCACACACACACACACACACACACACTCCTCATGATCACATTAAACGAGGCGGAATTCCAGTAGCGAGCAGAGTAATGGATGGGTGTGTCGCCTCTGAACACAGCTTAAATGACTACGTGAGCAGCCTTACTTTGTCATTTAGGAGCATTTGAGAGAGAGAGAGAGAGAGAGAGAGAGAGAGAGAGAGAGAGAGAGAGAGAGGTAAAACACTAGGCCAATGTATTATTAAGTGCTTTACATGTTGATAATGGACTCCACCAATGCTAGGGAGTCAACAGGATGGCCTAGTTGTGTGTAGCACTGTGTCGATGATAAACACAGTAAGGAGACTGACTACACTGAGGCCGCGAGGTAAATGGAATATTGTAAAATGTTGTTGACAGACATTAGTGTGTGTGTGTGTGTGTGTGTTAACCATTAGTGTGAGTATGAACCATTAGTGTGTATATTAACCATTAATATGCGTAGGTCCTCCATCTATTATGCATTTCCAGCAGAAGTTGAATCACCTTTTTATAAGTATGCGTGTAAACAACAGCTAGTGTAAGCCTTTCTACCACACACGAACGTAATAAATAATTGAATAAGACAACAACAAAATTTATCACATGGTTAGGTTAGGTGTACAAGGTTTCTGAAGGGCTTTGTGGGGAGACGGTATTTTAGTCAGCTCAATGGACAATGTCTTTCTTGACCTGACTGATGGAAGGTTTGTTCATAATTGAGGGATTATTATTTTTAGGAGCAGTGAAAGAGAATGAGGTGAGAAAGAGAGAGAATGTGTGGGTGATAGTGTGAGAGAATGAATGAATGGGGGAGGGAAAGAGATAATGAGAGAACTTAAATGAGTGCACGAGAGAGAGAGAGAGAGAGAGAGAGAGAGAGAGAGAGAGAGAGAGAGAGAGAGAGAGAGAGAGAGAGGATAGCAAGCGGCTCTCCACACCAATACAAATCAATAGAAATTCGGCTAAACTGAAGCAGAATTTGCCTCAAGCCAATGGGAAACATTTGCGATGGAGATTGGATGCAGACAACACTCTTTTGTATTCCATTCAGGGGGGGGAGGAAAGCAACGTATGCCAGCAGCTTCCCGCCCCAAGACGACTGTGGGAGGACAATGAACCTCGGAGGGCACAAGATCTGCTGAGGAAAAAAAGTTAAAAAAAAAAAAAAAGGAAAAAAGATAAAATGATATGAGTTTTTCCTCTTCACTCCTCCTGTTCTGTTTCTTTCCTCTTTTCCTCTTTCTACTTATTTTCTTCTTCTTTCATCTTTTCCTCCCCCTTCCCTTTTTCCTTGTCTTTCTCCCTTCTCCCCATTCCTTCCCCTCTTCTTTTCTACTTCCTTCCCTTCCTCCTCTCTTTTCCTCCTTCCTTCCCCTCCTCCTCCCCCTCCTCTTTCTCCCCCTTCCCCCTCCCCTCTTCATCCTTCTCCCCTTCTCTTCTTACCTCCCCCTTTCCAAAAATATAAGACTCCTCCACCAAGACCACTGTACTGTAAGACTTCCAATCAAAACTTTTACAGCGGGGAAAATCTGAGACACGGTATTGCCTCTTACAAGTTTCCGGAAATTGCACACCATTTTGGTTATCAACGCAGATTTACGCTAAGTTACTCCCGTCAAAGATATGAAAGATTAAGGTTAAAGATGCTAACGTGAGTTGACCAGTTAATTGATGTATTGAAACAACTGTGTGAGGGTTTGTAGGTATTTTTATTCATCCACTCACTCAGAGACCGTGGGTAATCCCCCTTCACTGCCCTTCGTTTACTTCACCTATACGTCTCATCAACAAGGTAGTGTTACATCATCTCAGGTGAGCTCGGGAGAAATTATGATACAGTAACTTGAATAAGGTTCTGAGAAATGGGTGTTTTGGGGGGGGGGGGGTTAATTCTTTTGGCTTAGGTTATGTATATGACAGGTCTCTCTCTCTCTCTCTCTCTCTCTCTCTCTCTCTCTCTCTCTCTCTCTCTTACTAATTTACATTTACCGAGCAGCTGAGGTGTTGTGGGTCAAGGTGAAGACGTCATGAATATCTAGCTAAGACTGAGGCTCTACACACCTTATTCACATTAAGTGGACCCCCGACAGGTATACAGGACCCCCGACAGGTATACAGGACCCCCGACAGGTGAGGGAGAGGTTAGCGCGGTGGGGCGTGAGGGATGAAGGCCTCAAACGACGGAAGAATGGGGGAGGTTATGACGGTGAAGTGGCCGAGGAAATCTTCTGGCTTGCGAGCTGAATTTACACACACACACACACACACACACACACACACACGCGAGAGATATTGATATATGTTTGTTGGTAATTAAGAAGCGATTCGTGGAAAAAACGGTCACAACTGAAGACCCAAATGCCCAGTAAACTAGCTGAAGGGAATTGTATCCTTGGCTGTAGTCGCCGTCCTGGGATAAAAACGAGCGAAGTTATTGAAGAGGGAGGGAGAGGGAGAGGAGGAGGAGGAGGAGGGTCAGGGGAGGTATACACGAGGAAGAAGAGGAGGAGAGTGGAGGAGGAGGGAGATGAGGAGTGAGTGGAGGTTGGGGAGAGGAAGAGTAGATGTACACGAGGAGAATAGAGAAGAGCGGAAGAGGAGGAGAATGGACTGGGTCATGCAACTCGTTAACTCAGGGTGTGGTTGTTGAATTGGCGACAGCTTCTTCACCTTAAACAAATTCACGCCTAGGTGGCCCTTAGGCCGGCCATCCTCGTTACACGAGGGGCAACCATTATTATTATTTTATATACTACTACTACCCTTTGGCATTACCCCTTGCATAGCTGTCTTGTTTATGTCAGTCCTCCTGCCACTACCCCTTGCATAGCTGTCTTGTTTATGTCAGTCCTCCTGCCACTACCCCTTGCATAGCTGTCTTGTTTATGTCAGTCCTCCTGCCACTACCCCTTGCTTAGCTGTCTTGTTTATGTCAGTCCTCCTGGCACTACCCCTTGCTTAGCTGTCTTGTTTATGTCAGTCCTCCTGCCACTACCCCTTGCATAGCTGTCTTGTTTATGTCAGTCCTCCTGCCACTACCCCTTGCTTAGCTGTCTTGTTTATGTCAGTCCTCCTGCCACTACCCCTTGCTTAGCTGTCTTGTTTATGTCAGTCCTCCTGCCACTACCCCTTGCTTAGCTGTCTTGTTTATGTCAGTCCTCCTGCCACTACCCCTTGCTTAGCGACTTTGTTTATGTCAGTCCTCCTGCCACTACCCCTTGCTTAGCGACTTTGTTTATGTCGTATTTATATTCTGATAATTTAAAAGATTATAACTTTTCTGTGTTGTGCTCTGAATATTTGTGCGCTTGGGAAAACAAAAATTAACACATGAAACGCACTGGTAAATAAAATAACATAAAGAGAACACGAACATCAGGAACAAATTCTGGAACGTAAGCGCCTCCACCACGTGTGACGTCATAATACAGTTGCCTGATATCGCTAAAATTTCGTAAGATTTTTCTTATTCTCATCAAAATATTTACGTTACCAGATCGTTTCATATGTTAATTTTTGTTTTCCCAAGTGTGGAAATATTTAGAGAATAACACAGAATAGTTATTATCCTTTAAAATTCCATAATATAAACACAATAGATTAATTACTAGAAAAACTGTACTAATTCCATGTGTGTCCGTTCGCCAATCAATCAACTGCCTCGTTACAAACTGACACAAGGCTTCGAGTGAACAGACTTTAATAATACTTGTTTGTGTGTCTACCTAAATTTGTTCCAGTTCATCTTTGTTTATGTACAATATCAATTCTCACTTTTTTTTCTCTCCAATTAACAACGTTCCTCTCTCTACGTTCACTCGCAGTCTAATTAACGATAGTTTTAATTGAGTTTATTTTTTATTGTGTGTTTCAAGTTTTCATGGGGAGAGAGAGAGAGAGAGAGAGAGAGAGAGAGAGAGAGAGAGAGAGAGAGAGAGAGAGAGAGAGAGAGAGAGAGAGTTTATTCTTCACTCCACTTTCGTTCCCATCTTTTCTCTATTCCTCTCTCCTTCCCTTATTTATTGTCTATTATCACCACGTTTATTCATCTTTATTCACTCTACATTACGATAATATTTTACATTCCCTGGTCATTGTGTTGTATGCCCGTCTGTCCGTCCGTTTGTATGTTTGTTGAATGATTCGTGTGTATTTGTGTACCGGAGTTTGTGTGTGTTTTTATTGTATATCCCGTGTTTTAGTTGTATATTTCCTCCTTTGTTTGTTTCTGTTTGTTCCTCTCCTTCAAGGGATGTTTTATGAGGGTTGGGTGTGGCTATACTGTACTGCCCCTCCCCTCACCATTCACCCTTGCACCACCCCGCCGTTAGCCCATCCCCCCTCAACGCCACGCCAGCATCACCCCTTTAGCTCCTCCCCCACCAGAGCATCACCACCCCAAACACCAACCTCGCTAACCCATCCCCCCAACACTATCACCACCACACTAACCCATCCCCTCCAGCGCCACCCCTCCAGCACACCCCCCCCCCCCCCGCACACCACCCTCCCATCCTTGTATAAGAGGTAGCTGCCCGGCCTCCCTAAAGGGCCAAGTGAAAGTTAGGTGAGATGCTAAAAAGGTGAGGTTCCAAGAAAGGTGAGGAGAAGAGGGAGAGACGCCAGGTGAGGGGAGGAGGGAGAGACGCCAGGTGAGGGGAAGAGGGGGGAGGGAAAGAAGCCAGGTGAGGGGAGGAGGAAGAGACGCCAGGTGAGGAAAGGAGGAAGAAAGGCCAGGTGAAGACCACACATTCTCACTTGGTTACAAATTGTCTCCTAACTAGTGCTCAATAAACGACTATAGTTAAGATAGAGAGTCTCTGTGTCATTCGGGTGCCATGTTGGATTTTATTTCTATCCTGTAGTTTAAGTAATCAACTCAGATTAATTCCTACATCATCAACTAGGATTATAATTTAACCTACGAACTTATGAGAATCTAATTTTATATACACAATGTACTCAACACCTTCCATATTACTTAACGAGGTTTCATTTAACGTAGAATTAATTCTTGGTTCAGTAACTCGTTTGTACTTGACGTTCAGTGTTATTTATCCTGTTCAACGATGACTTCCTAGTTACACTGTAGAGCTTTAATTAAAAAAGTGAACGTCTCCCTGTTTTTTAATCAACGTGTTTTGCCACCATTAATAACATGCAAATCTGTGTTCATATCAGACACGATATTTAATAACATACCAGACTCCTTATCGACTTTCTGTACCTCTCTCCCCCCCGATTAGTGTGTGCGTGGGGGGAGGGGACACACACACACACACACACACACACACACACACACACACACACACACACACACACACACACACACACTACAGCCAACAAAAAAGACCTAACCTGTTCCTCTCTCACTAACATTGCCCAGAGACCTAAGCTGGGGGGTCGTGGGGGAGGGTCGGCTAACTATTGGCCTCAGGTCAATCAAGAGCCTAGCTGGGGTGGGTAGGGCTAGTCATAGAGCAGGAAGCTTCCATTACAAACACCCACAACACCTCAACCCATAACACCACCTCAACCTACAACACAACACACAACTCCATAACCCACAAACACCCCCACAACACCACAACCCTTAGCACACAACACCACAACACCCCCACAACACCCCCACAACACACAACACCCCCACAACACCACAACACCCCCACAACACCACCACAACACACAACACCCCCACAACACCCCCACAACACACAACACCCCCACAACACACAACACCCCCACAACACCACAACACTACAACACCCCCACAACACACAACACCCCCACAACACCACAACACTCGTACCCAGAATCCACCAACAGACCAACAGACAAACAGAATATTTATCTCAACAGATGTTGATATTTTCTACGAATTAATGAACGTAATTACCAACAGCTCCTGAGATAATAACACCCCTCCCCCACATTACAAATAACCCCCCTCCCCCCACATTACACCCCTCCCTCCCTCCCCCATTACAAGTAACATAAGACACCACGAGCCTAAAAACATTCAACATGGTCTCCCTCAGTCTGAAACTCCACACCCTGTGCCTTATAAAATACACCGTCCCCATTAAGATTACACGACTGAATTAGAGTCCCATTTAAATTATATACAATTCCCCTCCTGTTATTAAAACATATATAACGTGTACCGCCTTAACCTCCCCCTCCCCCTCCCCCCATATCTCTACCTTCCTCTCCCTCCTCCACCCGCTTCCTTCCACCCCACCTTTCCTTTCCCTCCTGCTTTTCCTGTATTATAATCTACTAGGGGAGGGGGGGTGCAAATATTTCAGGGGGGGGCAATTATTTCAGGGGGGGGCAATTATTTCAGGGGGGGGGCAATTATTTCAGGGGGGGGGGGCAATTATTTCAAGGGGGGAAGAGGTACAAATATTTCAGGGGGTGAATATTTCCCGCTCGGTTATACACTGAAGGTATACAGAGTAAGGCGGGGGTGGATATATTACGTTCTATGTGTTCGTATGTCATGTCGAACACACGATATGTTCCCGAACGTTTCTTGAGATGGACGGCGGCTGTTAGTAAATTAGTCTGAGTGTCAAGGAGAGGCAACGGACACAACGGACAGCTCAATGGACGCCACGGACACAACGGACAGCTCAATGGACGCCACGGACAGCTCAATGGACGCCACGGACACAAGGACATACACGGTTTGGGGATATAATATTGACAATGGAATGAGGTACAAGAATAATGAATGGTAACTCGGAAGTGAATAGAAATAATAAATATCAAGAGAAAGAATAATAATAATAATAATAATAATAATAATAATAATAAAGTGAATGAACAAAAGGGAATAATATTTGATAAAGTGAATAGAGAGAGAGAGAGAGAGAGAGAGAGAGAGAGAGAGAGAGAGAGAGAGAGAGAGAGAGATTGACACCTACTCCTTCTCTTCCTCCTCCTCTCTTCCTCCTCCACCTCCCCTAACTCTTCCTCTTCCTCCTTCACTCTTCCTCCTTCTTTTCCCCCACTCTTCCTCCTCTCCTCCCCCTCTCTTCCTCCTCTCCTCCCCCTCTCTTCCTACTCCTCCCCCTCTCTTCCTCCACCTCCTCACTAAGTTTTCCCATTTCCACTTTTATTTAACTCTGTCACATCAACACAGATAAATAAGTAATAGAAGAAAAAAATAATTAAAAAATTATTAAAAAATATAATCCAATTTTTTCTTCAATTCTTTGTCGTCATTTCTGTCTGGTGTCATAATAATAATGTTTAATGTTTTTTGTATTTTGTTTTTACTATTATTTAACGAAGTGTGAGGACGGTCTGTGATGTGTGTAAAATATATGTGTCTGGCTGTCGTAGTTATATTATTTCTATTATTATTTAGGGGGGGTGTTGGGAGGGTGTTGGGGAGGGTGTTGGGGGTGTAGGAGGGGGTGTTGGGGAGGGTGTTGGGGAGGGTGTTGGGGGTGTAGGAGGGGGTGTGGGGGTGTTGGGGAGGGTGTTGGGGGTGTTGGGGAGGGTGTTGGGGGTGTTGGGGGGTGTTGGGGGTGTAGGAGGGGGTGTTGGGGGGGTGTTGGGGAGGGTGTTGGGGTGTAGGAGGGGGTGGGGTTGGGGGTGTTGGGGGTGTTGGGGGTGTTGGGGGTGTTGGGGGGGTGTTGGGTGTGGGGGGGTGTTGGGGGTGTTGGGGTGTTGTGGAGGGTGTTGGGGGTGTTGGGGGGGTGTTGGGGAGGGTGTTGAGGGTGTAGGAGGGGGTGTTGGGGAGGGTGTTGAGGGTGTAGGAGGGGGTGTTGGGGAGGGTGTTGAGGGTGTAGGAGGGGGTGTTGGGGAGGGTGTTGAGGGTGTAGGAGGGGGTGTTGGGGAGGGTGTTGAGGGTGTAGGAGGGGGTGTTGGGGAGGGTGTTGAGGGTGTAGGAGGGGGTGTTGGGGGTGTTGGGGAGGGTGTTGGGGGTGTTGGGGAGGGTGTTGGGGTGTTGGAGAGGGTGTTGGGGGTGTAGGAGGGGGTGTTGGGGTGTTAGGGAGGGTGTTGGCGGTATTTTATAAAATTCTGATACACCTTAAACACATTTTTTTAGACAAGTGTAGCCATGACCCACGACAGTGACAAATTTGTTCTAGTTTATGAAAGTTTCCCCGTAAAAGTTTTATGGCGGGGAAAGTGTTTGACCCTCAGGCAAAAATTGTCCCTTTTTACTATTTTTTTATTTATTTAATTTTTTTTACAAGTTCCTCCTCTTGAATATTTTCCATGTTACGATAAATAGAAAATAAAATAAAAAGAGAGAGGGATTGTTCTTATATATATTTCGACTTATTTTGGTTTGTTTACGAGTTTCTTCAGTTTATTAAAGTTTCCCCTCACCAACTGTTAGGCTCTCTATGATCAAGAGAAAACAATGTGAGGGCCCGTCAGGAAGCGCAGTGTGTGTGTGTGGGTTTACCAGAACAAAATAAACAGAAACTCACTTAATCGTAATGAAACTCAGCAGGTGTGTTTATAATACTAGTTAACAACAACCTGGGTGAACTTTGGAACGAACACACACACACAAACGCTTAACACACCAACAGAACTTTCGTTTTGGTATATTGGAAGTTTTTAGGAGTAGTTTCCGCCTCGTTGACTTATATTATATAGGTAACATTTTAATATATTCAAAATACACTGTTGAGGGAAAATATATTGAGGTAAGTTTAATCCATGTTCTACCTTCTGCTCCTCACAAACGTAAATCTATTAAGAAAGTCGTAATACACAGAAATTTGTTGGGGCGACTCCCTTGTTATTTTACTAATCTTGGTTTGCCAATTATACACATTTGTTGGTTATTATCAATTTCATGGTTTTTTCTTTACTTTATGTTCCTTCAATTATATATTTGCTTATTTGTGTAGTCTTATATTTAGCTTAACGAGGCAGTGCCAGGTGAAATATATATATGTACTGCATATAATTATTACATATATAATTAACTCAACCTGCCAGTGTGTTATAAAAAGTCCTTTATATATATACATACATATAATGTTAGTATTTAAGTTTTATCTCCTAATATAAACAAAATAATGTCCGTCATTTTGTTATCAAGGTAACGTGATCCACCTGTTGTCCGGTGACGTCATCAAAGACCGTGACAACAACGAGAAGAATGTTAGAATGTTTACGTGTGTTTCATCATTAATATCTCACGAAATGTAAAAAAAAAAATATATATGAAACTCTTACTTGTGTCACATAAATATAAACAAATGGGCAATATTTCACGTTAAATAATATTGTCTTAGCGAAGGTTATTGTCTCTTAAAAGTGAAATAAGTTGTTCGGGTTACTACAAGATGATACACAATGTACTGCAGCTGATAATAGTTCCAGTCTCTACCACCAGGAGGAGGTAACATAATAGTTCAAGACTCGACCACCAGGAGGAGTAAATATAATAATTCCAAACTCGACCACCAGGAGGAGGTAACATAATAGTTCAAGACTCGACCACCAGGAGGAGGAAACATAATAGTTCAAGACTCGACCACCAGGAGGAGGTAACATAATAGTTCCAGACTCGACCACCAGGAGGAGGAAACATAATAGTTCAAGACTCGACCACCAGGAGGAGGTAACATAATAGTTCAAGACTTAACCACCAGGAGGAGGTAACATAATAGTTCAAGACTCGACCACCAGGAGGAGGTAACATAATAGTTCCAGACTCTACCACCAGGAGGAGGTAACATAATAGTTCCAGACTCGACCACCAGGAGGAGGTAACATAATAGTTCCAGACTCTACCACCAGGAGGAGGTAATATAATAGTTCCAGACTCGACCACCAGGAGGAGGTAAGGCCACTAAATTTTTTAATAATATACAATTTAACTAAAATATTTGTCATATCCCTCTAATTTAATTACACTATTTTTAATTCATTAGCTATCGGAGAGTGTAGTGCATAAACAACAACAACAATAAGAAACAATAAATAAATAATAATAATAAAAAACAACAATAACAATAATAATAATAATAATAATAATAATAATAATAATAATAATAATAATAATAACACCAATAACAACATACACAGAACAACAAAGAAAGAACTTCAACTTTAAAACACCTTATTAGATCCGGGTCACCCAGCCACACTAAGCGACCAAGGTGTAATTGTTAGGTAGATGACCACACCACACCCCACCCCACCCCACCACACCACACCACCCCACCCCACCCCACCCCACCACACCCACCCCACCCCACCCCACCACACCCACCACCCACCCCACCCCACCCCACCCCCACCCCACACACCACACCACCCCACCCCACCCCACCCCACCACACCACACCACCACACCCCACCCCACCCCACCACACCACACTCCCACAAAATAAAAATGCTAATCCCTCATTTAGTTGGGGACTTGTCACATTAAATATACAAACTTCAACAACGCATTATTTGATACTCTAAATGTGAAAAAGACCCCCCCCCAAAAAATTAGTTGACATCTTTTTTTTTCCGGGAGGGGGGAGGGGGGGAGGGGGGAGGGGGGGGGGAGGGGGGAGGAAGATGAAATTGTAAATGATGTTGACTCTATACATTAAATGAGACCAAAAAAGTGAGGTTATTATGTATTTGAAAGCATTGTAGATCGAGGTGATGTTTAAATGTTGATACGATACATTAAATAAAAGACAACAAAAGACTATTATTTATCTCTTCCTTCCTTCCTTCCTTCCTCCTTCACCGTTACTTATTAATCCTTGTCTTATGCGCTTAGCAAGTCTCGCAGAAGAGATTACTGGACTGACGTGTGTACGTGTGTGTGTGTGTGTGTGTGTGTGTGTGTGTGTGTATGTGTGTGTGTGTGTGTGTATGTGTGTGCGTGTGTGTGTGTGTGTGTACAGGTCCTTTCATCACCTGAGTTAAGTTAATCAGACTGAGTTAAGTTATGGTTAAAGCAGTGCCTCAACAGCCGAACAAAACCAAAAGCTTATTAAAAGTTATAACTCAGGAAAAACTAACTAATCCTTATCTAATCTGACTTATATTAGGTTAGTTTAATAAGTTTTATAAGTTATGATTAAACTTTCATATTAGCGAGCTGTTGTTGTGTGTGTGTGTGTGTGTGTGTGTAAACTATCCTTCATTATTACAGCTTGAATCTATTTAAGTTACACAAAAAAGTCTCCTCACCACACAAGACTAACCTAACCTAACCTAACCTATGGAAAGTTATAATTACTCACTTCAGGTATACAGTATATTTGGGGTTTAACACACACACACACACACACACACACACACACACACACACACACACACAGAATCCAATAAACTGCCCATAAATATATTCAGTTAATGCCACGGTGTAATTTCATTGCTCTAAGCCGAACACATTTCAGGTAATCATGTTAATAGGATTGGGTTGGGTTGGGCAGACAGACAGACAGACAGACAGACAGACGGGTAGGACGGACGAACATACAGACAGACGGACACGAAATCGGTATACATATTTGTAATTAAGTGTTTAGGGTATGAGACTTGACGCCAACCATCACATATGTACACAACCTACCTACCTACCTACACACACACACACACACACACACACCGCCACAGACTCGCCCAAAACACACACACACACACAAACCGCCACAGACTCGCCCAAAACACACACACACACACACACACACACCGCCACAGACTCGCCCAAAACACACACACACACACACACAAACCGCCACAGACTCGCCCAAAACACACACACACACACACACACACACACACACACACACACCGCCACAGACTCGCCCAAAACACACACACACACACACACACACAAACCGCCACAGACTCGCCCAAAACACACACACACACACACACACACACAAACCGCCACAGACTCGCCCAAAACACACACACACACACACACACACACACACACACACACACAACCGCCACAGACTCGCCCAAAACACACACACACACACACACACACACACACCGCCACAGACTCGCCCAAAACACACACACACACATAAGTATGCATGAACCACACGCCGCCCAGAATGCAAATGCAGGAATTCACGTACCAGCTCATGTGTTTCAGGAGCCTAGACTAGTGCAGTGGTGAGGGGACTTTTGGGTGAGTAACCGAGCTATAGTGTGGTGTGAGGTTAAGTGTAGTAGGGGTGTGGAGGAGTGACGGTGTGGAGGAGTGACGGTGTGGTGGAGAAGTGATGGTGTGGAGAAATAACAGTGTGTAGGAGTGACGGGGGTAGAGGAGTAACAGATGAAGGAGTGACGATGTGGAGGAGTTACTAGTGGAAGAGTGATAGGTGGAAGAAATACAAGTGGAAGAGTGAGTGACAGATGGAGGAGTTACAAGTGGTGGAGTGACAGGTAAAAAAAAAAAACACGACGATATAAAAAAAAAGGAAAACCTAAATACATCGAGTCTATAATTTATTCTGATATATTCTGATGCAGTAGAAAATAAATTTGAATCGGGTAATGATATTCAGGTGTGGTAATAACATGTGCATATTTCGTATTAGATTTAAAGGAACCATTGGCTTTAAATACACACACACGAGTTACTGCACCACATGAACACCACACCACCTGGTGACCCCATGACCACGTGAGGTCCTTCATATCAACACCCGAGGACGAGTTACCACACCACGTGAACACCACACCACCATGACCAGCCCACGCCGGGCCATCAACTGTAAACTATAATAATTTGTATGTTCAATTCATGTTCCTTTTTCTTTCAGTAATGAAAGCTCTTGTTAAACGACCCACCCACCCCATGTCTTTGTATGTAATAAGTCATTTTCGTCCAATGTATATTTTCAGCTGTCGGGCTGCCGACTTTTTTCAATAACCCGTTAATTAGTATTATTATTATTATTTATTATTATTACACACACACACACACACACAACGAAGCTTTGATTGTTGTTAGGTGGTCAAGCTTCGAGTACCGAGTAAGGCTTCATGAATAGGAGATAAAGGTTTCGAGAAGGACCTTTCCGAGTACTACTTTTCCCGGTAGTACTTTGGTCCACGTTTTAAAATTCTACCAAGAAGGAGGAGGAGGTCGATTGTAATGGTTAGGTTACGATGTTTATACCTGTCTGGTTTGATAGCCTCACAACACACACACACACACACACACACACACACACACACACTCTGTTATGGACGGGAGACTATTATCGTCGGCTCATTCTTATGCGTGTACAATAGGGCGCTAGGATTAGGTGTACAATAGGATGTGTAGCGCCCAAATGTGTGTGTGTGTGTGTGTGTGTGTGTGTGTGTGTGTGTGAGGAAGAGCGCTCTTAGATTAGGTCAGGTCATCTCAGGTCAGGTTAAGTTAGGCCCTTAAGACCTAACCTTCTTCATCCTTGTCATCATGTCTTATTCATCATACACCTCATCATCATCCTTGTCATCATGTCTTATTCATCACACACCTCATCATCATCCTTGTCATCATGTCTTATTCATCATACACCTCATCATCACCCTTGTCATCATGTCTCATTCATCATACACCTCATCATCATCCTTGTCATCATGTCTTATTCATCATACACCTCATCATCATGTCTTATTCATCATACACCTCATCATCATCCTTGTCATCATGTCTTATTCATCATACACACCTCATAAACTCAACGCACTTCCTCTCATACATTTTTACACTGTGTATAATATTTAGTTATTTTAAGGCAGGACTCATGCACACCGCGTCAGCTTTCATCTCAGAATTAGGAGGAGAGTTGCTGCCTTTGATACCCTCGGCAGCCTCATCTTGTGTACAGGCCATGATATTGACTCTGTGTGTGTAATAATAATAATAATAATAATAATAATAATTAACGGTTTATTGAAAGAGCTTGGCAGCCAGAAGGCTGAAAATATACAGTTACATATTTGGGGAATGGGTTACGAATTACAAATAATATACAAGTAACATAAGTGACACAAATAAGACATATAATAACTTAGATGTGTGTGTGTGTGTGTGTGTGTAAGACTGGGAGAATCATAGGAGCGAAATTCATGTGTTATAAATATCGTGAATTGACCATTATTGTCCTCTTCGAACCCCCCCCCCCCCTCCCCACCTTTCCTGAGTTCTTCCCCCTTACTGAGTCCTTCCCCTTCCCCTTCCTCACTGACTTCATCCCCTCCTGAGTCCTCTCCCCCCACTAGAGTCCACTTCCCCCTCCCTTTCCCCCCTCCCCCACCGACTCCATCATCCTCTCCTCCTTCCCAGTCCCCCCCCCCCTCCCCAACGTCTTGATACATTTGTTGACGCAAAAAATTTCTGTAGGAGAGTCACTGTGTAGTGAAGGTTAACAGATCCATAAAGCTTCCTCTACGGTGCTTAACCCCTTCCTCTCTCACCTCTACCCCTTCGTTTTCTGTGATATATTCTTAACGATGTGTTTTATTGTTATTGCATTTCCTTTGTTGCATTTTAATATATTATTCCTATTCCCGGTTTATTTTATTACTTCCAGCATCCGTAAATTTCTTCCTCTTAAAAATTCACTAAGAGAAGTTCGCTCTGTGTGTGTGTGTGTGTGTGTGTGTGTGGTGTCTCTAACAACACACAGCCTCGGCGGGGTGTTCCTAATCTCGTTTTGGTTAGCTCCTAAGCTTCCCTCATCAGTGGAATGGTAGTTGTCTCCCTTCTCCTTCACCCTCTTAAGATACGTGTCCTTCCCACCTCTCCTTCATCCTCTTAGACACGGGTCCCTCCTCTCCTTCACTCTCTTAGACACGGGTCCCTCCCCTCCTCTCCTTCATCCTCCATTAGACACGTGTCCCTCCCACCTCTCCCTCACCCACTTAAGACACGGGTCCCTCCCTCACTCTAGAGACATAAACGCCTCAATCCCCTTCTCTCTCCTACTCTCAAGGGACTGAGTGACGCAACCGTTCAGAGAGAAGCCTATACAGGGTGACAAGTCTCCCTCACACACCAGTCAGGGAGACGAAGTATACCTATCCTAACCTAACCAAGTCTACGTCACTCTGGGCTCCGGTTTAGTGTCTACCGAGTTCGTGGTTCATTTGTGTCTGGGAGTTCTTAAGAGAATGAAGAAACAGGTTCCTGCCTATTAGTCAAGTCCAGGTGTGTGTGTGTGTGTGTGTGTGTGTGTGGTTAATGCAAGGTGCTTGATTTACATAGCTAGTTGTCGCAAAGCCTCCCACCCCCTCTTCCCCCATCCCTCCAGTTCTCTCTCTCAAGCTGGCCACTGCAGTCCTTCGCACCACCACGACTATGCACCACTTTCTCTTCTGTATTTTTATCTTCTTATTCTCATTGTTCTCTCGGTTTCTTCTCTCAGCAGCTTCAGAGAATTTTACCAGAATTTAACAAAACATTTCTCTTACATCTCCCGTTTTTTTTTAACCTTTTTATCATTATTTTTTAAGATCTTCTCTTCGTAACTCTCCAAACACATTCCAACATCTGTTCAACATCTTCTCAACATCTCAACATCTTGCAAACAACCCTCTGAGGAGCTTACATTAACACCTCCATTTCACCAAATTCACATCTACCAACATCTCCCACCACCACAACCTCATGGTTCTCCTTGTGGCCTCTACCTCGTGGCCTCAACCTCCTCCTCCTCCTCCTCCTCCTCGTGACCTCAACCTCCTCCTCCTCCTCCTCCTCGTGGCCTCAACCATATCCTCCTCGTGGCCTTAACCTCCTGCTCCTCGTGACCTCAACCTCCTCCTCCTCGTGGCCTGAACCTCCTCGTCTATATCCCAGCTCGTCCCCACCCACTTACTCCAGACGAAGGCACAATCGCGTCTCCAAGGTCTGGCTTCCTCTTGATATCGTCACTTACAGAAACGTCTCAGATGCAGCGGCTCTGTTTTGGTGATCCTACAGCCTTAGCCCCGTCTCGACCGCGGCCTGACTAGAGTCCCCACACACACACACACATATATCTACGAGAGATGCGGTGGCAGATCCTCCCCGCCTGAGGCTGTCCAAGAAGGAGAAAAAGGGGGGGGGGGGAATGGGGGTGTGGGGTTAAGGAGGATGGGGATGGGTTAGGGAGAGGGGGAAGTTGGAGGGAAAGAGAGAGGTAGGAGGGGATGGGAGGGGCAGGGAGGGGGCCATAGTGAACGTCGTGAAATGGGGATGTACAGCTTGGAAATCCCGGCTCCTGGTGTACTGGGGAGTGAAATTGCTGGTGTCAAGTCCAAGAGTGAGGGGAGGAGTGTGTGTGGGAGGGGGTGGGGAGGTGAGGGGAGGAGTGTTCGTGTGGGGGGGGTGGGGAGGTGAGGGGAGGAGTGTTCGTGTGGGGGGGGTGGGGAGGTGAGGGGAAGAGTGTGTGGGGGGGTGGTGAAGGGAGGTGTGTGTGTGTGTGAAGAGAGAATTAAACATGCAGAAGAGAAGAGAAAATGTGTGGAGGGGGGGGGGAGGGGGGTGAAGGGGATGATGGAGGGATAAGAGAGTTGGAAGAAGAAGAAGAAAAGAGAGCAAAACAATGATAAAAAGAGACCGAAACAAAAAAAATAAGTAGAAACTGGAAGAAGAGAAAAATACGAATACAAGAAGAACGAAAACGAAGAACAAAAAGAGGCGGAGGAGGAGGGGGAGAAGAGGATGGAAGGACCGAAGGGCAAAAAAAATGTTAAAAGGGGCGAAAGAGAATGGCGGTAGAGTTGGACGCTGGGGTGAGGTCGCGCGTGAAGCCTCAACAAAGATCCACAGGCTTTGCACGTCAACAAGACTACACCTACCAGGCCTAGAAGACACACACACACACACACACACACACACACACACATACACACACACACACACACACACACAACCTATGGCATAAACTTTGTAAAATCCAGAAAGTTTGTGTAGGTTAAAAGTTTCAGAAGGGAGTTTGTGATGGAGTGAGTGAATGAGAGAGAGAATGACAACAAAGAAGAGAATATCAACGAATAATAAGGGAGAATGAAGGAAAGGAATTAGCCAAAACCTGCATTCTCCTCACGACCTCCTAAAGAATGTCTCTCGGGTTATGGAACTTTGTGGCGCGGCATTGTTTCCCGCCAGTTTTTATCCCTTCCTTCCCTCCTTCTCCTCGCCGATATTCTTTTGTTTTCACAGAGAATTTATGACTTTTTTCACGTTTATACTGACCAAAACAAAAACGCATCAGAGTGAATGATTCTCTCTCTCTCTCTCTCTCTCTCTCTCTCTCATGTAATCACTCCCACACTCCCAACTTCCAATGGCGTCGTTCCATAAATAACTCTAACCTACTTTTTGCTAAATCTTATACACGGAGAGAGAGAGAGAGAGAGTGTGTGTGTATACCTCTCAGTGACTCACCAAAGCACCCCTCACTCCAGAGACGCCCAGGGAATGTCGGCAGAGGTCGGATGAGGGGGAGACACATATCACCGTAAGGATGACAGCCAGCCAGCCAACACGGAGATATATACTGTGTGTCGTGAGGTCAAGTATCGAGGAAGACCCAGCTGCCACCACTCCTCCTACAGATACCCTTCCAACAGCAGGTATTAGTCCAGCTTCTCTGACAACATCACCTCAAGGACGGATGTATTTTATTGCGCATCCTGACTGTATTTTTTTTTATATGTGATAAAACCCAAAAGGCAAACAGAAAAGCCACGGTAAAAAAAAAAGTAGTGTTTTTTTGTGTTTTTTTATGAATTCCATGATGGTATATTTCGTCTTTTGTCGTTGTTTTATATTTTGGCGCCACAAGTCTTATATATCGAAGCAAAATAAAAGTGATGTATAAATTTTACTGCAGGACATTGAAGTTGTAAAAAAAAAAATAAGAACGAGAAAATTTGGGAGGTTGTTTAATATTAAGATAAATTGATATTAAAGGGATAAAACAGTGAGGTGTGTGTGTGTGTGTGTGTGTGTGTGTGTGTGTGAGGTGTTGGAAAGGAGGAGGTGAGGGATAGGAGGTGGAGAGGAGGAGGTGGTGGAGACGAAGAGGTGAAGAGGAAGAGGAGGAGGTGAAGAGGAAGTCGAGGAGGTGAAGAGGAAGTAGAGGAGGAGAAGGAGGTGGAGATGAAGAGGTAGTTAGTCGGTGAAGAAGAGGAGGAAGAGGTGGAGAGAGAGAGAGAGTCGGTGTAGAGGAGATAGAGAGTCGGAAGAAGAGGTGGTGAAGAGGAAGAGAGGAAGACTTACAGCAGAGTAGTGATGGCCAACGGTAAACACCCTCCCAAGATTTATACACCCGAAGGTAAATATTGTTTTTTTTTTTCTCCCGGGAAAGAATATGTTGTTATATTTTTGTCCTGGGGGGAAAAAACGCTCGGCTCTCTCTAGTAATTCGACGTATTACCCCCGTCTCCTCTCGACGTTGAAGTTCACGTGTAAACAGACTTATGTGTTTGTTTTTATCCAAGGGTGATGATTATCCTCTTTTTTATTCAATTTCTATTTGTTATTTTCCACGACGGAGATGAATAAAACCCCAAACATTAACCTCAACATTATCCAAACATTATCCCAAACATTTCCCGATATTATCCTAAATTATTCTAAACATTATCCCAACATTATCCCAACATTATCCAAACATTATCCCAAACATTATCCCAACATTATCCCAAACATTATCCCAACATTATCCCAACATTACCCCAAACATTGCCCCAAACATTATCACTTAACCACAGGAGTTTTACGCGGGGATGCCATGTTCAAACCCCCAAACACAACAAGTGAATTAGATCATTAACCTTAACTACATTATACACACAGTAATAACCAGACATCATCCTTCAACTACCGTGTATACATTACCTCCGCGTCACACACACACACACAACACACACACACACACACACACAAACACACACACAAGGTTGGTGGTCTCGAGGTAAACAAACAATTTCTTCCCCTCTCCAGCCAGGTATAATGTTAAAAGACGACCACGATCATAACATGTGTGTGTGTGTGTGTGTGTGTGTGTGGTCTTACGTTCTATGTCTTGTGGTCGATACGTGGTGGCCATGTGTCTCTTGTGGTCCATACTTGGCCATGTGTCTCGTGAGGTCGATAGGTGGCCAAAGTCTCTCAGAGTGCACCGAGGCTATTGCAATGGCTGTCAGTTTTAATTACCTGGCTGTTTAATTAAATCTCTTCTTATTTACTGACCACTTACCTGTCTGAATAATTAACGCCCTAACCTGCTGAAGGAACACTCACCTGTCTCATTAATTAACACTCTTACACTACTGAGCTGTTCCATTCTAACTCTCATTTCTGTGGGCGAGGTGTGTGTGTGTGTGTGTGTGTGTGTGTGTGTGTGTGTGTGTGTGTGTCAGTTAGTCGCTTGTCAAGGTTAAGTCTTAGGCAGATATCACCCCGAATGTGTCAGAATGTTTCACTCACTATACACCTGAACTAGTTGTTGTCTTAGTGTTTGGTTCATGTTTCATAATATTTAAGTATCTGTCAAGGTCATGGCTGGTAATAGTGAAGGATTATGTCACCTTACGAATCTTCTTACCTGCCTACCACTCCCCTCCCTCCCCACCCACCTTACTACCCCCTTTCCTCCTCACCCACCTTAATATCCCCCTCCCCCACCTTCGCACCTGCCCACCCACTTTACCACCCTCCCTCCCCCACCTTCGCACCTGCCCACCCACTTTACCACCCTCCCTCCCCCACCTTCGCACCTCCCCACCCACTTTACCACCCTCCCTCCCCCACCTTCGCACCTCCCCACCCAACGCCCTCATCACATCCGCACCTCCCCACCCACCTTACCACTCCACTCCCTCTTCACCCACTCATCCACCTACCAACCGAGTAATTTGAGCAGCTTTGTTTAATATTACAAGCGACCTTCTGGAGTGTCACCTGGTAAGCCTTTTATGCCGGGCCCAGAGCAGCTAAAGGTCACAAGGACACCAGGTCAAGGTCACTAGGTCACAATATCACGAGGTCACCAGGTCTGTCCCTCTCCCAGTCTCTCTTTCATATCCCTTTTCTAACTCATTTTTTCTCTTTCTCTCTCAGCTAGAAGCGAAAAATTCTACATTCGTGAAATAAAAAAAATCTTTACTGGATTTTGTTTCCAAATAAAATCTCGGGACTGAACTTAATACAACACATAATACTAAGTTATATGTATGTTAAATATGAATTGGTTCCGACATGTTATTATCGAGGAAAATGAAACGTTAGATAAATAAATAAATAAACAATAAAAACACATTGAAAAGAACAACAAAAAGAAAACTAATTAACACCTAAAACGGTCAAGTCATTAAGGTTACACACGTCACGTCATACAGGTGTTTCCAATCTGAGGTGAATCTAGGGCGTCGTTCCTCACACACCTTCACCAACCACGACGTGAAGTGAGTGAGGTAAAAAAAATGGCAACAAACACAACAAGACAATAATAATGAGTTTTACACCGCCAGTTAGTTGGTTTGTTGCGAGGAGTGTGTTAGTAATTTATGGAGCTTGAGGGGTGAGGTGAAGAGAGAGGGGATGGGGAGAGAGAGGGGGTGGGGAGAGAAGGGGTGAGAGGTGAGGTGAGGGAGAGGTGAAGATAGGGAGGGATGAGAGGTGAGGAGAGAGGGAGGGGATGAGAGAAGAGAGGAAGGGGTGAGAGGTGAGGTGAGGGAGAGGTGAAGATAGGGAGGGATGAGAGGTGAGGAGAGAGGGAGGGGATGAGAGACGAGAGGAAGGGATGAGAGGTGAGGTGAGGAGAGGCAGACATACCTGACATGACTCAACAACCTAACCAATTTGTCATTCTGCTTGACGCTAACTCCCGTTGATGAAGTAATTAATAATATAAAAATGGTAATTGCAAGACTTTTCACCTGAGCCTGACAGCAGGTAAATGAGTTCAGTGTTTTTATATCATCCACGTTACAACACCTGGCTAATGGTGCTCAGGTGAATAGATATATATTGTATTTGTTTGGATCACTCGAAGATAAGCCGCCCACAGCTTATTTCACCTGGAGATCAGTCACCTACAGCTTATTTCACCTGAAGATTAGTCACCACAGCTTATTTCACCTGAAGATCAAACACCTTAACGCTACCTTTGGGTGGAAGCGGGGTTAAGTGAGGTGAGGTTAGGCTAGGTTAGGTTAGGTTAGCTTTAGGTTAGGCTAGCGCTAGGGTGGGTTGGTTTGGTTAGCGTAAGGTTAGGGTAGGTTTGGTTTGGTTAGGTTAGGTTATGTTAGGTTATGGTGGTTAATGTTAAGGTGAAATAACCTGGGGCTACATCAGATTACCTCTACTACCATAATTAAGCAGATAACAATAATTAGAATCATCTGAAACACTGAACTACTTATAATTATATCAATTAACTGTATAATTAGACTATTCACATTAATATCACACACGAGTAGAATTATTATAGGAACAAGAGCCAACAGCGGGAGAGTCAGCAGCCACTTAAAAATATCTCAACTCAACTAAAATTTCACTTTACACTTAAAACAGATGATACTTATAAATCTTTAAGTAACTTGGGTTGTTGCAGAGGGCATTGTGTGTGTGTGTGTGTGTGTGTGTGTAAAGCAACATTCTTAATAGCTGTTTTAAATCTGGTAAATAAAGACGAAACACATTGAAATATAATCAACTGGTGACTGATTTTGTGTGCGTCTAGGGAGAGGTGTACAGGCCTATAGGGTATTGTCGAGTACATTCTTCAACAAGTTACACTCTTAGTTCCCACCATTAACACACTCTTATCAACTGAAGCTTCTGCAACATCAGTGAAGCCCAGTTATTGCCAGGAAGCTTACGGGTAATGGGCGTTCGTGGTTAATATTTAGCATGACACCAAATTGGTCTTGAGTGCGTCAGTGAGAGCGACTTTCAAGTGACACAGAGACAAGGAGTCCCATAGGATACTTTACTTGGTCCTCTCCTGTTTTGAATACCATCCTATCGCGTGCTGTACCATCCTATATCGTGCTCTACCATCCTATCGCGTGCTGTACCATCCTATCGCGTGCTGTACCATCCTATCTCGTGCTCTACCATCCTATCTCGTGCTGTACCATCCTATCGCGTGCTGTAAATGTTCCTTAAGTGTCTACACTTCACCTCAAAAGAATCATCAATCATAAAATATATTGCCAAAATGGTCTTTACCGCCAGACACCATAACGTCTTCAGCGATATATTGATTCTTAACATCAGAGACAAATACCATTCTTGCCACGTCAATAACTGTCAAGTCTTATAAAAATGGTGATAATCCTTCTTTTGTATTAATATTTTTAAGTTTTTACGTCTTTTCATTGGTGATTTCTCGTGTCAGAACTCCATCTTGTCAACGTTTAGTGTAAAATATTCAGACAATGTGGCAACCGCGTGTTAAGAGAGTGCGTGGTTGGGGACTGTATTAAAGGTGGCACAGTATATCATCATATTCTAACGTACGTACTTACTTACTGCACAGTTTAACAGTCAAGGTGGGAAATAGTGGTTCCTTCATCATTTTGTATCTCACACACCATCGTCACCCACCACCATTGTTACTCACCATCATCTTATCTCACCACCATTGTCACTCACCATCATCGTATCTCACCACCATTGTATTTCATCATCATCGTCACTCATCACTATCGTCACTCGTCACCATTGTCACTTACCACCATCGTACCTCATCACTATCGTCACTCACCACCATTGTCACTCACCACCATCGTCACTCACCATCATAATACATCACAAGCTCAACGTTATCAATGAAGATATCTAAGTTTCAGACAATTAAATCTGTAGACACGAAATAACACACTTAAGTGGCATAAATACACTTAAGTGCTATATATAGACGTGTTAAGTGTCTCTAAGTGGTAATTACACTTACTCTTTTACTCTCAGCCTTCAACAACCGGGTCTTGAATGTACTGCTTGTAAACAACTAACGCATCTCTACAATCAATGGCGCTCCGGGTATCTCTGTGTTGTGGGGGGGCTGTATACCTGTGTTGTGGGGGGCTGTATAGTATACCTGTGTTGTGGGGGGCTGTATACCTGTGTTATGGGGGTATACCTGTGTTGTGGGGGACTGTATACCTGTGTTGTGGGGGACTGTATACTTGTGTTGTGGGGCTGTATACCTGTGTTGTGGGGGACTGTATACCTGTGTTGTGGGGCTGTATACCTGTGTTGTGGGGGACTGTATACTTGTGTTGTGGGGCTGTATACCTGTGTTATGGGGGCTGTATACCTGTGTTGTGGGGGATGTATACCTGTGTTATGGGGGCTGTATACCTGTGTTGTGGGGGACTGTATACCTGTGTTGTGGGGGATGTATACCTGTGTTGTGGGAGGCTGTATACCTGTGTCGTGGGGGCTGTATACCTGTGTTGTGGGGGCTGTATACCTTAATGGGAGACACCTGAACAACCTCTGTTATCATTTAAGCACAATATTCCACTAATGTGGTTCTCCATACCTAACCTAACCACACCTACCGCCATGTACCGCCCCTGTGTTCATATTGCCCGGTAATTGGCTGCTAGTGGGTCTCTAATATCCAGGTAATGAAATTGTACACCTGTGTATCTATGTATGTATGTATGTATGGCGACCTGTGTTGTAATAGTCAGCATGCTCGCCTTACAAGCCAGTGGACCCGGGTTTGATCCCCGGGCAGGGTGAAACTATGGGTAAATTTCTTTACGCCATTTGCCTCTGTCTACTCAACAGTAATTGGGGGCCTGAATGTTAATCGATTTCCGGATCGTGTTCCGGGTTAATGGTTAGCCAGTGCAGTTGGCGAGTTGCCCGGTCTTCTCGGACCATTATTACTGTGTGTGTGTGTGTGTGTGTCTTAAATACTTGCCATCAATTGTTGTATTACCGTCATCTACCTCCGTTAGGTTAGGTTAGTTTAGGGCAGCATTAGGTTAGGTTAGGATAATCTCCAGATGAAAATAAACTATTGGGTATTTTTCAGGGGATCCAAAGCTCCATAAAATAAAACAGAACACCCGAGTTACTGTCATCCTGTGAGAGAATTACAACACAAGATAAGAACACAATCGACCCATTATCTCTCTTCCTTCAGGTGTTTAGTTAAGTCACCTATCCTTAATTTGCATCATTACCTGCCTGGGATCGACAGTCCCTCAAAGGTGTCACCAGGTGTAGACTGTGTGAAACCCGAGTATGAGCACCACCTCCACCTCCCTCCCTCGAGTCTTAAGTTTGTAGTTTCCTCCTTCAAGTATCAGGTCTTTAATCCTTTTTTACTGGAGTCTTAGGTCTCTGGTCTCTTCAATACAGAGGGTAACGACATATACCCGCGAGTAACGACATATACCCGCGAGTAACGACATATAACCACGAGTAACGATATATATCCGCGAATAACGATATAGGAACTCGTATGTTTGCTTATATTGTTGTACTAGCAGACATAAGTGTGTGCTGTGCCATTATGATTTTTACAACAATATCACGACTGGGGAAAAAAAAACTAGAGTAACGTTTTAATTATATTTTCCCGGGCTTACCGTTTCACCTCTATTTGCTCATTGTTTAAACTTAATGTGCCAGAATTTTCTTTGTTTATTAGCCTACTTTCCGTATTTACTCTGCCTCTGAGTGTTTCCTTGTTTGTCTGTCTCTCTCTCTCTCTCACTCCTTTCTCATATTTACTCTTTCTCAGCAACTGGCATTCTCAGGGAGGGAGAGAGGGGGAGAGGGGAAGGTTTATTCTTTATTGTTATTTATTTTATTTATTTTTTATTTTCTATTTACTCTTTTCTTGTCTTTTATTTCTCTTCTTCTCAATTTTTACTTTATTTAGATTTTTCTCTCGTTATCAAGCAGTCTCTCTCTACCCCTCTCGTTATCAAATAATCTTTCCATCCCTCTCCCACCCTCTCGTTATCCAAGTATTCTAGGTTCTTCCCTCGTTTACCTTTCCTTTTTTTTCCTCAGTCAGACATTTCCTCGTATTAGACACTTCGTTATTCTCCCCTTCTTATTCTCCCTCATTCTGGCGTGTTTCCTTCTTTATTGTCTATTATGTCTCCTTTCTCCTTCTCTCACTCTCAGTTGTTCCTTTCCTATTTATGTTTATTGTCGTTTGTGTCTTATCCTGCCCTCTTCCACTCCCTTCCTTCACCTCTCCTCCTCTCCTCCCTTCCTTCACCTCCCTTCCTTCACCTCTCCTCCTTCTCCTCTCCTCCTTCTCCTCCTGGAACTGATCAGTAGTTAGAGCAGGAGACGCTCGTTCTACCCCCCCCCCCTCCAGTGTCTTTCCTAATCACCTCACTGGAGTGCCAATTGGCGTTCTAAGATTGAGCTGGGGGTGGGGGAGGGGGTAGGGGGAGAGGTGGGGGTGGGGAGGGGCTGAGGAGAAGTAGTGAGGAAGAGTTAAGGGAGACAAGCCAATGACCACCAGGAGATCCAGGAGACGATGGGAGGAGAGAGAATTGGTGTTAAATTTCCAGAGAAGATTATTTACCCTACCCCCTCAAGCTCCCCCCCCCCCCCACCGTCAAGATTGTGTGTGTGGGGGTGAGGTGAGGTTAGGTGAGGTTAGGTGAAGTGAGGTGAGGTGAGGTTAGGTGAGATGAGGTGAGGTGATGTTAGGTTAGGTTGCTTACTCACTGAACACAACCTGACAGTGAGAGAATTACGTCCTTTATTTTCCTAGCTCCTGCCTCAACCTCTCCCCCTCACTCTCCCTCCTGTTACTCTCTCTGCTCTCTCACCCCCACTCACCCCTCATGTCACTCACTCTCCTTTCCCTCTCCACTTCACTCTCTTTCTCCTTCTCCCTCCCTCCTGAACTCCTCTTCCCCCTCTGTGCTTTTGTGTCCTCTCATTCTCCCCTCCCCAGTTCCCCCTCACTCTCCCCTCTCTACCATCCCTCCCTAACTCCCCTCACTCTCTCCTCCTGACCTCCCCACTCTCTCCCTCTCGACCTCCACTCACCCTTTTCTCCTGACCTCACCCTCACTCTCCCCTCGCTGCAGTCACTACATTATGGATGGGCAAGGTGTGTGTGTGTGTGTGGGGGGGGGGGGGGGGGGTTGCCGTGTGTGTGTGTGTGGGGGGGGGTGTTGCCGTGTGTGTGTGGGGGGGGGGGGGTGTTGCCGTTGGGTGTGTGTGGGGGGGGGGGTGTTGCCGTGTGTGTGTATCGTTCATAATATACTAGAGACGATACTAAATCTATATTTCTGGTTATATATGTATGTATGTATACAAACAATCATCAATTAATTACTATACCTATATAAATTTACAATCACGTGCTTGTATTTATTTATATATATATATATATATATATATATATATATATATATATATATATATATATATATATATATATTTATTTTTTGTACAGGGATTAGCCCACCCAGGCACAGGTCACTGACCCACATCAGGGCCTGGGGGCGAAAAGGTAGTAGTAGTAATAATAATAATAATAATAATAATAATAATAATAATAATAATAATAATAATTATTATAATTATTATTATTATTCACAATAAATAAAATTTATAAAAAATATATAAATAATAAAATAATAACAATAACAATAATAAAAAAAAATAATAATAATAAAAATAAAGACGTACAAAAATTAAGAAAAAAAATTATCACGAGTGAGAAACAATATATGTACAGTATGTTGTGTTGTCAAAGTAAGAGAAACAATTGAGACCCTGCAAGTGTGTGTAAATGAGGCAGAAAGTCAGATGAGGAACCTGGGACTTGGTCACATATGGCAGTAGGGTCGACCATTAGACAACACATTATGCTTCCAATATCTTCCCAGGCGGTAGTACCTCCCTGTTCGGTAGCTGTGTTTGTATTAATATGTATGTTTATATTAAATTTGCTCAGAATCTCAGTATAGATCTTCCTTGAAATTTGTATAATTAATTCTGTTTAATTGTCCTTATATCAATTAGCATAATTATCAAAACTTCATAATCTAGGATACTAAGACAATTAACGATAAGACACTTATTAAATATCTCTCTATCTCCCTCTTCTCTTGTTTATTTAAGTCTCTCTCTCTCTCTCTCTCTCTCTCTCTCTCTCTCTCTCTCTCTCTCTCTTCTCTTGTATTCTTCGTGCAAAAATAAGAGAATGTATTTGTGTGCATTTAGCCAGCCCTTCCAAAAGAGACCACCTCTCTGTATCACTGACTGCAACAAACTCTCTCACTCTCTCTCTCTCTCTCTCTCTCTCTCTCTGTCTCTCTCTCTCTCTCTCTCTCTTTATTCCCTTACTTCTCTCTCTCTCTCTTTGTATTTCTATCTGTAACAAATTTCCTCTATCTCTTTCTCCTGTAACAAACTCTCTGAATCTCTTTGGCTGTAACAAGCGCTCTCTCGCTCTCTCTCTCTCTCTCTCTCTCTCTCTTTGTTATTCACTTCCCCCTCGTCCCTCTTTTATCACTTCTTCCTCTTTTATTCTCCTTTCTGGCGGTCGCTTTAGTGTCCACCTCTATTCTTTATTTTTTGTTTGTTTGTCTCTTACCGTGTGTCACTTTATTTACCTGTGTGACTGTGTGTGTGTGTTTCTAATTCTCTTTTATTCTATTGCTTGTCTGATCATCTCTCTCTCTCTCTCTCTCTCTCTCTCTCTCCTCCAACCACCTAACGTCACGGCCTGTACCCTGGAATAACTTTTTTACTTTACTGACAATAAACCTTTATCAAGTCCATCCACCGTATCCCAGCTATCCCCTCCCTCCACACCGAATATTCCCAGGCCAGAGCTCGAGGTGTGTGTGTGTGGTAGTGGTGGTAAGAACTCCAACCCCTGTGAGAAGACGCCATGAGACTCAGTTTACCCCCCCCCCCCCACCACATACCTCTGGAAATAGAATAGAGTTGCTTCCTTCGCATGAACCAGAAACAAGTCTCGGTGTTTACATTGAAATTCGTCAGCGTCTTGTCAGGTTGTCTATTGGTAAGAGTCGATGGATGCTAGTTGATATTGATTCCATTTTTTGATATTTTTTTTTTTAAAGTAGTAAATATTTAATAGGAGGAAGATTTGAGTTGATATTTTTCTTAGTAATTAATAAGAGGAAGATTTGAGTTGATATTTTTGTTAGTAATTAATATGAGGAAGATTTGACTAGGGGAATATTATAAGGAAGATAAATCGAAATTAATATGACTTATTAATCTGTTTTTTTTAAATATATTCGAGACTATTCATGAGACGCACACACACACACACACACACACACACACACACACACACACACACCTACACACACACACGTCTTGCTAAGGATCCGAGGACTAGTTACCGGTATGAATACTATAAATGGATGACGGTTTAAGCTATATTGATGACGATAACTTTTGTTTTAGTCCTCAAGGCGATAACCTAACCTAACCTAACCTAACCTTATACGCTCGCTCACTCACTCTACGTTACATGCAAAGAAAACGTGATACCTCTATATAGCAACGTCAAAAGCAAATGGTTTCGTCGATAAATTTGGAGGGGTGAGGGGTGAAAGGTGAGGGGTGAGTGAGGGGTGAGGGGATGGTCAGACGCCGCACCTTGATAGTCTTGCCCTCAGTCGAGCCTTGAGTAAACCCTGATATTTGACTCAGTCTGGGATTTACATTTTTGCTGTGAAATGTGTGTTTGTGTGTGTGGGGGGGGGGGGGGCGGGTAGGGGTGTGGACGATGGTGGTGACGTGAGAGATGAAAGCAGAGAGAAGGAGAGAGAGGGAGGATTGGAGGGGGAGGGAGAGGAGAAGTGGATGTTAGACGAGAGAGATAGAGTGCGTGTGAGTGTGTGTGTGTGTGTGTGTGTGTGTTGACCGCTCCTAATCTCTAGCCAGCAGAGCCAATCACCGTTGAAAGACAGGAGTGGACCCTACTCGTCACGACCAATGAGGTACAAAGAGCGTCCACTAGCTGGGCCTCAGTCGAGCTCTGATTGGCTGACAGAAGCAAGCCTTTCAGTGGAGTGACGGATATAGGGCTCTGATTGGCTCACGGTATCCGATTTTCCGAGAAACAACAATAATAAAGGAAAAATCCACTTCTGTATACATTTCGGAAGTAAAATATTAAATAAAAGTACCACATCAAAAGGTTTGTGTAGCAATATATATAATGGCTACCTGTACACGTATATAATCACTCTACCTGTACCTATATAATCACTCTACCTGTACACGTATATAATCACTCTACCTGTACACGTATATAATCACTCTACCTGTACCTATATAATCACTCTACCTGTACACGTATATAATCACTCTACCTGTACCTATATAATCACTCTACCTGTACACGTATATAATCACTCTACCTGTACCTATATGATCACTCTACCTGTACACGCATATAATTACTCTACCTGTACACGTATATAATCACTCTACCTGTACCTATATAATCACTCTACCTGTACACGTATATAATCACTCTACCTGTACCTATATAATCACTCTACCTGTACACGTATATAATCACTCTACCTGTACCTACATGATCACTCTACCTGTACACGTATATAATTACTCTACCTGTACACGTATATAATCACTCTACCTGTACCTATATAATCACTCTACCTGTACACGTATATAATCACTCTACCTGTACCTATATAATCACTCTACCTGTACACGTATATAATCACTCTACCTGTACCTATATGATCACTCTACCTGTACACGTATATAATCACTCTACCTGTACACGTATATAATCACTCTACCTGTACACGTATATAATCACTCTACCTGTATTTTCATCATCCTTACCACAGTACCGTAATGTATTTAAATCTCAACCTGTTATTTTCTTAATGGTAGGATGATATTGTGTTGTCGGGATGATGATATTTACCGACCAAAGGTGTTGTCAGCAAGGTGTTGTTTGGTGTCAGGAGCAGTACCTGACTAATTAAGAGAGGCGGCTGGCAAAAGACAGGTGAGGAGAATAGAGTCATTGTTCCAGAGCCAGTCAACAGAATACACACACACACACACACACACACACACACACACCTGCCTCCTACACATACACACACACCTACCCCCTAAACACACACCTGACACACACGCACCTTCCTCCTAAACACACCTGACACACACACTTGCCCCCTAAACACACACACACACACACCTGTCTCCTAAACACACACCGGACACACACACACTTGCCCTCTAAACACACACACACACACACACACACCTGCCCCCTAAACACACACCTGCCCCCTAAACACACACCTGATACACACACCTGCCTGGCAAATACTCATCTCTTTACCTGTTCATCGACACAGGTTAAGGGTCAATCGAGCCAATAGTCCCGTGAGAGGTAACGGAAGGGGGGGGGAGGTGAGGGAAGGGGGGGGGAGGTGAGGGAAGGGGGGGGGGGTGGTGAGGGAAGGAGGGAAGGGAGGGAGGGAGGAGTGAGGGGACAAGGGAGAAGAGGGAGAAGTGAGAGTGAGGGGAGAGGAGGGAGCAACGAGAGGGGAGAGGGGAGGCTGTCACTGCTATTGCACATGTGACAGGGGTGAAACAGATGGGGGGTGAGAGAGGGAGAGGGGAGAGGGGTTAGAGAGGGAGAGGGGAGAGAAAAAAGTGTCGTAGCTACATGATATAGTTGAGGGGTGAGGGGAGGCAGTCAGAGCTACGAAAGAGGTGAGAATGGAGAGGGGAGGAGGGGGAGAGAGAGGGGGGGGCAAATGGTGGGGAGAGGGGAGATGAGTGAGGGGAGCCTGTTGCAGCAATGAAACAAGCAAGGGTGAGAGAGAGAGAGAGAGAGAGAGAGAGAGAGAGAGAGAGAGAGGGGAAATGATGAAGGGAAAGGGGAAATGGAAACGGGGAGAGGGGAGTGAAGAGGGAGAGAGAGGAGTAATAGAGGGGAAGAGAGAGACGCACGATAATAAAACAAGGGAGGCAGGAACATAAAGAATTAAGTAAACACAATGCGTCGATGTGTTGATAGTTTGTAAAAAATGCACAGTAAACAATGACGTCATAATGCACAGTAAACAATGACGTCATAATACACAGTAAACAATGACGTCATAATACACAGTAAACAATGACGTCATAATGCATGGTAAACAATGACGTCATAATGCGCAATAAACAATGACGTCATAATACACAGTAAACAATGACGTCATAATTAAGTAAAATATGACGTCATTGTGTTGTGGGAGTGTGGATGATAATGGTAATGAGTGGGAGTTATGGCAGTGAGTGGGAGTTATAACAGTGAGTGGGAGTTATAACAGTGAGTGGGAGTTATAACAGTGAGTGGGAGTTATAACAGTGAGTGGGAGTTATAACAGTGAGTGGGAGTTATAACAGTGAGTGGGAGTTATAACAGTGAGTGGGAGTTATAACAGTGAGTGGGAGTTATAACAGTGAGTGGGAGTTATAACAGTGAGTGGGAGTTATAACAGTGAGTGGGAGTTATGGCAGTGAGTGGGGCTACATGAAAATGGATGGGCGCGTGGGTGTGTTGCCTAAAAGTGTTGATTGGAAAACTTCACTCGACTCTACACAAGTTTTTCTTCAGTGTTTCTCAAAATATTTCAGTCACTTGATCCCAAAAAATGAAATAAAGTGAAAAATAATAAAACTACATAGATTAGGTTATTCATGCATGTACAGTGTTATTATACATGAAGTGGGTTATACATGAAGTGGGTTATACATGAAGTGGGTTATACATGAAGTGGGTTATTCATGAAGTGGGTTATACATGAAGTGGGTTATACATGAAGTGGGTTATTCATGAAGTGGGTTATTCATGAAGTGGGTTATACATGAAGTGGGTTATACATGAAGTGGGTTATACATGAAGTGGGTTATTCATGAAGTGGGTTATACATGAAGTGGGTTATTCATGAAGTGGGTTATACATGAAGTGGGTTATTCATGAAGTGGGTTATTCATGAAGTGGGTTATACATGAAGTGGGTTATACATGAAGTGGGTTATTCATGAAGTGGGTTATTCATGAAGTGGGTTATTCATGAAGTGGGTTATACATGAAGTGGGTTATACATGAAGTGGGTTATTCATGAAGTGGGTTATTCATGAAGTGGGTTATTCATGAAGTGGGTTATACATGAAGTGGGTTATACATGAAGTGGGTTATACATGAAGTGGGTTATACATGAAGTGGGTTATTCATGAAGTGGGTTATTCATGAAGTGGGTTATACAGGGAGTGAATATGAATCGAGAGTTATTCATATGTATTTATATTGTTAATCATTTTGTTTCACTGTGAATAAATGTATACATGTTTCCAGGTAAGAAATATGTATGAAGTGTTTGATTATTAATGATATTATGCCCAAGTGTGTGTGTGTGTGTGTGTGTGTGTGTCTCGCTGACGACGACTTATGCTAAAACAGGTCCCTAGCGAGTATCTTCCTCACTTCCTCGCCTCCTCCCCTTCTCTCTCCTCCTCATCATCTCACGTCCTCGCCTCCTCTCCTCTCCTCTCTTTCTCCTCCTCGTCTGGTGTCTAGATCTTATGTTTCTGTTATTTCCCCCCCGTCTCATTTCGTTCAATTATTTCCCCATTTCCTCCTTAATAAATATAACCTCTTTTTTCCTCTCCATATATAAACTGTTTTCCCCCATTGTTTCATTAATCCAATTTATTTTTCCCTCCTCCCTATTTACCATCTGTGTTGTGAAATATAATTGGAGGAATTTTATAGCGACGAGCAAAAATAAAAAAAATAAATAAATAAAAAAGTAAAAAAAAAATACATTAAAAAATATTTACATCAGACAAAACTTAAAAAACAAAACCCGTGTTAAACTAGAGAACTAAACTAATCTTACTCGGAATATTCCCTCCACTTATTATTACCTCACTGACAAGGGTAAAACCAGTTTAGTCTTGAAGGCTGAGGCGGATATTTCACCATCACACGTTTACTCGACGGGGCGTAGGCAGGTTGGGAGTCTCACTGTAGTAGTAGTAGTAGTAGTAGTAGTAGTAGTAGTAGTAGTAGTAGTAGTAGTAGTAGTAGTATGACCCGCTTCTTCTTCCCATTCTGGTCTTCCGAATTTTTCTTCTTCCTCCTCTTGCTCGCCTCCTTCTTCCTCTTCTGATTCTTCGTATTTTCTGTCTCTTCTTCCTCCTCCTCCTCCTCCTCTTATTTTGCTTTCCCCTAATTCCATCTTCTTATTTTAGTTTATGTTGTGTGATTGCATATCCGTTTCGCTATGCATAACTACCGTAAGTGTTGCAGCTTAGATAACGCCTTTGGTTTAGTAGTTTAGTTATGCATGACTCTCCCTGCCTCATTACCTGCCCCCCCCCCCTTTACCTCACCTACCGTCAATCTCCTCCCCTTCATCTCTCACCTCATCACTCTCCTACTGTCTCCCTCTCCTCTCCTCTCCTCTCTTCTCCGTCATCACCTCAACCTCTCCCTCCTCACCTCACCTCACCTCACCTCTCCCTGCCTCACTCCCTCACCACACCCCCCCTGAACATGCATATAGATACAGTACTTAAATTGCCTCGTCCACGTATGCCAACAGCTAAACTTCATCCTGAAACACACACGCTAACTCCCCCTGATCACACACACACACACACAAACACACACACACACACACACACACACGAGACGGAGAGACAGACACCCACACATACGCTCACATGAGAGAGAGAGAGAGAGAGAGAGAGAGAGAGAGAGAGAGAGAGAGAGAGAGAGAGAGAGAGAGAGAGGTGGAACTGGGAGAATATAGATTTAGTCTCGTATTCCTATAGACAATGGAATGGGTTTCGGACAGACACGAGGTATTGCGGATATGCCAGACACTGTGTTTGGTCAATGATGCAAAGGGGTTTAGTTTGTTATCAGGGGTGAGTGAGGGATTACCAGGGAGTGAGGGGGAGGGTCTAGGTTAGGGGTCAGTGAGGCGTTGATGAATGGTACCAGGGTGTGAGAATACTGCCATGGTGTGTGTGTGTGTGTGTGTGTGTGTATTTTCAAGTCAGAGGTCAAGGCAGGCTGGGAAAAGAATGCGACTAAAACAATCAAACGTCTTCACACACACACACGAACAGTGCTTAAGTCAGTGAGAACAACTCAACAGTAACAGCCGAGTCGTACCAATTAACCTTCACACAGTGAGGTTCCAGGTACCCAGTGATAACTGCCCGTGAGACCCAACAACAACACGCGATGTGTTAATCCGTCTACGATAGGAAGGCCTAAGACCAAACCTCACTCATATAACACCATCTGTGAGGGAATTACTACACCACGTGAGGCCCCTCATAACACCATCTGTGAGGGAATTACTACACCACGTGAAGTCCCTCATAACACCATCTGTGAGGGAATTACTACACCACGTGAGGCCCCTCATAACACCATCTGGGAGGGAATTACTACACCACGTGAGGCCCCTCATAACACCATCTGGGAGGGAATTACTACACCACGTGAGGCCCCTCATAACACCATCTGTGAGGGAATTACTACACCACGTGAGGTCCCTCATAACACCATCTGGGAGGGAATTACTACACCACGTGAGGTCCCTCATAACACCATCTGTGAGGGAATTACTACACCACGTGAGGTCCCTCATAACACCATCTGTGAGGGAACTACTACATCACGTGAGGTCCCTCATAACACCATCTGGGAGGGAGTTACTACACTCCGTGTTTTCTATTCAACACCTACATTAATCTGTATGTTCACTGTATGTTCCTTTACCTTTCTCTAATGAAGGCTTTTGTTAAACCACCAATGTCAATGTATGTAATAAGTCATTTATGTCCAATGTATATTTTCAGTCTTCGGGTTTACTCCCGTAGCCTTATACCTGCCAGCGTTAATCCGCAAGGCAGCGGGGCGGTGGTTGGTAGGCGCCAGGACGTGTCCACATGCCAGTGGGCCTAAGCGCCTTCCCTCTGGGGCCCACTGCTACCCCGAGATCCCCTGCTTATCTAGCCTGGGCCCACGAGGCACCCAGTTACCGTGTGTTGCCACGAGGAGGCACAGCAGGAGTCTTGGTGGTGAGGAGGCTGTGTACTGGCAGGGGAAGACTTATGCAAGTTGCTTCCCTGTTCGCCACGAGGGCTAGCCAGAGGCGGTAGCTGAAAGCAAGAGGGAGCAAGCAGTGCTTGTACCGTAACACTAATATATGCTGCCACTCTAGACGCATTTCACCCCCCCCCCCCCCCGTGTGTGGCCACACACACACACACACACACACACACCGTTCCCAGGCTGCTGTCATCATCTCCGCGTTATCGATATGTATTCCAGATGAGAGAAAAAAAAAGTATAGATTTTGGTACCTGAAATCCCACACGGGTGCAGGGAGCGAATGTCACCTGCCATGAGTGTTAAAGCTGACAGCTGTTGTCCTCAAAACTCGTTTCAGGCAACAGGATATAACATGGGGAAAACCAGGCGTGAATTCAATTGCCTGTAACTTGGGAAAATAGGGACTGGTTGAGTGGAGAGACTAAGGCATATAGGGGAAAGTGACTGGCTAGACCGGAGGGATTTACTGGTGACTGTTTAACTGGAGGAATTGTCGCTATGATAGTAACTGACTGACTGACTGACTGACTGACTGATTGGAGGCACTTATTCACATAAAAAAATCTGACTGGTTGACTGGTTGACTGGCGAAATTAAATCATATAAAGAAATCAGTTGTTGACCCATGACCCCTTGGTGAAGACTGAAGTTATATGAAACAGGATGATTTAAGCCTTTGGGAGTTTATATGCTGTAAGAAAATACTATATGGCAAAGGTGATGAGAGTTATAGTATATCATATAGAAAAACTGTGTGTGTGTGACAGAGTTCTATACAGTGTGGGTGAGTTTTGGTTGGCAGAGGGTCAGGAAAATAGGAATCGAAGAGGAAAGTGATGGCCCCTCCCGAATGCTACCACAGGACGATTGATGGTGTGGTGGTGGTGGTGGTGTGTGTGGTGGTGTGTCATGTGTGTGCGTTGTGGTGGTGGTGGTGGTGTGTGGTGGTGGTGGTGGTGGTGGAGGTGTGTGTGTGGTGGTGGTGGTGGTGGTGTGTGTGGTGGTGGTATAAAGGTGTGATGGTATGTGGTCATGGTGGTGTGTGGTGTTGACTGTAGCAACCAAACACCACTGACTATGGCAATGTTTTTAGGCTCGGGAAACGGTTCAGATATCTCGGTGCCTCAACACAACACCCAGCAGACAGATGGCAGCAGTATTCCATCTGTGCATTCACCAGACATACACACAGTAAATAATCACTAACCTAGCCTAACCCCTGACATCCTCTGCACATACAAGCCTCATCTTTGCAAATTGATGATGAAGATTTAAAAAAATAATAATCTTGTGACACATCTTTGACCATATATGTCTCAAAATACAATAAGAGACAGACAGAGACAAAACAGACCGTTAATACCCCCTCCAGATGATCGTGGCGAGGTATAAAAAGTCATTAAATATTACTAATAAACTATGTAAGTCACTCAAGCGCATCAAGGAACTTTTTTTTTAAATATTTCAAACTACTGATTTTTTTTTTCATGTCTTCATTAAATTATTACATAGTGAAGTGTTTTATCTCAAGATCAGAAACGAAGGAAATAAAAACGGGTGAGGTGAGATTAGGACAGGTCAAGTTAAGTTAATGTTTCACCTCGTAACTTTACACACACACACACACACACACACACACACACACACACACACACACATGTGAGCGTGCGCGGGAGGTCTAGTTTAATATCAGTGACGGTATGTGGGACAATAGTGCTAACCCACTCATGAAATGCTGCCCACATATAAACTTTTATTGGTTGTTGAACGAATGTGACAATATCCATGTATGTATGGATGTATGTATGTACTATGTATGTATGTATGTACTATGTATGTATGTATGTATGTATGTATGTATGTATGTTGTGCAGTCAACACTGAAGGAGATGAACAAATAATAAAACAAACTGACGAGCAAAAAAAAACAAAAACTTAGAAAATGCAAAAAAATCCATTAAAACAAATACATTTAACAATAAAAAACAAGTAACAAACAAAATCATATAACAAATATAGTTTTATTGGCAGCAGTTGGGTGATTTTCTCTTGTAGTTTGTAAGAAATATTGTAATAAAAACACAAATTTAACGTGTTGATGTGCATTTCCCTACGTGTGAATGAGAGGAGGTGAGGGGGAGGAGGAGGTGAGGGGGAGGTGGTGAGGGAAGGGGGGAGGTGGTGAGGGAAGGGGGGAGGTGGTGAGGGGAGGAGTGAGGTGGTGAGGGGAGGAGTGAGGTAAGGTGGTGAAGAGTGGGGGTGAGGGAGGGAGGGAACTGTCACTAGTGTACTCACCTCGTCCATAACGCTGTCCACATCAACTCTTTATGGCGGACCTGAAAGAGATTGAAAGAATAAATACCGGTACACACACACACACACACACACACACACACACACACACACACACACACACACACACCTCATCGCTTGCCTCTACCTGCACAGCTCTGGACGTGAACATGTAAGGAAAAACTTTATAAATTTATTGGACTTGGGATAATTGCTTCTGTGCTTTATTGGGTAATACAAACAGCAAGTATTGTTCACTTTGTAACTTGAACACATAACGTAGGTGTTTTTCGTTCAATGTTGCATGAAATTTGTACTGAAGGAAGGCGAATAATTATTTTTTTGACAGGTCAGGATGTAAATACAAGAACGTGACCTGATATGACCTGGTGATGACGTGTATTGCTTCATTAAAGGTCACCTTTACTGTAAGGTGTCACTGTGGAGGAGGAGCTTGATTATAATTGGGATACTTTAACAGGCTATCAAAACATTCCGTAAACAGAAGCACCTGCATACACCTGGCTGACGTCAGTAATAACTCAGGGATCGAATTCACAAAGTTTCGAAAGTTGAGTAACACTTATAACTGAATTATTGTGTAGATTATTATAAAAAGATTCTGTACAGGTTAAGTTTAGTTTAAGATTAACGTGTGGAGAAGTAGTTTAATAATGATACAAGTATGTAATTAGGTCATCCAATTAAACATATTATTACACCATCAGTTATGAGGAACATCAGCGCGGGAGCCTTTGTGAGCCAGAGCCGACCTCATTACGGTGGGGGACGTGAGCTACATTACCCGAGGTCTTTTACCGTTTCAGAAAGTCTCGGTTTACGAGTACTAATTAACCTGGATTTGAAAGGCGACAATTAAAGATTCTTAATGTGAAAAATGAAATCCATTCAAAAGCTATCAACAATTTGAGCCGTGTGAAGCACCTGGTGACCTAGCCATCGCCACCAAGACCCGAGTTTTTCCCCCAAGTGAGAAAAAAAAAAGAGAGACGGTGACCATCGAAGGAGCAGGAGGTGACGGTGGCCTCTACTCTGGGAAGACTAATAAGTTTAAGCCCACGAGCAAGAGACGTCCCCATTCTGGCACACCCAATTTGGCATTCCCATTCTGGCACCCTCTCTCTGGCATTTCCCTTTGGCATCCCCACACTGGTACACCCTCTGACACACACTGCCACCACAAGTACACTTTTATGGCACTGGCCGGAGTGTTTGAGCTGCGTACACACTTAATGACTCTTTATTTTGTGGATAAATTCGTTCACAACAATGCAATGTTTGTCAATTAACGAGACCTGCAAGAATTTTCCCAGAAGTTTAAATATTTGGTTATTTTCTCGACAATTGGGTATAATGATGCATAGTTATATAATGTAACTGTTTAGTATTGTGTTGGGGCCATCAAGGTCAGGTAACTGGGAAGACATCATGAACTAAATACCTGGTCCTCCCACCTCACTAAGAGGGTCCTCGTGTTTAAAAAAAAATAATACTGACTTCATTAACATTCATTCTAACAAACTATAAGTATTTCCTCAATGACCAAATTATAAACAAATTCGCCAAAATACTCAATCAAAGGCATTCTGGGATAATTACATTTACCTGTCCTTGTTTCCTCTGATCAAGTCAATTCACACTTCTGGATACATTCCTGACAGTTACATAGTTCCGTCACTTACATTCTTGTCCCGGCCAGACACAGTTGTAATTGATTTAACTCATATCCAATTTACATGGACAGACATTTTCTTATATTCACAGACAGACACAAACTATATCACACACACACACACACACACACACACACCTGACCCGAGCAGATATGATATGACCAGACCTGACCTAAATACATAAAATAAAGTGAGATTATAATAATAATAATAAAAATAATAATAATAACAACAATAATAACAACAATAATAACACAGATAATATCAATAACAATAATAATAACAATACTAATAATAATTTAATTACCTCATACATACTAATGAGGTTCTTCCATCTCATTCAGCCATCAATGTATATAAAAAATTTAGATAGTTGCCATGAACATCAATTATACCGTACAAATAACACAGTCTTACCACCACCACCCACGACCCCACACAGTGTTACCACCACCACCACCCACGGCCCCACACAGTGTTACCACCTCCCACGGCCCCACACAGTGTTACCATCAATTAATAGCCCACCTTAATTTCTTTCCACCCTCCATCTATGGCCAAATAAAAATTCAACCTATCCCGAAAGCCTTCAAAAATATCTCGCCAAAACGTCAAAATTTTCAAGAAAAATCGTCAATCTCTCACACAAAACAGCCCTCTACCAAACGTCACTATCGCCAAACGTGAAAAAAATATCTCCTAAACGTTAAAAATCTCTCAAAAACGTCAAAATCTCTTGCCAAAACGTCATTAAAATCTCTCGCAAAAACACCATCAAAATCTCTCTCGAAAACGTCATCAAAATCTCTCGCCAAGACAAGCGACGCAGTATAAGAGGGATGAGATAAGAAGACCTTCCCATGCCGCACTGTAGCAGAGTCTAGGTTAGGTTTACTGTGTACTATAAATATATCATTGATCCCATCACCACCAACCATTACCCCTCCATCAACCACCCCACCACCACCACCAGGAGCACACCAATCACCACCACCACCACAGGTAACAACAGGGTAATCACACCTATACAAAAACCACGTACTCACCTGTTCATATAAGGGACTTTGAACCTTATTAGATGATATATGCACCAAGAACACGTGATCACCTCGTTAAATAATTAACCCATTCTCTTAACCTATAAGATGATATTTATATATACCAAGACTATACGCATATACCTGGTCATATATATGGGACTTTTTCTCACCCATAAGACGAAACACACACACACCTGGAAGCTTTTAAGGTGATTGGATTGATCATTTTAACCACAGGTGACCTCTTATAAAAAAAATGAAATACAATATCAGTGAGGAAAAAAAATAGTAATGTCATCTTTCGTTTTCTTCACGAGGCGGAGAGAGAAAAATATTACACTATTATTTTGTTTTCCTGAAATAACTAATGGTATTTTTTTTTCCAACGTTGGGGGATTTTTTTTTTTTTTGAGCAATGGTGTGTAATTTACAGGTAGACATCAATTTAATCAGTATACAGGTAAATTGTCTCTTTAATCAGTATACAGGTAGATATCTATTTAATCAGTATACAGGTAGATATCTCTTTAATCAGTAATAAGATAAGATCCTACGTTAAAAAAACTATTACAATTATTTCAACATAAGTCACAAAAATAAGCAAAATTTTCAGTGAATTTTAAAAGGCAAAAAAATAAGGAGTGTTAAGTGATACGAATGTGTGTGTTTGTTAAGCGATAGACTGAAATTAACGATAGACTCAGAATGACGATAGATTAAGATTAACGACAGATTTAGATAATTATCGTAAGACTGAAATTAACGATACACTAAAATTAACGATAGACTGAGATTAACGACACACAGAGATTAACGACTTACTGAGATTAACGATAGATTAAATCATTCTATATTGCCAAGTCAATACCTCATGTTAGTGATTTGTAAGTGAAACGTGGGTAGGTGTTACCGTAGACTTTAAGGACATAGTGTGCGGTTGTAAGTGAAACGTGGGTAGGCGTTACCGTAGACTTTAAGGACATAGTGTGCTGTGTTAAGACTGTTATGGTGAACACACACACACACACACACACACACACGAGACCCGCACACACGCACACACACACACACACACGAGACCCGCACACACGACACACACTCATACAATATTCACAGGCTGATACTCAACCCCGCTTTACTTTCCTGCCTTAGCGTCCATCCATTCACTGAGAGCCTGTGTGAACCTCAGACTGATTTTCAAGAAAGTTCCTACAGTCTGATGTTGTTCTTGTTGCAGATGATAATGATAATGGTGATATATGATGATGATGAGTGATGATGCTTATAATTATTGTGTTGCAGACGTTGAAGCATTTGTTGACGGTAATGTTGCAGATGTTGAGGATAATATAGCAATTGTTGTCGTTGATATTGGAGATGTTATTAATGATGTTATTTGCATATGTTATTGATGGTGTTATTGCAAAGGGCGACGACAATGTTGCAGGTGTTGTTGTTGTTGATGATGATGTTGCAAATACAGTCCTTGCAACACCACCACCGCATTAGTAAATGGAACACCGTATATGTTATTCAATTCAGGACCTACATTATCGGGAACAGATATTTATTGAGTGTACGACAAGGTGTGTGTGTGTGTTGTGTGTGTGTGTGTGTGTTGTGTGTGTGGGTGGTTCGTCTCTACAGGAGGAAGTTTTTTCCTTTCAGAGTACAATTTTTATAGAACTTTTCCTTATTTTTTTTATTATTAAATTCAAGACCTGAGGGCAAGAGGCCTCAGTAAAGCCCATACCCCCATGATACCTATATTAGTGTCCCGTCCCGCCCCGCCCCGCCCCGCCCCGCCCCGGACAACCCAGTCTCTCCACGGGGCTGTGGAACATGTACTTTCCCGTTATTATTATTTAATGACGGGAGGGGGGACCTTAGTGTACATGTGTGTGTGTGTGTGTGTGTGTGTGTTTTCCGTATACATGTGAGTGTGTGTTGCGTGTACCTATGTGCGTGAGTTGTATATACAGGTGTGTGTGTGTGAATGTGCGCGTGTCAAAAACCTACTACCTCTATATATATCCAACAATAGATATAATTTGTTCAATTAGAGAGTTCGTGTTAATGTTATCTTTACGACCTACCGACTGGTCCTCCTAGTATTGACTTTAACATTTAAGATAAAGATAAGATTCCTTTCCTCCCTTAGTCCAGCATAATGTTTTTATCCTGGACTCGACGCTCAGCCACAAAGTGTTACCAAGTGAATGTCCTAACTCCTTTCGCCTCCCAACATTGTTTACTAATAGGCCCCTGAGGGAGGAGAATATATTATTCTCTATCATCCGAGAAGGAAAGAAGCTTATGGTCTTGAAATATGGCATCATACAAGGCCTTCCGTGCTACAAATTGACAAGAAAATATGTGCTCAGCCATAATGTAGCGAGCTGGTTATTATGGTGTTTAACGAAGACGGTGTTATTCTGTTGTTAACGAAAAGGTAGGGATGGGTGGGTCTCTCTCTATCTCTCTCTCTCTCTCTCACTCTCTCAGTTAATATAAAGCGACAGCAGTAAGTAAAAGGGAACAACCGAACAGAACACCACAGCAGAACACTACAACAGAACACATACGGCTGGGCTCGGCTGGGTCCCACAAAAGGAGGGTAAACTTCGGTAACGATAAGACATCAGGAAGTTTGAAGGCGGCGATGGTCAGGGAAGACAGACCGACAGACAAGAGAGAGAGAGAGAGAGAGAGAGAGAGAGAGAGAGAGAGAGAGAGAGAATTAACTCATTTGCAAGTCGATAAGTTTGGTGGTGGGGAGCGGTCGTGGGAGGTTGTGTGTATGTTGGTCGGCCCTGTGTCTCAGCCCCCCCCCCCCCCTTCCTCGGCCACCACCACACCTTCCTTCTCTAGTGTGTCCTACGGGAGTCGAACCCACACACCTTACAGTGGTAAAACGAGGGCGTTACCACTGTGCCAAGAATATTTTCTCTCTCTCTCACCAATAAAAGAATATTTCACGTTGACTTTCTCTCTTCTAAAAAACTTGTGTCTCACTTTCGACAGGAGTCATCTTAATTCTCACCTTCTCACACACTTTCTAAATTGTTCGTGAGGCGTCTTGCAGTTCTTACCCCTCTCTCTCTCTCTCTCTCTCTCTCTCTCTCTCTCTCTCTCTCTCCAACATCGTCAATGACCTTAAACATTACACACCCTTGTTTTTTCCCCAGTCACCCGTCCCCAGTCACCCCTCCCCAGTCACCCCTCCCCAGTCAACCGTCCCCAGTCACCCGTCCCCAGTCACCCCTCCCCAGTCACCCCTCCCCAGTCACCCGTACAGACACTGACTCACCCATTACTCTCCTCAAAACATCACTCAACATGTTCTCTCGTTCCATCACCTTGTAAACAAAAACAAACTATGACTTATATCTGCCAGTCGTGTCACAGTCACCTTCCAACACCTTGCCAGTACTGCACGTCAAATCGTTAACTGTCCATCAATTTCTCAACAAGGTCGTTATAGTGACAGCTGTTTTGGTACACACAGTTATCTCCTTCACTATATTAGTCACACTTCACCTGTCTCTTCGTCTTTAGTACCTGTACCTGTTAATTAAATACCTGTTACCTTTATATCCTACACCTGTTATAGTTAATGAGGTAATTGGGGTGTGGGGGTAGGGGGGTGGGGAGGGGTGGGGAGGGGAGGGATGTGGGTGGGTATGTGGGTGGGTATGGGGACGGAGGGGGGGTGGGTGAGGTCGGGAGTGGGTTGGAGGAGTCATTCGGTGGGACCCATAAAACTACCATTATACACCTGCCAATCTTTAGGTACCCATTCACCAGCTGGGTCGACTGAGGGCGCCCTACTCCTCCAGTGGAAAACAGAGAGGGGGACTCGAACAAGCGACAACTTGAGTAATAAAGGAAGTGAGTGGTACACATTCTTCTCGACCACCGCCCACCTTTCAAAACAATAAAAGTGAGTGAGAGAAAGACATAAGTGTGTGGCTTCTAGCGCGCGCACGCACACACACACACACACACACACACAGTAACTCTCTATGCATTTATTTATTTATTTACCCTTTTTTTCACGTCAACACGACCCTTGGCAACAAACCATCCCAAACGATTGAACCAGAAACTGTTGACACAAAGATATGAGTCAACAGACGCTGGTAAATATGAAGAGGATTAAACTCTACACTGTATGAGCTTGTGTACCTGGTGGGGGGGGGGGGGCATAGTACCTAACCTAACCTAACCTAACCCTATAGCACTTAATCTTTAGGTAATATAGAAAATAGATTAGATTAAATTATCATAAAACAGTGAGGGAGGTGAGGGTGGAGTGTGAGGGTGTGAGGTGGAGGAGCAGTGTGAGGGTGGACGACGGGGTGTGAGGGAGGAGGTAAGGGAGGGGGGAGGTGACGTTAGGTGAGGTGAGGTGAGGTGAGGTGAGGTCAAGGTTCTCAGTGCCCCTTGTGGAGTATGGCGGCGGTGGAGGAGAGGAGAGCTCACCGACACACTGTAAAGGTTTCTCATAGTTCACGGTGGCTCCTTTGACATGATCGAACGGCTGCCTCTGTGTAGTCAAGCGTTCATCAGTTGGTTGTCGATCACACATGAATATACTGTACACTCCCATATGTTCTGGACGGGCTTGTATACGTACACACATACACGTACATACACACACACACACAGTACAGTACACATAGCACTACACACACACACACACACACACACACACACACACACACATACACACACACACACACACACATACGTGCACGAACTGATCGCTATAAGAACAGCTCAGTCCCAACCATTGTAAAAATTATCAACAACTTGTAATACTGTAACACTGTCACTATGTTGAAATGAACTGTAGTTTGAGCTTTTCCCCATCTAAGTTATTATATGTCTTATTTGTGTCACTTATGTTACTTGTATATTATTTGTAATTCGTAACCCATTCCCCAAATATGTAACTGTATATTTTCAGCCTTCTGGCTGCCAAGCTCTTTCAATAAACCGTTAATTATTATTATTATTATTATTATTATTACAGTACAGTACACATAGCACTACACACACACACACAGTACAGTACACACAGCACTACACACACACACACACACACACACACACACACACAGTCATTCCCTACACTGATTACATTATGTTAATATTATGTAAACAGTGTTAACTTATCAGCACACACACTACCTGTAGTTAATTATAATTGTCACGGCAATAACTTGTTCAATTTAGTTTCTCAGGTGTTTGTAATTACGAGTCTTCCTCATTAACTCACACCTGTCTTACTGATCAATGAGTGCCTAGTGATGTGTAGTGATGTTGTGTTGATGTTGTGTTGTACTGTGTTGAAGTTGTAGTGATGTTGTGTTGATGTTGTAGTGATGTTGTGTTGATGTTGTAGTGATGTTGTGTTGATGTTGTAGTGATGTTGTGTTGATGTTGTATTGTGTTGATGTTGTGTTGTGTTGTGCTGATGTTGTGTTGTGTTGATGTTGTGTTGATGTTGTAGTGATGTTGTGTTGTGCTGTGTTGATGTTGTAGTGATGTTGTGTTGATGTTGTAGTGATGTTGTGTTGTGCTGTGTTGATGTTGTAGTGATGTTGTGTTGATGTTGTGTTGTGCTGTGTTGATGTTGTAGTGATGTTGTAGTGATGTTGTAGTGATGTTGTATTGTAGTGATGTTGCGTTGTGTTGATGTTGTAGTGATGTTGTGTTGTGTGTAGTGATGTTGTGTTGTATTGTGTTGATGCTGTAGTGATGTTGTATTTTATTGTGTTGATGTTATAACGCATGACTGTTTTGCTAAGGTCTCTCTCTCTCTCTCTCTCTCTCTCTCTCTCTCTCTCTCTTCCCTCCGTCTCCCCTCTCTTCCTCCTTCCTAGTCCCTCCCTCTTCCTTCCATCCCTCCTCCCCTTTCACTTCCTTCCCCTCTCTCTCTTCCCTTCCTCCTCTACCTGATTATCATTCCCGACACACCGTTCCTCCTGCGGCCAGGTAGTAGCTCCCTGAGGACCCTGGCTCTCCTCTCTCACTCACTCCCGCCTGCCACCACTCACTCCTGCCTGCCACCACTCTCTCCTGCCTGCCACCACTCACTCCTGCCTGCCACCACTCTCTCCTGCCTGCCACCACTCTCTCCTGCCTGCCACCACTCTCTCCTGCCTGCCACCACTCACTCCTGCCTGCCACCACTCGCCTCTTCCTACCACCACTCACCCCTTCCTACCACCACTCGCCCCTTCCTACCACCACTCGCCCCTTCCTACCACCACTCACTCCTGCCTGCTACCACTCACCCCTTCCTACCACCACTCACCCCTTCCTACCACCATAACATTACATAATACTACATAATATATCTTACTGTAACCTAACAAACATTCACACCATTGTAACCTGACATTACATACCATTACATTAACTCACCTCAGCATACTACATCACATTAACGTTACATAACACAACATTACACAAATCTAAAAAACAACATCGCTTGGTAAATCATCATAATAAACTTTAGCTAATTCAATGATGATTACGTCACACTACGATCTGTCTCCGTGTTGCACCAATCACGAGCCCTACAGCACAATGACGTCACAGTTAGCCAATCACAAGTCCTACAGTACAATGACGTCACAGCCAATCCCAAGTCCTACAGTACAGTGACGTCATAATAATTAATGTTTACAGCGTTTTGTGTGTGTGTGTGTGTGTGTGTGTGTAGGATAGGATAGGCCAAGTTAGGTTAGGTTATAGTACAGTATAATAGTTACCTGTATAATGAACGAATCACTTCCCTCACTGTTCTCGTTATACAGGTCTTCCCTCCCAACCCAACACTTAAGTCATAGCGACAAGAGGTAAACCGGTGAGAAAATGTCAACACAGTGCGAGGGAGGGAGTCTGGCCTACCTTACCTGCATCGCTATGTCAACAAACCCGGTCCATGTCAACAAACCCGGTCCCGCCGCCGCTGTTGTGTCCACCAGGAGTTACTATAGGCAAGAAACAATGGCATTCTAATGACGTTGTTTGTGTCCACCATAGTGTCATGGTCTGTTTCTCCACCATAGTGTCACGGTCTGTTTCTCCACCATAGTGTCACGGTCTGTCCCCTACCATAGTGTCACGGTTTGTCCCCCACCATAATGTCACGGTCTGTCCCCCACCATAGTGTCACGGTCTGTCCCCCACCATAGTGTCACGGTCTGTCCCCCACCAGAGTGTCACGGTCTGTCTCCCACCATAGTGTCACGGTCTGTCCCCCACCATAATGTCACGGTCTGTTTCTCCACCATAGTGTCACGGTCTGTCCCCCACCAGAGTGTCACGGTCTGTCCCCCACCATAGTGTCATGGTCTGTCCCCCACCATAGTGTCACGGTCTGTCCCCCACCATAGTGTCACGATCTGTCCCCCACCATAGTGTCACGGTCTGTCCCCCACCATAGTGTCACGGTCCCCCACCATAGTGTCACGGTCGGTCACCCACCATAGTGTCACGATCTGTCCCCCCGCCACACAGCGCCACCTATGTGTATTTAATGCACCTTGTGTGACCGAGGCATGACGGGTGTGACACTACTATAAGTGACAAGTTGACGTCATTCTTAAGTACTAATGTCACGGTGCTGAGGAACAAAAAGTAAGGCTGGTGTACTTTTATAAGTGTTGACGTCATGAATTAGTGGTGAAGACTCAAGGGCGGTGGGGATTAAATCTTAATTACCTGGCTATAGAGATATTAAAAGAGGTAGGAGGAGGAAGAAGAGGTGTGGGGTGAGGAGGAGGAGGTTGGAGGAGGAGGAAGAGGAGGTGTAGGGTGTAAAGCAAAAGGTTGAGGAGGAGGAGGAGGAGGAGAAAAAATTAACAATAAACTAAAAAAGCCAACACAAAAATTTCTCTTCCTTGAATACAAAAACAAAAACAATAAACAAATCCGAAAAGATAACAAAAATAAACCTAAATAAAAGAACTATAATAATCTGAGTAAAATAATACACCATAAGAGTCAGGAATTAGAGAGAAAAATATGAGAATAGTTTTTTTTTTTATGTTTTCTGCTCACGCCTCTTGTGACGTCACGTTGGCTCCAGGTTGCAAAGCATAACGTAAGATTTTTAAAAGCTCTTACAATTATATTTCTTAAAAAGTGGCTATACGCTGCATGATTTCATTTTTTCATTTGGCGTGAAAGCATTTTGTTAATAGCAGGAGTCTTGATGTTAAAAGCAGGAGTCTTGATGTTAATAGCAGGAGTCTTGATGTTAAAAGCAGGAGTCTTGATGTTAATAGCAGGAGTCTTGATGTTAATAGCAGGAGTCTTGATGTTAAAAGCAGGAGTCTTGATGTTAATAGCAGTTATTGATGCCTATTAGAATCTACTAGTAAGATTAAACGTTTTCTGCAGTTATCCCTTAAAGAAAATGAAAATCTCAGGATAAAGAAAATGGGAAACATGACAAAAGAAAATGGGAAACATGACTCAAGGAAATTATTGTAAATAAACAAATAATTAATTGAAATCCTATTGATGGACTTTGACATTCTGACAGACAGACAGACAGACAGACAGATGCACAAAATCAACAATTACACACACACACACACACACACACACACACACACACACACCGACTACCGAACACATAGCAAACAAGATCTCCACAAATGTATCGGACGTTAACAAAGGCATAAAATAATTGCTTTAGCATCAGCCATAAACAAGTGGTAATCACATTCTCAATAAGGAATCTAATTATTTAGTAACCTGTAAGTCAGTTTGATTATCAGCATAAGTCCTTAATAATTCCACCAATTATTAGGCAACTCATTAACAACAGTCAAAGGACACTCAATACCGCATCCAATTATGAGGTTACATTAAAGTGATTAGCGGTAATTATATTAATCCTCAATAACTTAAACTAATTATTAGTTTCCGTTAATTGGTTATTATTAAACATTGCCAGACACGAGTCAAGGGAGAATTATTCTGAAAATTTCACAATAAGTGTCTTACTGCAGTCGGCGGCGTGTGTATGTGCGTATGTATACAGTATATGCATGTATGTATGTATGTATGTATGTATGCTTGTCTGTAAGTCTAAACAAGCGGTAATTGGGGACCTGGATATTAATCGATTATAGCGGATCGTGTTAGTCAGTGCAGTTGGCGAGTTGTCCGGTCTTCTCGGTTTACTCCTTAATACTGGGTCACACACCACGTTAACTCAGGGTGTGGTTGTTGCGTTGGTGACAGCTTCTACACGTTAAAAACTCACGCCAAGGTGACCCTAGGGCCGGCCATCCTTGAACACCAGGAGCAACCATTATAATATTGTGTCGTGTGTATGTGTCATGTATAAGTTTGTATGTGTCATGTATTTGTGTATGTGTCGTGAATGTATGTATATCTGCTGTATGTATGTGTGTCTTATGTATGTTGTACAGTATGTATGCCAGTCCGCAGCATAACTAGTGTCTGTGTGTGTATGTCTAACTCGGCCACGGACACGAGCACAGTACTTGACACCCACCCATCTTCCCTCCGTCCCACCCACCCACCCACCCTCCCACCCACTCAATAGGTCCATCACACCACTTCAAACTTTCCAGTGTAGTGCCTCTTCACAGCTGGGTGGACTAGGGGTTACCTCAGGGGGGGGGGGGGGCGCGAACCAGGGACCATTAGTACACAGGAGGCGAGAGTTGTATCCACTATCTACACCACTCCAGCACACACACACACACACACACACACACACACACACACCTCTATTGGACCAGAACCAACTTGTGTGTACACTTGCTGATGGTGGTCTCAGGGTACAACCACAACAAGGTCAAGGTACAACAACAAGGTCATGACACACAACAAGGTCAAGGTACAACAACAACAAGGTCATGACACACAACAAGGTCAGCGTACAACAACAACAAGGTCAAGGTACAATAACAAGGTCAGGCAAGAGACAAGGTAAAAAGACAACAGATTGAAGGAGTGTTGGGGGTAGATCCTACTGGCTTAACATAACGCATGACCTGTCCACTGAGGGGGAGGAGGAGGAGGAGGAGGAGGAGGTTAATGACGGGATAGGAAGGGAGAGAGAGAGAGAAAGGAGGAACAGAAGTAGAATGTAAGAGGCTGATGGAAGGATGAGGGGAGAGTAGTGAGGAGGACAAACAATGCAGCGCTTAATACAACTCACAACACAACCAACTACAACTCTTCTACCCCTCACCATGATCCCCCCTACCCCCCCCCCCTCTACAACCTCTACGGCCTTAGGTGTCGAAAAAAGGTCAAGGAACAAGGTCACAGGTTGGGATATTTAACACCCGAGTGAGTTAGTACTTCCCTCGAGTGCAGTTTAGTGGTTATTGATGGTGGTGCGTGTGAGGGGGGGGGGGGTGTTGGTGAGTGAGGGTGGTGTGTTGGTGAGAGGGGGGGTGTGTTGGTGAGAGGGGAGGGGGGTGTTGGTGAGAGGGGAGGGGGGTGTTGGTGAGAGGGGAGGGGGGTGTTGGTGAGAGGGGAGGGTGTGTTGGTGAGAGAGAGGCGGTGTATATCGGTGATGATGAGATGGTGTGGTCGTGACGGTGTGATTGTGACGGCGGGGCAGTGACGGCGCATGGTGGGGGTTTGGGGTGGGGGGGGGTGGTGGGTAGGTAGGGGTGGGCAGTAGGTAGGTAGGGGTGGGCAGTAGGTAGGTAGGGGTACAACAGTGACCCTTGGCAGCAGTGTATATCATAAACAGAAAATATCAACACAACCGTAACTCCAAAAGGGGTAACTAAATTTAACCCATTTATTTTATATTCCAAACCTAAAAAAAAAAAAATATAAAAAAAGGGACAAAAAAAAGCCGAAAGAAAACCCTCCACATTTAAAAGGGAGAAACGTTGATATAAGAAATCTCTGATATTACGATTCTGTTTTTCCCGATTAAGTTCATCACTTTACGGATATATTATTGGAAGTCTTGTCTCACCTGTTTTTGTCAAGAGTATTTATAAAAAGCACGTGGCTGTCCTCCCCCTCAAGCTTACTGAAGAGTTATACATTAAGCTTATTGAAGATAGTTATATATTAAGCTTATTGAAGATAGTTATACATTAAGCTTATTGAAAATACTTATACATCAAGATAATTATTGGGAGAGAGAGAGAGAGAGAGAGAGAGAGAGAGAGAGAGAGAGAGAGAGGTCCCAGCTATCACTATTAATCACGGCCGCTCTTAACACTGTCGTTATCCCCTCCATATATTGTTGATCTCTCTTCATTACCACTACAGCGCCCTCCTGTACCCTCCACTACAGCGCCCTCCTGTACCCTCCACTACAGCGCCCTCCTGTACCCTCCACTACAGCGCCCTCCTGTACCCTCTACTACAGCGCCCTCCTGTACCCTCCACTACAGCGCCCTCCTGTACTCTCCACTACAGCGCCCTCCTGTACCCTCCACTACAGCGCCCTCCTGTACCCTCCACTACAGCGCCCTCCTGTACCCTCTACTACAGCGCCCTCCTGTACCCTCCACTACAGCGCCCTCCGGTACCCTCCACTACAGCGCCCTCCTGTACCCTCCCTCCACTACAGTCCCCCCCCCCTACAGCCAGGGTCATCCTCCGTTGCTTGACGACAAAACATAATTACAAAAGTCGACGCGGAAAATATTTAGGTTCTTTGACGCCCTCAGCTTCGACCTGTGTTAGTGCCAGGTGACACATGTGTTACCGTATGTGTTGGTGCAAGGTGACACATGTGTTACCGTATGTGTTGGTGCAAGGTGACACATGTGTTACCGTATGTGTTGGTGCAAGGTGACACATGTGTTACCGTATGTGTTGGTGAAAGGTGACACATGTGTTACCGTATGTGTTGGTGCAAGGTGACACATGTGTTATCATGTGTGAGTACAATGTGACATGTGTTACTGTATGCGTTAGTGTCAGGTGACCCATGTGTTACATCATACCTGTGTGATAGTCCAAGGTGACACATATGTTATCGTAGGTGTTGGTGCAAGGAGACACATGCTATATAATACATCCACTCGAGCTAAGCCTTTGAGCCGAGAGTTTTCAGTCCTGACAGAAAACTCGTTCACTGTGTCAGAAAAACAATGAACCTCGTCTCCGTGTTTATAATCTGCAACCTAAAGACCTGGCCGGGGCTTAATCATGGCAAGAGGCGGGGTTCGGGTTCCAGTCTGGTGCTCCATGGGGCTCTCACAACGAGTCTGTCAGGCAGTCAAGCAAGCAAGCAAGCAAGCAAGCAGGAAGGATGCAAGCAGGCAGGATGCAGGCAGGAAGGAAGGAAGGAAGGAAGGAAGGAAGGAAGGCAGGCAGTCCTGTTCCCTGCATATCTCCATAAACCCGTTCGCCACAATAAGGCTCGCCGCTGTGTTGTGGTGGTGACAGACAGACAGACAGACAGACATAATATTTACTCTATTTTACCCTGCTCGCCTTCTATTCGCTCCAGTGACGTGTGAAAAATGTACTCAAGATGGTGTGTGTGTGTGTGTGTGTGTGTGTGTGTGTGTGTGTTGTTGACTGATAAGGACACGGAAGTCTGTCTCTTGTGACGGAAAAGTGACAGCGGCGCTCTTTGAGGAAGACGGGAGTATTGGAGACACTGCCTGGGGGGAGGGGGGGACCTCGAGACATCGCCTATGGGGGAGGAGTGTCGGGGGAGGAGAATGGGGGGAGGGAGAGACGAGATGGAGGATGGAAATTAGAATGAGATGAGGAAGAAGAAGAACAACAACAAAAGAGACGTAGAATGAGAGGGAATAGAAGGAATAAGAAGAAAGAAAGGTAGAGGAGGTATAGAAGATGGAAAGGAAGAAAGAATAGAAAAGCGGAGATGCAGAATGGAGGGGGAAGGAGATAAGAATTTGGTGGAGAGGAAGAAAGGAATGGATAAGGGAGAGGGAAATGTGGCGGAGAGAGAGAGAGAGAGAGAGAGAGAGAGAGAGAGAGAGAGAGAGAGAGAGATAATCCTGAGGAAAAAAGAGACATTAGAGAGAATGTAAGGAATTGGAGGAACTGAAGATAAGATGCGATAAATGGGAGGAATCAGATAAAGAGAGAATAATTATCGACATCGAATAGATTTTTAAAGAAGAAAGGACGAGAAGCGAAGGAAGAGGAGGAGAAAAGAGGAGAGACCAAGAGAGAGGTGCGATGGCAGAGTAAAGTAAGAGAGGAAGAGGAGAAGGAAGAGGAGGAAGAGAAGAGGGAGAGAATGAGAAGGAAGAGAAGAGGAAGAAGAGGACGAACTGGAGGAGGAGGAGGAGAAAGAGGGGAAGGATACAGCCAGGAAAACAAATAATGAAGACAAAATGAAACTCAGAGAAGCGGAAAGAGAGATAAGAGAAAATGAGAGAGAGAGAGAGAGAGAGAGAGAGAGAGAGAGAGAGAGAGAGAGAGAGAGAGAGAGAGAGAGAGAGAGAGAATGTGTGTGTGTGTGTGTGTAAAATTCAGTATCATGGCAAAATAAACCTTGACATCATGACATCTTTAACCAAACATCATCCCCCTTTAAGACCTGAAGTAAACAGCCCTTTCAAGACCCCCAAGCGTATATCAGTCCCCATGTCACTATTTCTGGATCCAATCAGGGCGTGGTAGACCCAACAAGACCCCCCCCCCCTGAGTAAACACACAGACACGGCAGCCCCCTAATATTTACCTGTCGTCTATATATTTGTCAAGAGGCAGGTGTTGTGTCCCTCCCACCACACCTGCCCCCCCCTCCCTCTCCCACCAGCCCACAGCCCACCCGGTCCAGGCCCAGTTTAACAAGTCTTCATAAATATATACAAGTTCAATAAATACCCAGATATTAAATAGGGAAATAAATAAGAAAATAAGAATGAAAATAAAAACAAAATTAAATAAGAAAAAAATACAAATAAATAAAATATAATGGAAAGGTCGACATAACGAGGCTAAACTATGTAAAATGATAGTTTGTGTGTCGTAATAAAATAATAACCAGGTAAATGTTGGTAGTTCTCATCTGTTGCAAAGTATCTGGCGCAATCATGGCCATAAATGGGTCCTTAATTAATGCATTAACATATTTTATTGGGTTCAGCACAACGCCACATTAATCTCATTATAAGAGCAATCACATTTCTGTTTAACGCAATTTGTGTTGAGATGGACCCACGTGTTGTGTATTACCCTCCCCGCTCCATCCTATCCTGCCCCCGTTATTGCCCTGCCCATCCCATCCTGCCCCCGTTATTGCCCCGCCCATCCCATCCTGCCCCCGTTATTGCCCTGCCCATCCCATCCTGCCCCCGTTATTGCCCCGCCCATCCCATCCTGCCCCCGTCATTGCCCAGCCCATCCCATCCTGCCCCCGTTATTGCCCCGCCCATCCCGTCCTACCCCACCCACCCAGTCCTGCCCCTATTACTACCCCCACCATACACTTCACCCACCCGAACCCTACCCCGTGTTGCCTCCATTACTATTCCTCCCACCCCACCCCACCCAACCCAACCCCACCCCGTTCCACCCACCCACCCACCCGTTCGTCAACTTGAATTACAGTCACGTCAGTTATATCAAGTAACTGTTCTAATTATTGATATTACTGTCGGACTAACGTGGGAGCAATTCAATTATCGCGGTATTACTCATTTTTCACCGGCTAACTGCAGTTTCTACTCGGAGGTGTGTGTGTGTGTGTGTGTGTGTGTACTAAACCCGTGTGTACTAAATAACCCGCGTGTACACAGGACAAATGCGGTGTACGTGATAATTAAAGGAGAGAATGAAAGGATTCAGTGAGTCATTAAAACTTAGGTTGTAAGTTTAGGTGTTGGGTGTAGTAGCTCAGGTGTTGGGTGTAGTAGCTCAGGTGTTGGGTGTAGTAGCTCAGGTGTTGGGTGTAGTAGCTCAGGTGTTGGGTGTAGTAGCTCAGGTGTTTGGGTGTAGTAGCTCAGGTGTTTGGGTGTAGTAGCTCAGGTGTTGGGTGTAGTAGCTCAGGTGTTGGGTGTAGTAGCTCAGGTGTTGGGTGTAGTAACTCAGGTGTTGGGTGTAGTAGCTCAGGTGTTGGGTGTTGTAGCTCAGGTGTTGGGTGTAGTAGCTCAGGTGTTTGGGTGTAGTAGCTCAGGTGTTGGGTGTAGTAGCTCAGGTGTTTGGGTGTAGTAGCTCAGGTGTTGGGTGTAGTAGCTCAGGTGTTGGGTGTAGTAGCTCAGGTGTTGGGTGTAGTAGCTCAGGTATTGGGTGCAGTAGCTCAGGTGTTGGGTGTAGTAGCTCAGGTGTTTGGGTGTAGTAGCTCAGGTGTTGGGTGTAGTAGCTCAGGTGTTGGGTGTAGTAGCTCAGGTGTTGGGTGTAGTAGCTCAGGTGTTGGGTGTAGTAGCTCAGGTGTTGGGTGTAGTAGCTCAGGTGTTTGGGTGTAGTAGCTCAGGTGTTGGGTGTAGTAGCTCAGGTGTTGGGTGTAGTAGCTCAGGTGTTGGGTGTAGTAGCTCAGGTGTTTGGGTGTAGTAGCTCAGGTGTTGGGTGTAGTAGCTCAGGTGTTGGGTGTAGTAGCTCAGGTGTTGGGTGTAGTAGCTCAGGTGTTGGGTGTAGTAGCTCAGGTGTTGGGTGTAGTAGCTCAGGTGTTGGGTGTAGTAGCTCAGGTGTTTGGGTGTAGTAGCTCAGGTGTTGGGTGTAGTAGCTCAGGTGTTGGGTGTAGTAGCTCAGGTGTTGGGTGTAGTAGCTCAGGTGTTGGGTGTAGTAGCTCAGGTGTTGGGTGTAGTAGCTCAGGTGTTGGGTGTAGTAGCTCAGGTGTTGGGTGTAGTAGCTCAGGTGTTGGGTGTAGTAGCTCAGGTGTTGGGTGTAGTAGCTCAGGTGTTGGGTGTAGTAGCTCAGGTGTTTGGGTGTAGTAGCTCAGGTGTTGGGTGTAGTAGCTCAGGTGTTGGGTGTAGTAGCTCAGGTGTTGGGTGTAGTAGCTCAGGTGTTGGGTGTAGTAGCTCAGGTGTTGGGTGTAGTAACTCAGGTGTTTGGGTGTAGTAGCTCAGGTGTTGGGTGTAGTAGCTCAGGTGTTGGGTGTAGTAGCTCAGGTGTTGGGTGTAGTAGCTCAGGTGTTGGGTGTAGTAGCTCAGGTGTTGGGTGGAGGCTAACACACTATCACAGAGACCATGTACAACACTTGCCCTGATCCAGTGTGACCTGGCTGTCTAAAGCTGGCTCTATGTCTCGGGGCAGGAGAGGTCATGACTGGCCTCAGCCTTATGTTCATGTTTGATGATATAACCGAGTACCAAGTCGTGTGGCGGCGAGAAACATGAGGATTACATTGGTAAGTAAAGGAATTAGAGCTATTTCGGTCTCCTTGATATATTAGTCTGTGTGGCTCATATCCTCCGGGAATTAAATAGTGACGTGCGGGAAGCTGATGTTCACCGACAGCAGCTGGAGGGCCACACTCAGCAGGCACTGTGCCACACTCAGCAGGCACTGTCATGCAAGTTTACTTTAAACTATTTCTGACGAAACTCCACCAGAATAATGAGTGTTGGCCAGAGGGAGAACGGGGACCACCTCTCTCCTTCCCTCACCTGCCCCCTCCCTTCCACACCTGCCACCCTACCACCCTCACCTGCTCCCTTCCCTCCCTCACCTGCTCCCCTCCCTCCCTCACCTGCCCCCCTCCCTCCCTCACCTGCCCCCTCCCTTCGACACCTGCCCCCCTCCCTCCCTCACCTGCCCCCCTCCCTCCCCTCCTGTTATCTTTCTCAGCTGTAGTGGAAAATGTACTGGAGTCCTTAAGGAACTCACACAGGAAATATTCACTTTGAAACAGCAAAATATTCCTTATTTTTATCTATGTAGTAAGGAGTGTAGGACCCCCTCCCCAGTAAGGAGTGTAGGACCCCCTCCCCAGTAAGGAGTGTAGGACCCCCCCATCCCTAGTAAGGAGTGTAGGACCCCCCTACCCAGTAAGGAGTGTAAGACCCCCCTCCCCAGTAAGGAGTGTAGGACCCCCCTCCCTAGTAAGGAGTGTAGGACCCCCCTCCCCAGTAACGAGTGTAAGACCCCCCTCCCCAGTGAGAAGTGTAGGACCCCCCTCCCCAGTGAGGAGTGTAGGACCCTCCTCCCCAGTGAGGAGTGTAGGACCTCCCTCCCCAGTGAGGAGTGTAGGACCCCCCTCCCCAGTGAGGAGTGTAGGACGACCCCGAGTGAGGGGCGCGTGACGACCCCCTCTTCAATTTAGTGAAACAAGTAGTGAGTTTTACCCACCCCACCCCGCCTCGCCCCGCCTCAGCTCCTCCCACTTTGATGTTCACAACCTTTGTTCACTTTTATCCCTGATCCTTCAGCTAACGGGGCCGCCTCACAAGACTGTCGACCGTAACGCTGACGAAGGCAAGAGAACGTTCCACGTACTCAACTCTCTCTCTATCTCTTACCAAGTATTACATATATTCATAGTATGTCAAATATATAATAGCAATTGTCGATCACTGGTTGAAGAAATGTGTTTGGACTTTACTTGCCGTAGATCAAAGGTGTCAACTTAAACTTTATCTTCTCCAGGATGTAAAAAAAAATATTCTCAAACAAGTAAAATTGTTTTTCTTGACAAATAAAAGGTCCAGGGAGAGAGGAGACTTGTTTCCTGGCTAAGAGCGATGATATATGAGGCGCCTAGAATATGAATAGCGTATCTCCAAAAAACCTCTTTTGAGAAAATCGCATTTAAAGTTTATGAACCATAGAAATTACTGCGTGGATTTCGATGAAACTTTCCACAAAAGTTAGACCGTTTAAGTGATGTTGCCTGTGGAAAATTGAACCCCATATGCCACATCCCCAAACCCCCCCCCCCCCCCTAAAAATAAAAATAAATAAATAAATAAATAAATATCACCATATTTTCACTAAACTGAGTACATTAGTTACGTGCTCAACCTGGCGGCGGCGTAAGCGACACTCAGTCAGGCTTGATCATGTAGAACGAAGGCCACTGAACACGCCTGTGGCCATATCTGCAACTCGTGATTTGGACGCTTACGAGGCTCCCATTCTAGGTCAAATTTTCCTAGGAAAGTTTGACCTGATACTGTAGAGGTTAAATGATATTGGAAAGAACAAAAAAATACCGGAAAAACATCTAAAATCGCGGAAAAACATCGCGAATACTGAAATAACAACCGAAATACAGGAAAAACACCCAAAATAGCGGAATAAAGCTCATACTCTCAGAATAACGCCCAAGATAGCGGAATAAGATTCACATTAGCGGACTAACACCCAAAATAGCGGAATAAAACTCCTACTAGCTGACAAACACCAAAAAATAACGAAATAAAAGCCAAACTAAGAAGATACTGAAGAGAAATGTGAGAAATATGGGCAGTACACGTGGAAGGTGAGTCAGTGTGTGAGAGGAATTTAACCTATTCTGGCCTTCCCCTCTATACACGCACCCCCCCTTACGCACCCCCCCTTACACTCACACTTTTCTTACACAACACACTCCCTCCCATTACAACACACTCACCCCCCTCCCTCCATACACACTGCTGTTTAACACACTCCTTACAGCTGAGAGGCGTAACGCAACCTTCTACCTTTGACACACATATGCACACACACTCTCTCTCTCTCTCTCTCTCTCTCTCTCTCCGACATAAAAGACTCCAACTAAAAATATATTATCACTTGAGACATTACTGCACTGCCACACCTCCACTCTGCCACACCTCCACTCTGCCACACCTCCACTCTGCCACACCACCATTTGCTGCGTTTCCCATAGGTTAACTCAGGCGTAACGTGCCAGTAAATTTCTCGGAGTACGACACACACACACACACACACACACAATACCCACCCCACCCTCTCTCACACACACACACCCTCACACACACACACACACACACACACACACACACACACCCACACCACACACACACACACACACCCACACACACACACACCCACACACACACACACACACACACCCTCACACCCACACACACACACACTAAGTTAGGATCCTCTGTTACCACTAAACTCGAGGGATCAAAATATTTCACCAGCTTACAATTTCAATATTTATGTTAGCCATAGTTAACACAAAGCCTCTGGGCTACCTCGTGGAAATACAAATTTTCTGTAACCCACACGCTGTAGGAGGGGAGACTGTAACCTAAATGAATTTATCCCACAATTTTACATATAGTGTGGGTGGGGGGTTGAAGGGGGGGTGTTCGTCAGTGTAATGGGTGTGAGAGGGTGGGGTGGGTAGTGTGTGTGTGTGTGTGGTGTGTGTGTGTGTGTGTGTGTGTGTGTGTGTGAGGGTGTGTGTGTGTGTGTGTGTGTGTCGTGTTTCTCTCTCTCTCTCTCTCGTCACCACCCTTCTCCCCTCCCCCTACATATCCGCCCCCCTTCACACCTCCTCCCCCTCCTCTTCCTTGCTCTCATTTCCTCCTCTCACTCTCCCTCGTTATAGTGTTGTTGATCTCTCTCTCTCTCTCTCTCTCTCTCTCTCTCTCTCTCTCTCTCGCGAGGTACACAGAAAAAGTAAAAGAGAGAGGGTGAGTGAGGGTGTGTATGTGGGGAATTTGAAAAGCGAAATATAAATGGAAAAATATATAGATGTGTCAAAATGTCGGCCACATAATGAAAGAGTTAGAGAAATGTGACACAGCACTTCAGTAAGCAGGTGAGTGACGCCCCTTTACCTGTCCAACTACGATATTGGTCAAGGAGGTCACCTGAAGGGTCACCTCATTGTAGTTTATTTCACCTACATATAAATCAATGGAATGTACAGTTGGTGGCATTTCCGACTGGTACACCCCCCCCGAGAGTATCGACTCATGAATCCCAAGTGAGGGGGAGAGGGGATGAGGAGGAGAGGGGTGAGGGGGGAGAGGGGTGAGGGGGGAGAGGGGTGAGGGGGGAGAGGGGTGAGGGGGCTTATGGTGACCTAAAAAATAACTTGTGGGTATTCGAATGGTATTGTAGTCTGGCAGGGTACAACAGCAACTGATGGAAGGGTGAGGGAGGAATAGTAAACGTTTGTCTGTCTGTCTGTCTCCTACACGCTCACGTCTAGGTACACCATAATATAAAACCTTCACATCATCACCATACATTATCTCATTAGTATATTGACTACAATATATCCATTAATTTGTCATTTCCACTGGCATATCCCACCCCCCCACCCACAAAAAATGATTATCTTTACTCACTACGAATGAATTTACCCATTTTTTTTCACGGAATAAATTAAAAAAAATATATATATATTCACTTTGTATTTAGTGCATCAAAGGCCATTAACAGTGGACATTTAGAATTATTAATTGAAGAAAAAATATAATAAAATTTCAGAGTTTTTTCGATTTTTTCCCCGCTATTTATTGGGAGTTACAAGAGGTGGAGATGTGAGTGTTTTACATTAGAGAGATACTGAAGATAACAGACAATCAATTCGTATTTAATTTATTGTATAAAAGTTTTGGCTAGGAGAGGTAAGTCAGTCTTGTCGGGGGGGAGAAACACATGTTACCTGTGGTAGTATCAACCCACCTTGAAATATACACACAGTGACCTTTTCTCTCTCTCTCTCTCTCTCTCTCTCTCACACACACACACACACACACACACACACACACACGTACGTAGGTCAGGTATAACAGTGTATGACGGGCACTTCAACATTAAAAAACAATTATGTAATCTTTCAGTTGATTCTCTAAGCCTCTGACGTGTGTGTGTGTGTAACAGATTCATAAATAATGTACTCGGGGGTTTACTTACCAACATACAAACATACACACTACCCTAACACACACACACACTATACCCTACACCCACACACCACCCCAACACACACACACACACACACACACACACACACACCACACCACCCCAACACACACACCACACACACACACACACACACCACATACACACACACACACACACCACACACACACACTATACCCTACACCCACACACCACCCCACATCAACCACATACCCACATCCACACCCTCCCACACCTCTATCACAATAACCAATCGGCTAAATAAAACCTCTAAATATAAAACCAAATATATCCCTCACTCCTGTACATTATTTTCTACATAACTTAAAGGAAAAAAAAAACTACAGAATTATGTAACGGTTAATAAGTAATGCTGAGACTAAGCGAATAGAAGCCCAGTGTTATATAAATATCCGAGGGAAATGTATAAAAATTGTCTTAAGTTTCCCCGTTAAGAGAATATTTTATTTTTTTTCGGTTCTGTTGAAGATTAACCCCACAGGCTTATTTCATCGGGTGATTATATACCTTAGCATTAACCTAACCTGACCTGATCTTACCTAACTTAACCTAACGTGACCTGACCTGACCACACAGGTAACTTCAGGGCTCTAAACCATCAGGTGGAACATATTTTTTCTTTCATTTATCTAATTAACAAAGCTTCCTAGACATACGAACCCAACAACAATGATGAATTTCCTTCGACTGTAACAAAAAGCAAAAATAATTACAACACGGCCGCCTTATGTAACCCAGCCATCCTCATTACTCCACGTTTACCTGCTGTAATTAGAAGCAGCGAAATTACAGTATATCCATTAAAGAATTTTATCTGGATGCGTTCAATATCGGCGAGGATTTACAACTCAATATCGAAGAACGCAAAGAGCCGCTTCACTTTACGATACGTGATTATGGAATTGCGTCGTCGAGTGAATTAGTGTGAGCGGGCCCGCCAGCACCTGCCTAAAGAAGAGATATATTTCATTACTCCCCCGGCCAAACGTTTGTGACTCGTAGCCGACATAATTACGAAGGTTGGAGGGTGGTGAGGTGAACGTATGTCTTGGGGGGTGGGGGTCTCTCTCTCTCTCTCTCTCTCTCTCTCTCTCTCCGATATTGACTATACTTCGTCCTCCGTTTAGGTTATCGGCTCATTCATTTACACACATACACACACACCAGCGTCTCAACCTACACACACACACACACACACACACACACACACCAGCGTCTCAACCTACACACTGTACAACGCATCACAGACGGAGCACAAATAATAAGACAAACATAAAAGACCTAGAAAACAGTGCGTTAATGTTCGAAATAAGGCAAACAGAGTATTGGGTTTTATATCTAGAAGTGTAAGTAATAAGAGTGCAGAGGTCTTATTGCAACTATATCTTGCAATAGTCAGGCCGCACCTCGATTATGCGGTTCAGTTCTGGTGCCCTTATTATAGAATGGATATCAATTCACTAGAGTCGGTGCAGCGAAGAATGACAAAAATGATTCCGGGACTTAGAAACCTTCCATATCAGGATAGGTTTAAGAAACTAAACTTGCATTCCCGAGAAAGACGAAGAGTGCGGGGAGATATGATAGAAGTATTCAAGTGGGTGAAAGGAATCAATAAAGGGGATATAGAGAAAGTTCTTATAATATCCGAGCAGGATAGGACTCGGAATAACGGATTCAAGTTGGATAAGTTTAGGTTTAGGTGGGAGATAAGAAGGAACTGGTTTACAAATAGGGTGGTGGACGAGTGGAACAAGCTTAGCAACCTTGTAGTAAGTGCTGGAACGCTGGAAAGTTTCAAAGGGAGGCTGGATAGATTCATGGATGATAGAGAGTGGTAGTAACTCTCGACAGGAGCTGCCATGCACAGGCCAACCGGCCTATTGCAGACTCCTTATTTTCTTATGTTCTTATGTAACAGGTCATCTTTAATGTACAACTCACCAGCCTACACATGGCATCTGACCTCGACCTTTGACCTACGGTGCGTGTGCCAAAACCTCTAAGTCCCGAGTCTACCTGCCGATGGTTCTGTGTTTTAGTGAGTTTAATTGACAGGTATTCTGAATCACCGTGACCTATGACCTTTTGGTATGTGAACTTAGTATGTGTGATCTTCTTGTGACAATAACCTTCTCAATTCATTATTGTTCAACAAAATCAGTCAGCCGATGGTTTTAGATATTTTGTTGACATACATACATACACACACACACACACACACACACACACATACATACATACATACATACATACATTTTACACATTACATACATAAAAACATAAGAATGGAGGAAACTGCAGCGGGCCTATTGGCCCATACTGGGCAGTCCCATTTACACCCATCCCCTCTGGCTCATATATCCATCCAACCTAAGGTTGAAGCTATCCAGCGTATTCGAATTAATGATGATGTTTGGTAACTTGTTCCATTCATCCACTACTCTGTTTCCAAACCAGTGTTTACCTACCTCGCGCCTAAATCTAAATTTGTCTAATTTAAATCCATTGTTACAAGTTCGCTCCTGGTTGGATAGTTTGAGTACCTTTGTTATATCGCCTTTGTTTAGCCCTGACTTCCATTTATACACCTCGATCATATCGCCCCTCACTGTACGTCTCTCGAGGGAGTGCAAATTAAGACTCTTTAACCTGTCTCTGTACTCGAGGTTCCTAATGCCCGGGATTAGTCTTGTCTTTCTCCTCTGAATTCTTTCTAGGGATTCTATACCCATTCTGTAGTACGGTGACCAGAACTGAACTGCGTAATCCAAGTGAGGTCTCACAAGCGCAAGATATAGTTTTAAGATGACCTCGCTAGTCTTGTAACTAACACTCCTTTGTATGAACCCAAGAACTTTCTTAGCCTTGTTTCGAGCAATTACACATTGTTGACTTGGTTTAAGATCCCTACTTATCATTACTCCTAAGTCTTTCTCACAGTCGAATTTCTCTATAACATCGTTGTTCATCTGGTATCTAGTTTCTCTGTTTACGTCTCCTAGACTAAATACTTTACATTTGTCCACATCAAATCTCATCTGCCATGTTTCAGACCATTCGAAAAATTTGTTTAGATCTTCCTGTAATTTTGTGGAGTCCGTCAGATTTAATAACACACCGTGCACACAACAACTCCCACCATACCTATGAGAATTTAAAAATAACTTTATGATGTGTTATGAAAAAATTACTCATAACAATAATGGGAAAAAAAGATGGAACAAGTGAGAGGTTTTGCAATATGGCAACAAAGGTTTTCAATATCCACTTGCAATAAACACCCGGACACAATAAACACGATCACACGCTTAAATCCAGAGAGGCAATTGTTGGGGGGGGGGGGGGGGGGTTGTTCGCTCTACAATCAACTATCACACCTGTTTCTATTAGTACAGGTATAAATATATAGTTTACCAGGTAGAATGAGGCTGTCTGGTGCAGCGTGTGTTTCCACCAGTTGGTAAAAATGGTCTTTATTGCTCTTGTAATGTGTAATGAATGTGGCAGCTCTCGTACTCACAGAATACTCTTCCGAAATAAGTGTAGCCTAGGGAGGGGAAAATCGGAGTTGGTTTATACTGAACACACACACACACACACACACACACACACACGTACGCTACGGGGAGGGGGTAAGTATGTTAAGTGTATACTGACTCGATGAACACAGAACAAATGAACAATAACAACAGAAATATGCTCGATTTTACCTACTAGAGGAGTGTGTTATAGCTTAATTAGTTCTCATAGTTCTAGACTTCGTGAACACACCTACCCCCCCCCCCCCAAATAAAAAATAAATAAAAGAGTACTCAATATAATAATAATAATAATAATAATAATAATAATAATAATAATAATAATTAACGGTTTATTGAAAGAGCTTGGCAGCCAGAAGGCTGAAAATATACAGTGACATATTTGGGGAATGGGTTACGAATTGCAAATAATATACAAGTAACATAAGTGATACAAATAAGATATATAATAACTAGGTGGGGAAAAGCTCAAACTACAGGGCATTTCAACATAGTGACTGTGCAAGTAGTAGTATTTACTGGGAGTGAATACACTGGTTTATTACAAGTTATTGATAATTTTTACAATGGTTGGGACAGTACTCTGGCTAGACACACAGACAACCAAACACTCGAGACATCATACACACTAGTATGGGTTAATCTCTTTGTTCCAGATTCACGTAAACACACTACAATAATAATGGTTGCCCCTTGTGTAACGAGGATGGCCGGCCCAAGGGCCACCGAGGTTTGAATTTGTTTAAGGTGTAGAAGCTGTCGCCAACACAACAACCACACCCTGAGTTAACGAGTTGCATGACCCAGTGTTAATGAATAGTCCAAGAAGACCGGACAACTCGCCAACTGCACTGGCTGACCATTACCCCGGAATACGATCCGCAAATCGATTAACATCCAAGTTCCCAATTACTGCTGGGTAGACAGAGGCAAATGGCGTAAAGAAACTTGCCCATAGTTTCACCATGACAGGGGATCGAACCCGGGTCCGTTCGCTTGAGGCGAGCATGCTGACCATTACACCACAGGTCGCCCGTAAGCACAATAACACTCCCCGAAAAGTACCCAGTACAAGGCAATGTAACAGTACCCTGACTAAACACACAAACAATCTAGACATAAACATTAGTATGGGTTATCCTCATTGTTCTAGACTCACGTAAACACAAAGGAATATAAAGCGATTTTTTGTGTGTTTTTATGAGTCGGGTGTAAAGTCCATTTTAGACTACAACAGGCCATTAGTACACGACAATAACTCCATAATGAGGTCAGTATTTCCATTAAGGTCAACGCCCGTTTCTATTTGGTATTGTTCCGCCGTAAACTGATGGTATTGTTGGCTATTGTTTTGCCCTGTGAGCCGAGTTGTACATTCCAAGGATAATTATATATATTTTTTTTGGTGTCCAGAATGACTTCAATAGTAAACGCATCTATGTCATTGCTTAAAGTTCACCTGAAACATAATGAAAGAAATTTGTTTGGAGGGAAAGTGAAGGAAGTATTCATTGTTTTCTTATTGTTGGAGAGAAACTGATAGAAAGTATCCAACCTCTTCTCATTGTTGGAGATAGAGAAAGTATTCCTTCTCTTATTGTTGGAGAGAAAGTATTCCTTCTCTTATTGTTGGAGAGAAAGTATTCACTCCTCTTTCTCCTCTCACTTATGTACTTCTTAAACCTAAATAACTTTCTAAGAACATATGATTGAAACAATCTGTCTTCTTCTCTCCTTCCTCTTCATTCTCTTCCTACTCCTGCTCCTCCTCTTCTTCTTCTTCTTCCTTCGCATCTTCTTCCTCCTCCTCCTCTTCTTCCTCCGCCTGCTCTTCCTCCTCCTCCTCTTCTTCCTCCTCCTCCTCTTTTTCCTCTTCCTCTTATTATTATTATCATCAACGTCATTATGCACGACTGTCGTTTCTCATTAATTCAAGGCAGGTAACCAGTAAGCAGAAATTGACCAGGTATATATACTAAGGTAACAACATTATATCCCCAGTCATTATACCTGACCTTGTGTCAAGTCAGGTGAGTGAGTGAGAGCTCTTATATAAACAGAGAGAGAGAGAGCGAGAGAGGAGAGAGAGAGACAGGCAGAGAGAGTTTGTGTATTGGGAAGTTGACATTCAAAAGTGATATAAAATGTACAGTAGTTAGTTGTGTGTGTGTGTGGGGTTAGGTTAGGTTAAGTCAAAGATAAGGCTATATTTTCTTCTATTCATAACATAAGCTCAAGAAGGTTATTTCACTGAGTGGGTTCTAAAAACTTCCAACTTTTTGTGGCTGAGGAATTTAACTTCGGTAAAGTGGATTAATTTCGGCCCTCACGGTGACCTGACAAGACCTTCAAAGCTAATATCAGGAGCTATATAAAACGCTCACTATATAACCTAGAGGGATGGTGTTAGTGGATGGTGCCCTCACGGTGTTCCGGACTCTGGTAATGGAATCTGGAGGCGGCAACTTTGTCTCGTCTTTGACTTGTAAATTTATTCACGAAGAAACAAGTATACACGGATAATCACTTACATATACCGTACACCTGCACACATACACTTAACCACAGGAGGGTCAAGACCTATCACGCGCTGCTCCGGCTGCCCCCCTTGGGCAATGTTGGCCCATTCCTCACTCCCGCTCCCCGACCCATCTTCACCACCGGGATATCACCATAATCCCATCAAAAGTGACGATTTCGTTTCGGAAAGAAGTGGGATCAGTGTTGAACAGTGATGAACAGTGTTTAAGCCAGTGAATTCAGCACTAGACAGTACCAGTGAGAGCTGCGACCCACCAGTGAGATAAGCACCCCTGGGAACTAACCACCATCTTCTGACGAGGTGCTAATCCGTTCACCCTAGGAACAACAGAGGGCCGGCCGGCTATGCACCTGACTACGGGAAAACACAACGTCACTGTGAGGTCCTTCAAATCAACACCCGAGGACGAGTTACTTCACCACGTGAACACCACACCACCCGATGTCTGCATGACCACGTGAGGTCCCTCATATCAACACCCGAGGACGAGTTACTACACCACGTGAACACCACACCACCTGGTGTCTCCATGACCAGCCCAGGCCCGGGCCATCAACTGTAAACTATAATAATTTGTATGTTCAATCATTGTTCCTTCTTCTTTTAGTAATGAAAGCTTTTGTCAAACGACCCGCCCACCCCATGTCTTTGTATGTAATAAGTCATTTTTGTCTAATGTATATTTTCAGCCTTCGGGCTGCCGACTTTTTCAATAAACCGTTAATTAGTATTACACACACACACACACACACACACACACACACAGTTACAACAATTAGTTACCCAAATTCGTCGGAAGTAAAATCATTGACTGTAAAATTAGGAAGATATTGTCAGGCCATTTACAAACACACAAACATATTACGATGCACAACACGGATATATGAACAATACATCTTACTCAATGTGTGGATTTATAACACAAAAGTAAACTTATTTTCTCTATCTAGATTTTCAGAAATGTTTTGGTAATGTTTCTCACTGGAGACTGACAGACACCTTAAATATTCACGGGTTTAGTGAGACAGTAGTTGTCGGAACAAACGTTAAGGTTAGGTTAGGTTAGGTGTTTTCGCTCCTGACGAAGTTCAACGCCCTCTGTCCTCCCCCAGCAGGCCAGATTACTTCGATTCTTTGACCACACCACCTGCTGCCTACCTTAATTGCCTCGACGGGACAATTACCTTGTCTCTGCAGCTTCCCGCCGAGTACACACCACACACAGGTGAGACGAGGACAGACACTATTGCTAAGGTATATAGCATTATCCTCACCACCACCCTATCCATGAGTCTGGGGCGTGATTCTCTGGCCAGGTGGAGGATTGACCAAGAGGCAAACCGGAAAACACTTTATCACAAGGAGTATATATGAACCGCCTTTCAACCAATTCACATCCGTTTGCTACACCAGAAGAAAAAAAAAACACTATTCTATTTTCCCTTTGACTATATACGAATCATAAGTGTTTTTTTTTTTGGCCTGTTGTAGTTTGGTAGTTGACTCGGTCGTTTTAGATATAGTTTCAATTTTCGTCATCGCCCCAGACCTCGACAGCTACCAGGGAGATAAAGTGAGATTACAGTAACAGAAGTGAGGAATTTGATGGTAAAATTGTCTTAGTTTTATCAGCAATGAAGTAAAGGTTACAGTGTTTGTTTATGTAGATGAGTGACGTGTGTGTGTGTGTGTGTGTCACAGTTTTACACGTCACAGGTGAACTTTTCCTTGTGTTCACCTGTTTTTGTTTCACCTCGATTTTTCCACAAACTTTTATCTCTTAAATATTCGAGTGCCGCAGTTTGGCCTCACCCTTGCCTTCCCCCTCACCACCCATACTTTCCTCCTGACCATCCCTGACCATCCCTGACCACCCCTGCCTTCCCTCCTCACTCCTCCACCCCCCCACCCCACAGCCGATCAAACTTGCGGTTGGTTTTAAATAGATCGTATTAGTTTTAGTCACTTTTAAACCACATCTGGTTATCAACAATAATACCTCCATGTTGACCATTAATTAAACCCGGCGAATAAACCCAGGATAATTTTTAAAACTTTTTCTTTCTGTTTTCGTTGTTGTTGTTGACGTGTTTGAGATTTGTTTTCATTTTGTGTTTATTTTCATTATCATTGTTGTTGTTTATATCCTTCTCTTCCTCCGCGCACCCCACGTAGAGTGAGGGGCGACATGATACAGGTGTATAATGCAAGTCAGGACATAACAAAGGTACTCAAACTGTCCAACCAGGAGCGAACTCGTAACAATGGTTTTAAATTAAACAAATTTAGATTTAGGCGCGAGATAGGTAAACATTGGTTTGGAAATAGAGTAGTGGATGAGTGGAACAAGTTACCAAACATCACTATTGACTCGAATACGCTGGATAGCTTCAACCTTAAGTTGGATGGATATATGAGCCATAGGGGTTGGGTGTAAATGGGACTGCCCAGTATGGGCCAATAGGCCCGCTACAGTTTCCTCCATTCTTGTGTTCTAATTCCACTTCCTCAACCCTTCACCACCGCCTCATCCCTACCCCTCCTCCTCCCACAAACCCCCCCCCCCCTTCCTCAGCCCCTCCCCCCAACCTACTTCCACCCCCGCCTCCCCCCCCCCCCCCAGTACAGCAGGTAGTATACTGCGGGTCAATCAGTCAGGTGTAAAATACGCTTTCAAGGTTTACTCCCACATGACTAAACACTCGCATGTACAACAACGTAAACACACACACACGCACGCACGTCAGATAGAGAAGGTACAGAAGAGGGCCTGCAGAATCATGCTCGGCGCAGACTACTCGGGCTACAACAACTCCTCTTTCCACCCTGGAAATGCCATCCCTCAGTGACCTCCACCACCACGCACTAGCAGGGTTTGGCAGTGGACTACTGCACCATCCTCGTCATCGCCACCTCCTGCCACCGGCAGTCCCTCGCCCACCTCGCGCAGTCCGCCACTACAACAAATTTCAGCCCATAAGAGCCCGCACTGATAGATATAACAACAGCACCATCCCATCTATAGTTAAAATAATAAACAACTCCTGATGTATGTACTGTACAGCCCTCTAAATGTATTGAATGTATATTATTATGTCTAAATCAAATGTAAGTTTGTATATTTTCAGCCACTGGCTGCAACTCTATTAATAAACCGATTATTATTATTATTATTATTATTATTATTATTATTACACACACACACACACGGTTACTCAAAGGTATATATACGAACACAGATACCAATACATATACATACATACATACATACATACATACATACATACATACACTAATAAAACGGGAAAAATATAATCCAACAGCAATGTCAGTATAGGACAGTGATCTTAGTGTAACAACACAAAAACTCACAAACTAAAAACACCATCTCATCCCATCATTTCCCTCAATAATAAAACAAACACCAGTAAAACAAGATTAAAAACACAAACACATCCATTAGTCAGATCCAAAGAGTTGAAGATTGAAGCTTAATATAATACCGCTGGAAAAACACAAACAACACAGTCAAACAAAACGAAACAGTATCTCGACTTTTGACTCACTTAATTCCTAACTCCAACAGTGACGTAATGTTCGTCTCTCAGTCCAAAGTTCATCAGACGAGAACAACATGTGGGTGATTCCTGAAGCTGCCTCCAACAATACCAAACTTTATCCTGTATAGTGTGTCTGTGTCTGGCTGTGGTTGGGATAATGTCTGTGGTGGTGGCTGTGTCTGGCTGTGGTTGGGATAATGTCTGTGGTGGTGGCTGTGTCTGGCTGTGGTTGGGATAATGTCTGTGGTGGTGTCTGTGGCTGGGATAGCGGAGGTGAGAGAGAGAGAGAGAGAGAGAGAGAGAGAGAGAGAGAGAGAGAGAGAGAGAGAGAGAGAGTCATAACCAAGTTGAAATTAATTTAACTTATACAGTGTTACTCAACAACTGTGGTGAACGACAGACAAGTTTATTCAATGTTGACTAACAGAGAGAGAGAGAGAGAGAGAGAGAGAGAGAGAGAGAGAGAGAGAGAGAGAGAGAGCCATATCACCAACACGTGTCAGCTCTGCACTCAATCCAACAGTTAAATAATTCACCTCACCTTTTATCAATAATCAACTCGAGTTAAGGTAAAAAAAAAAAAAACGTCTTGTAGGTGATTAAATGTTATTGAAATAAAATAACGAAGGAGGTAAATCACATAACTTATTCATGATCGTATTAGTAAAAATTAAAATATTAGCTATGACGTCACTAACTTTAGCTATGACGTCACTAACTTCAGCTATGACGTCACTAACTTCAGCTATGACGTCACTAACTTCAGCTATGACGTCACTGACTTCAGCTATGACGTCACTAACTTCAGCTATGACGTCACTAACTTCAGCTATGACGTCACTAACTTCAGCTATGACGTCACTAACTTCAACTATGACGTCACTAACTTTAACTATGACGTCACTAACTTTAGCTATGACGTCACTAACTTTAGCTATGACGTCACTAACTTCAGCTATGACGTCACTAACTTTAGCTATGACGTCACTAACTTTAGCTATGACGTCACTAACACGCGCCGCCCTGACAGTATTAGGGAACAAAGGCGTATCAACCAAGACTCAAGTGAACGTGTGGAAAAATTAGATTCCATAACTTGGCTCTCCTGACATATGGCTTCTGATGACGTGAGAATTTGCCTGTAAAATGAAGTTAGGAATCGGTAAGAGTTGGCTGTTGGAGGAAACGATGATGATGATGGACAATAAAGGCTATAGCAGGGTATAATAAGAGCAAGTCCCCTCAAAATACAAAAAAATGGACATCATAGACACACACACACACACACACACACCAAACATTACCAATCGTCTTACCGCAGCCAATAATAATTTACTCTCGAATAGCTTTGTAGTTTTCAGGTAAAGTAACTCTTTCTTTTTCTCGCTAATACTTAAAGGAGATTAAAACCCAGGACATTTACATCCTATTTTCTGTGGGTTCATGGCCTTTAAACTTTCCCGTGAGAATTTAATAGCCATGAGGTAGTGACTTTGTGGTAGGATCTGACCTAATGAATAGTTCTTGGCGAGTGAAGCGATAATTGGGTAGTTGGTCCTTGTAATGATGTGAGTGATGATGATGATGATGATGATGGTGATGATGATGATGGTGGTGATGATGATGATGATGATGGTGATGGTGATGGTGATGATGATGATGTTGATGGTTATAAAGTACACACAAGGCCTCCGTAATGTACACAAGGTTATGTAATGTACAAGAAGGCTTTGTTGTGTACACAAGAAGAAGAAGAAGAAGAAGAAATCAAATCATAAGTAGGAAAGAAAAATACGAAGAATAAAGAGAGAAGGAGGCGAAGAACAGAAGAAGAAAACAAATTATAAGAAAGAAGAAGTAGTAAGAAGAAGAAGAAGAAGAACTAGGGTTTAAAGTTTGATGAAGGAATAATAAGACACACACACACACACACACACACACACACACACTGATTCATACATTCTACAAGAAACCTCTTTTTCCTTTTTCGAGGTGAAACTTGTTTACAACTAGACCACTTCCCCCATGCATGTTTGATCAAGCTGCATCTGAGGCTGTGTGTGGCTCTCTGTGTGGGGTCTGTGTGGCTCTCTGTGAGGGTCTGTGTGGGTCTCTGTGAGGGTCTGTGTGGCTCTCTGTGTGGGTCGGTGTGGCTCTCTGTGGCTCTCTGTGGGTCTATGTGGCTCTCTGTGGGTCTAACTGGCTCTCTGTTTGGGTTTGTGAAGCTCTCTGTGGGTCTATGTGGCTCTCTGTGGGTCTATGTGGCTCTCTGTGGGTCTCTGTGGGTCTATGTGGCTCTCTGTGGGTCTAACTGGCTCTCTGTTTGGGTTTGTGAAGCTCTCTGTGGGTCTATGTGGCTCTCTGTGGGTCTATGTGGCTCTCTGTGGGACTCTGTGGCTCTCTGTGGGTCTATGTGGCTCTCTGTGGGTCTATGTGGCTCTCTGTGGGTCTGTGTGGCTCTCTGTGGGTCTGTGTGGCTCTCTGTGGGTCTGTGTGGCTCTCTGTGGCTCTCTGTGGGTCTATGTGGCTCTCTGTGGGTCTATGTGGCTCTCTGTGGGTCTCTGTGGGTCTATGTGGCTCTCTGTGGGTCTAACTGGCTCTCTGTTTGGGTTTGTGAAGCTCTCTGTGGGTCTATGTGGCTCTCTGTGGGTCTATGTGGCTCTCTGTGGAACTCTGTGGCTCTCTGTGGGTCTATGTGGCTCTCTGTGGGTCTATGTGGCTCTCTGTGGGTCTATGTGGCTCTCTGTGGGTCTGTGTGGCTCTCTGTGGCTCTCTGTGGGACTCTGTGGCTCTCTGTGGGTCTATGTGGCTCTCTGTTTGGGTTTGTGAAGCTCTCTGTGGGTCTATGTGGCTCTCTGTGGGACTGTGTGGCTCTCTGTGGGTCTGTGTGGCTCTCTGTGGGTCTATGTGGCTCTCTGTGGGTCTATGTGGCTCTCTGTGGGTCTTTATATTTGGGTCTTTGCGGGTCTATTTGGGTCTACGGCTGTATGTATGTATGTATGTATGTATGTATGTATGTATGTGTGTGTGTGCGTGCGGGTTATGTTTTTCCTTATATTTTTCCTACCAGAGAAATTAAACGCACAACCACGCTCGACCGCAAACCGGATGAATACTGTAAATTAACTTTTCCATATAAATCCGGATTTTATTTCCATGTCATAAAAAAAAATTCATAACATTTTTTTTTTCAGATTCAACGTTTGTATATATTCTCCCAACACAAGTTCTTGGTATTTTTTTAGATTATTTTTTGCAACAGGCAATGGGTGTATATATATATATATATATATATATATATATATATATATATATATATATATATATATATATATATATATATATATATATTATACAAGGTCCATACACAGTTTACATATTTATACAAGGTTTCACACACACACACACACACACACAAGATCAGCGAAAAAGAATGACCAAATTTTAAATAGTATATCAAAATCTGTAGTTCTTTCCTTTCCCGAATAAACTCTTTGCATTTTTCCAAGTAAATTCGTAGTTCACTGTGACTGTTATGGAAGGTGTGATACATTTCTGAGTCCGATAGTCAACTCCGACGCTAGTTTGTGATTGTTAGCGACTCTATATATTAAGGAATGCACACACGTAGAGGAATGAAAACACCTGGACATAAACATTTCAGCTTATTTCACCTGTTGATTAACTTACCTGATACTACCTAACGCCGTTAACCTAGTCTAACCTGATTTAATCTAACGCCAATCTAGTCTAACCTAACTTAAACTAACCCCAACCTAACCTAACTTAATCTAACCACAACCTAACCTAACACCCTAACCTAACCTTCTCCCACAGGACGCGCATGAGAGAGAGAGAGAGAGAGAGAGAGAGAGAGAGAGAGAGAGAGAGAGAGAGAGAGAGAGAGAGAGAGAGAGAGAGAGAGAGCCACCCCGGTATCGTCCGCAGTATATCAAACATCATTAGTGACTTTAATCTGTCAGGGAACTTGTGAGAGATGTGTTTGAATTGGGTCTGACGAGCTTGGCGAGTGTGTCAGCTTAGCGAGTGTGTCAGCTTAGCGAGTGTGTCAGCTGTGACTTTTGAATGCCGTCAGTACTCCAGACACACACACTGCTGGGTACAGAGCCGCTGCTGACGCTGACACTGCACTGGGGTTCATATCGTGATACATAGTGTCAGTTATCATACACACTGTCAGCCACTTTACATATCTCAAGCTGCTGTACGTTATATCACCTGCCACACACACACACACACACCCGGCCTGATACAATAATAACACAAGGGGTAATATTCCACTATGGCCCGCCTCCCTCATCCTACGCTGCATCACCTACTGCTAACTTAATCTGAATTTATTATTACAGAAGGAAAGGAAAAAGAGAAGACTTTAATGGATTCAGATAATATAATAAATTTGATGTGTTGTGTGTCGGGTTATAGATGGTTATGAGGTGTATGAAGACTGGCCATTCGGGGAAGTGGCACCATTACTGAGGGGGCCAACATGATGACGCTGCACCACCGTCCCGCGCCACTATTTCACTGTTCCATAGTTCATGAACTGAGCCAGAGGGCAGATTTACTCTATTCTCTATATGAATGTATGATGGATCCATGCATGTTCATGCATATATGAACACGTATGAATATATTTCACCTCACACAGACGTGAGTGTTTATATATATATATATATGTGTTTATATATATATATATATATGTATATATATAATATATATATATATGTGTTTATATATATATATATATATATATATATATATATATATATATATGTGTTTATATATATATATATATGTATATATATATATATATATATATATATAGAGAGAGAGAGAGAGAGAGAGAGAGAGAGAGAGATCTAGAGACTCACGGCTTACGTCAAGGTTCGCAAATGTGCGAGTACAATTATTCTCCTCAGTACAGTACTTGAATAATTCACATACAAAACAACAGTCAGCTTTAGTGTAGTGTAGTTTGCCAGGTGTTGTAGTGTACATAGTTTTAAAAATATTTCACATGTTAAAACAGCATTATCTGCTCTACCGTATAACTACACCTTTTAGTTACATAATGCTGTATACAATATACCCACTTGATATATACAGTATATACACAGATATAAAACACGTGTATATAATTCTATTTCATTTCTGGTTCGCTGCTACACTTGAGGCCCACATCGTTCACTAAATTTTACAGGAATTAATTTCAATTATCGCCTCCACTCATTTTTCTATATACCATTTTTTTTTAGGTATTTTCATTTTTTTTCACAACATTTATGGAAATATCGATAACCAGTGATGGAAAGTTGACTAATGCTCACACACATCAAAGTTAGGCTAGGTCAGGTTAGGTTAGGTTAGGTTAGGTCAAATCAAATTAGATAAAGTTAAATAATATTTGGTTAGGTTAGGTTAGGTTACGTTAGAACTAATTTGGTTAGGTCCTACCAATTACACCTAATACTAAGTAATGACACCAAATAACTAGCTAATACGCGTACTGATCAGGTACACACACACACACACACACACACACACAAGCAGCAACCAAGACCCATTAATGTTTACAGGAAGTGAAAAAAAAAAGAAAGCGAAAAAAAAAGACGAAAAATTCACGAAAACAATTAATATTTACACAACCTTCCTCCTGCTAATTCGTTCGGATGAAAAAATATAACAAAAAATAATCAAATTTCACGATGTTGAACTAATATTTGATACATCTGATAATACAAACTTAATTCAGACGATGAGTCGCCCCTGATAACCTCATGAATAGTAATGAAGTGTTTATCCGGACGAATGGCATTGAAAATTTATCCGGAAAATATTGAAAACTTATCCGGAAATTATTGAAAACTTATCCGGAAATTATTGAAAACTTATCCGGACGAAAGTTCATGAAATTTTATCCGGAAAATAATGCAAATCTATCTGGAAAATAATTAAATTTAACCGGATATGATCAAAATTTATCCGAAAAATTAATTTATCCAAAAATAAAAAACAAATCCGAAAAATAATGAAAGACCCGAAAATAATGAAAGTTTATCCGGAATATAATGAAAATTTATCCCCACTACAACCACCACCACCGCATAATACACTTTCCAGGATGAACGAAAACAAGAGAGAGAGAGAGAGAGAGAGAGAGAGAGAGAGAGAGAGAGAGAGAGAGGAATTCGTGTGTGTATTGAAAACTCACAATGGAATAAGTTGGTTTATATACTGTGTGTGTGTGTGTGTGTGTTGTGATACCGGTGAGGTGTGTATCTGCCCTAATAAAAACTAATTAAACCAAAATACCTGTATGAACAACACCATTAAGCCAACACACCTGCATAAACGAAAGACCAAACGCTCAGGAAACAATAAACGGAACAACAAGACACGACGCTAAAAATCCAATAACGGTATTGTGGAAATATATAAAAATCACGACGACGAACAGTTTGGCAGCGGGAGAGGTCGTCATTGCACTCAGATTGCAGAGTCCACCCGGAGTTTGAAAGGCCACTGCGAGAGTTTCACGAATGAAAATACATCAGAGATATTCTTCCTTTTCCTCAGAACTCTCTCCCTCTCTCTCCTTTCAGCTGGGAGGAAATAAATCAGCAATTTAATCTGTCCCCTCCCGCAGCGATATGAGAATATATTTCAGTAGTGAGGAGCTCTTCACGTAAATCCTCCCCAATCAAGAGGTGACTCCAGTCCTCCCTCTCTCTTGTTCACCACTCAGATTTATATGATTTGACTGGAGTGGAGAGGTTGGTAGTACTGGCTCTGACTTCTGCAATGTTGGCAATCCTGATGAATGACGTGTCGAGGGGGAGGGTTGGTATCCGTGGCAGGGGGAGGGGGTGGTATTCGTGGCCGGGGGAGGGTTGGTATTCGTGGCAGGGGGAGGGTTGGTATTCGTGGCAGGGGGAGGGTTGGTATCCGTGGCAGGGGGAGGGTTGGTATCCGTGGCAGGGGGAGGGTTGGTATCCGTGGCAGGAGGAGGGTTGGTATTCGTGGCAGGGGGAGGGTTGGTATTCGTGGCAGGGGGAGGGTTGGTATCCGTGGCAGGGGCAGGGTTGGTATCCGTGGCAGGGGGAGAGTTGGTATCCGTGGCAGGGGGAGGGTTGGTATCCGTGGCAGGGGGAGGGAAGGTTAATAAGACTCACGTTGGAGGCTGGGAGTCTTAGTGGAATAGGTTGGTAATGCTGAAGTTAGAAGTTGGTATTCCTGGCTCTCCGAAAGTTGGTAATCGTGGCGTATTAGAGAGAGATAGGCGCAGGTGTGTGTTCTCGCGCACGTACACAGGAGCACACGTACACAGGCGCACACGCACATAGTCACGGTCATCACGCTGTACTTAAGTTTTCGTCGAGTTAATTCAACTGAGATAGTTTTAATGGTCTTTGTGTGTGTGTGTGTGTGTGTGTGTGTGTGTGTGTGTGTGTGTGTGTGTGTGTGTGTGTGTGAAGTGGTCTTTCTTTCTTTCTTCATAAACCTCTAATCCAATCATCTTCTTACTCTTCTTATGTTTATTTCCTAACACCAGTCTCTCTCTCTCTCTCTCATCGGGATAACTTTTTCCAGAGACTGAGACTGGAGAGAGAGAGATGTAGCCTAGAGAACGTGCTTAGGAGTCAACACTTATATTGGACAGTCCCTTAGGCCCCTGGGTGGTGGTAGGTGGGTAGTGGTGGGATGGTGGTAGTGATGGGATGGTGGTAGTGGTGGGATGGTGGTAGTGATGGGATGGTGGTAGTGATGGGATAGTGGTAGTGATGGGGTGGATATAGTGGTGATAGGATGGTGGTAGTAGTGGGATGGTGGTAGTGGTGGGATGGTGGTAGTGGTGGGATGGTGGTAGTGGTGGGGTGGAGATAGTGGTGATAGGATGGTGGTAGTGGTGGGATGGTGGTAGTGGTGGGATAGTGGTAGTGATGGGGTGGATATAGTGGTGATAGGATGGTGGTAGTAGTGGTGGTAGTAGTAGTAGTAATTATTTCACACCTTAACCAGAACTTGTCGTTTTAATTACCACCGAGTTCACACAATGGCAGGGGTGAAGGTGTTGGCCTGTTGGTATAATTACAGGTATAATTATTCACTTCCCGGATGTGTAGTTCTCGTCAACAGGAGTTATATTTGGTATAACTCTCTCTCTCTCTCTCTCTCTCTCTCTCCTTTCTTTTCGTACTTGACTAGAAAACCAAAATAGTAACGAAAATTTAAACTGATAGCATAGGAGAATCTTATCTTTTATGCAGTAGTATTGACTCTTATTACCACCACTACCAACCACCAACCATCACTAACACTACCAACCACCACTACCACCACCACTTCCACCACCACCAACACCACACCACCACCACCTCACACTCAATAATGTAACACTCTTGAAAACTACTGCTGCGGCTGCTGCTTCAACGCCGCATGCATACCTACTCTTCCTCTCGCCTCTAACTTTTAATATTCTTGGCTGCGGCTCTTGGCTGACAGTGGATTTGTTTGTTTTTTTGTTCACTATTTGTTATGACCATCAATGTTAATTAAATAAGTACTACTACTACTACTACTACTACTACTACTACTACTACTACTACTACTCACTCTCTCTCTCTCTCTCTCTCGAGGTAAGAGACTGAGGGTATTGGTTTACAATATATATATATATATATATATATATATATATATATATATATATATATATATATATATATATATATATATATATATATATGTCCGCGCGTGTGTGTGTGTGTGTGTCCATTCACTCGCATCGAAAATCCACACACACACGCGCACAGTTAAGGCCAAAAGTCTATTTACTGCACAAAGACATATCATCAATACCCAACTGGTCACCTCACCTCACCTCACCTGAACAAGAACTCTCACTAAGCACTTGTGGCCATCACGTATCGTAACTATTTTCATGACTGTAATAATTCCTTCAAATGTAATATTAGGTCGTTATTAAGTGATATTACGAGATATTCTTACCTGGCCGCACGCGAGGGGGCCACACACACACTCACCACCGCTAGTCTTTTCTTAGGGTGGGGTGGGGTGTAGGGTGGAGTGGGGTGTAGAATGGGGTGTGGGATGTAGGGTGGAGTGTGGGGTGGGATGGGGGGTGGAGTGTGGGGTGGAGTGTGGGGTGGGATGGGGGTGGGGTGTGGGGTGGGGTGTGGGGTAGGGTGTGGGGTAGGGTGTAGGGTGGGGTGGATGGGGTGGGGTAGGGTTTGGGGCAGGGTGGGGTAGGATTTGGGGCAGGGTGGGGTAGGGTTTGGGGTAGGGTGGATGGGGTGGGGTAGGATTTGGGGCAGGGTGGGGTAGGGTTTGGGGTAGGGTTTGGGGCAGGGTTTGGGGTGGGGTGGGGTAGGGTTTGGGGTGGGGTGGGGTAGGGTTTGGGGCAGGGTGGGGTAGGGTTTGGGGCAGGGTGGGGTAGGGTTTGGGGTAGGGTTTGGGGCAGGGTTTGGGGTGGGGTGGGGTAGGGTTTGGGGTGGGGTGGGGTAGGGTTTGGGGTGGGGTGGGGTAGGGTTTGGGGCAGGGTGGGGTAGGGTTTGGGGTAGGGTTTGGGGCAGGGTGTGGGGTGGGGTAGGGTTTGGGGCAGGGTGTGGGGTGGGGTAGGGTTTGGGGCAGGGTGGGGTAGGGTTTGGGGCAGGGTGGGGTAGGGTTTGGGGCAGGGTGGGGCAGGGTGTAGCAGCACCATTTGCTTTATATAAATATTCACCCAAATGTGTAATACCAAATTATTCACTAAGTTATTCAACAACAACTCAGTACTTGTTGATGTTATACATGCTGAGTCCATCACTTCATCAGGGGTCAAGCCACTAACCACAGCAGCCTGCCGACCGACTCCTCACGGTCACAGAGGTCAGACTCTTATCACTTGTTACCCAGTGAACACCTCACTTAAGTGTTCTCATATATAAGTGCACTAAGACACTTTCCCTGGTAGAGAAGGGTGGCGTTTACTGAAGGTGTGGAACCATAACCCTAAGTACTACTACTACTACTACCACCACTACTAGTGCTGCCACTACCACTATAACCATCACTACTACAACCACCAACATTACTACCACTACTGTACCACTAACCACAACCACCATTAGCACTACTACTACTGTACCACTAACCACAACCACCATCAGCACTACTACTACTACTACCACCACCACCATCATTAGCAACCCACCGCGGAAACTACTTAATTCTGGACATTTAAGACCGGGAATTTTTAGTACGAAAAGGGAATTGCTGCGTCGACTTAATTTGAATTTAAAAGTTAGTGAGAGAACTTTTCTTCCTGCCTGTACAGTGCTTATAATGACCAATTAAGTGGTAGTTTGCTAGTTGAATGTGTATTATGCAGATTATAGTTTTTTTTTCCTCTCTGTCTGTCTCTCTCTACTCGTGTGTGTGTGTGTGTGTGTTTTTCTGTGTGTGTTTCTCCTCTCTGTCTGTTTCCTTTCCTCTCTCTATCCCTCAAACTTTATTTCTCACTTCTCTCCCCCTCCTCCCCTCCCCCTCAAACAAAACTATCTTCAACTACCATTCGAATTCTTTTCTTAATCTTAAACTTTCATTACACTAAAAGCAAGAGCTAAGGTGAACTGTTTCTCTGCCTCGAGGATAAGAACGAAGCATCACAAAATTTTTTTTTTTTCCAAAGCCAAGGTGAAAATATTCTCTGGTTTTATACATATTATCTCTATGTATTTTTTTTTATACATATGATGTGTTGGGGGGAAGATAGTGTTGTAATATACTTATGGGATTTTATATTTTGAATTTGTTTTCATTTTTGTTAAGTTATAATTATTATCGTTTGTGTCATTATTTTATTTTGTTTGTATGATATATTTTTGTTATTGTTCTTTCCTGTATTTTTCTTCTTGTTTATTATCTGTTATTCATTATCCATCATCTTTATCATGTGTTGTTCTTCTTTATTATATGCTTTTGTTATCATCATCATCATCATATTCTTCTTTCATTCTCTTCTTTCCAGGAAAATATAAAACTGAACTAATTCCTTCATTTCTCGTCCAAATAAAACACCAATATTTTTTTTTTGGTTTTCCCTCTCATATTTTAGTGGAAGAAAACATTAAATATAAACCTATAAAAAACTGAACAAAAAAGTAACTCTCGGAATTTAACAGATCTGAAAAAAAAGTCTAAAAACTTCCAAAAAAAAATAGCCCAAAGTAGGATTTAATTCCCTTCTTAAATACTGAATAGGTCGACAAAATAAAGTAGGGAAAAAACATCAGATATATTCCCCTATACGCTGATTTTTTTGGGTGGGTGGGGTGTGGGGGTGAGGGGTGGGGGTGGGGGGTGGGGGGTGGGGGTGGGGGGCGGGGTGTGGGGGTGGAGCAAAAGGGTGTAGAGGGGGGGGAGGGGGGGGGGAAAGGGGGAGTAAACAAATATTAGAGAGAAACTAAGAATTTCCTCTCTCTCTCTCTCTCTCTCTCTCTCTCTCTTCCACCCCAGTAGCCCCGAGAGAGTGACTATTTCTGACGTGTTCTTAATTAACACGAGTTTATACAATCACCTGACCGGTACACCTTTAATCTGTCTCTTTACTTATGCAGGTAACCAGTGAAGTAAGCATAATGTCTGGCCGCTTTAATTAACTACTACTACTGCTACTGTTTGCCAATAATAATAACAACAACAACAGCAACAATAAAAAATAATAACAACAACAACAACAACAACAATAATAATAATAATAATAATAATAATAATAATAATAATAATAATAATAATAAGAAACAAACAATTCTACACACATCCCCACTAACATTATTTCTCACAGCCAAAATACTTGTTGTGGACGGCCTGTAGCCTCCACCTCACCTCTGGGAAGATCTGTTTTACCGACCGTCTTCTTCTCTTCCTCCTCCTCCTCCTCCTAAAAACACAGCCGGGAGGGAGGAAGAGACGGAGGAGGAGGAACACGGTAAAGGAAGATGTAGGAAAGAAAGTCGAGGAAGGTGGGAGAGAGAGTCGCCATGATACTCCCCCTTCCCCCATTACACAGTACAGCAACGGACATTCACGTACGTCATCATGTGTGTGTGTATGGCATGTATAGATAATGGAGACACGCACGCACACCCTCCATACCTAACCTGGCTTGACCTGTCCTGAACTGACCTGACCTCTCACTTGTGCTGTTGTCAAGGCGAGCACGGTTACATTGGATCACCTGCCAAGAGGATACAGAGGTGTGTGTGTGTGTGTGTGTTGAACTGACCATGGTACCCGCATGGACAACAGTAGACTGCCAAAGCAGCTACTTTACAGTCACCTAACGAATAGTAAACCAAACGCTGGAGGGCAACTAAAAAGGTATAAGGATAGTCTTAAGACAAACCCGAAAAAGTGCCAAATCGACCCCCTCACCTGGGAGTTGATCACTCCACACCGTAACGCTTGGAGGAGCACCACACGAGAAGGTGTCAATACTTTCGAGTTAGCCCGACTGCATACCGAGGCAGACAAGCACCAGCGCTGGAAAGACGCTGCCACCGCCCCTCCCGCACTAGATGTGGCCCTCCACACGTGCAACTTCTGTGGACAGTGCCGGTCCCGCGTCGGCCTATCTAGTCACCTCAGAGCTCACCAACGAAAGGGACATCACATCGCCATCGTCATACTCGATTTCTAGTGACAGAGAAATAGTAGCTAGCAGTAGTAGTAGTAGTAGTAGTAGTAGTAGTAGTGTGTGTGTGTGTGTGTGTGTGTGTGTGTGTGTGTGTGTGTGTGTGTGTGTGTGTCGTGAAATATTAAGAAAATAGATATATTGACAAACTTCAGGCAATCAGATAGTTAGAACGTCAGAGCAGGGACTGACATTCAAATAGACAAGACAAAATGAAAGGACACATTGACACAGAAAACGGACGAACCCAAACAAGCATCCACACACACACACACACACACACACACACACACACACACACACATATTAGCACATCACAGCGTACACATAAACCCCAATAAACATACAGACAGACAATACTGATGCTGACACTCACCACTTGAGCCTAACTTGGCGTCCCTGTAGGTGACTTCAGCGCTACTGCATAATTACATTGTCGCCAGCCAACACAATCTGCATGTATTTCATGACCGAATTACCACTGTAGAGGAATTTCAGACTGTGCTTTATTGAACATAGGAGTCTGTTGAATCTCGCTCTCTCTCTCTCTCATTTGTTTGTTCTTTCTCGCCCTCCTTTAAAGCCACCAAAACAAGTCTTATGTCTACAGAGCCATCAAAAGCCTCAAGTCTACAGAGCCATCAAGAGTCTTAACCAGAATCATCAGAATAAAGAGAACGAAGATCACTTACTAACTTAACACAGCGGCTGGGAAAATACATAGTGTTTCCGGCTGTGTTTTACGGCCTTCATATAAAGTTTACGGTCAGTGTCTTGTGTGAGAGTGTTACACCCTCTACCACCTGTGTGTAAGGCGGCCCAGAGGTGCGAGGAGTGTGTGGGGGGGAGGGAGGGTGGGGGGGTGTGTGGGGGGAGTGTGTGGGGTAGGAGGTGGGGGGAGGGAGGTTAGGGGGGTGTGTGGGAGGAGTGTGGGGTAGGGGGGTGGGGGGAGGGAGGGTAGGGGGGAGTGTGGAGAGAGTGATGCAGGGCAGGAGGGGTGATGCAGAGCAGGAGGGGTGAGGCAGGGAGGTGATGAATGGTAGAGGAGCGGCGTAAAAATAGGAACGACCTGGGTAGATAAATTAATATAGAGACAATAAGTTAATGGTGATGGTGGTGGTGGTGGTGGTGGTGATGGTGGTAGTAGTGGTGGTGGTGGTGGTGATGGTGGTGGTGGTGGTGGTAGTGGTGGTGATGGTGGTAGTAGTGGTGGTGGTGGTGGTGGTGATGGTGGTGGTGGTGGTGATGGTGGTAGTAGTGGTAGTGGTGGTGGTGGTGATGGTGGTAGTAGTGGTAGTGGTGGTGGTGGTGGTGGGGATGGTGGTGGTGGTGGTGGGGATGGTGGTGGTGGTGGTGGTGATGGTGGTAGTAGTGGTAGTGGTGGTGGTGGTGGTGGTGGTGGTGGTGGTGGTGGGGATGGTGGTGGTGGTGGTGGTAGAGAGGGAGATGTCCGTCGGTAACTGATAGTGTTACTGAGGGTGAGGGATAGTAAAGGGAGAGAGAGGGGGAGGGAGGGAGGATAATAATAACGAGAGGAAGGTCAGGTCATGTTAGGCGTTCGTAAAGGATGCCACGTCAGGAAAAAAGAGAACTCCATCACGGCTTCGGCACAGACAGACAGACAGAGAGACAGACAGACAGACAGAGAGACACATAACGTAAGGAATATGAAGGAAATCTTGAATCCCTTCCCCCACCCAAGACAAGTCACATCAAACGCCCAGCAAACATTATATAACACGCGGGAAGATGCAGTCGGTAAACAGGACGACAGAGGCAGGGAGCTCAGGACGATGTAATTAAACCGGACGGCTTCTTTCTGGTGTCCCTCCTCCTTCTCCTCTCTCCTTTGTCTCATCAACATCTCGCCTCGTGAAATACGTTTATCTCCTCACAACCAGGAGGAGAAATCCCTTTAGTCAGAGGAGGGCGGTGAGGGAGGCGAGTGGTGAGGGAGGTGAGTGGTGAGGGAGGTGAGTGGTGAGGGAGGTGAGTGTTGAGGGAGGCGAGTGGTGATAGGGTTAGGGAGTGGTGAGGGAGTGGGGTGATAGGGTTAGGGAGGAGGTGAGGGAGTGGGAGGAAGGAGGTAGCCTGAGGGATTGTAAGCACGCAAACTTTAAACCCAAGAGAGAGAGAGAGAGAGAGAGAGAGAGAGAGAGAGAGAGAGAGAGAGAGAGAGAGAGAGAGAGAGATTCAGTCAAACAATCATAAACAAGTCCACATTACTTCAACACGTACAGTAAACAAAACAGTACAAGTCTAAAACAACAACACCAAAATAAAGAAATCAACAAACAAATAAATATCTTGAAAAATAAATAAAATAATGGACAATCTTTTCTTACTGTTAGGAAAGAAATTCAATAATTCACAGACAAGGTTGAGGAGTTGGCCGGTGGAGTATGGCACAAAACTGCTAAAATTCCTTCCCGAGTCTCCACTTTACGACAGGTTACAGTGAGGGCGAAGTACCGGCCCACATAACACGGCAGTAATGTGGAGTAGCACTGTATTACACCGGGACACAGAGAGAGAACATGAACCAAGACAAAGACACAAAAAAAAAGACTTACAACTTGGCTGATAAAATATGCAGGAGTTTTACCCAAGTTAGCAGAGAGTGAAACAGTAAGGAACTGGCTGAGTGAACGGTGTCACGGGAGGTCGTGTCGATGGCTGAGTGCTGCATCGATTGTGTCGGGAGGGGGAGGGGGGGGGGGGTGCTGCCGGCCAGGTGCGCTCTGAAGGCGTACTTCAGCACCTGTAATCTATTATTAACAACTTGGCCATACAAGAAAAATAGTCATTGGTTTTGGTGTGTGTGTGTGTGTGAGCACCATGGACTGAGAACCTGCCCGTCGCCGCTCTCACAGCCGCCTGGGTCATCCTGTTGCCTCTCCCTCCTCACCACAAGGATACACCAACAAACTCCCTCCAACAAAACAACACAAGGCTTGGTGATCAATCCACAACCTGATACAAAAGGAACAATTTCGATTAACAAAAATAGTAATAATATAATTGTTGAATGGTACTTAACGTCTGACACATCAATGGTCGGTGGTACCAGGGCAGCCAAGGGGGCGACCAATGTTGACCCTCACGCCCACCAGAGAGGCCCTATGACCCCGCGTGTGAGGCAAGAAGTCCTGTTAACATCACGTGGGAATAAGGTCTCCTGCATAATGCTCTCGAGGGCGCAGTTGTAGGTCACATCAAAGTTTAAAGTATATTATTTGTGGCGTCCATGAAATTAAAGTTTACTTTCTGAGGTAAGGAACCTTATTTCTCTGCGTCACTACTTAACTTGCCCCCTCCCCCCCCCTGACGTCAGCATGAGTGGCCCCACACACCACCACACTAGTGCCTGACGTCTTAATTCAGCTAAAACGTGTGGAGAATTTTCGAGTGTTGGCTGGGGTCTGTAGTCACACACACACACACACTGTTTTACTCACCCTCCTCACTACTGACTCACACTCAGGATGTACTCACCAGAGACACTCACACTAAAACTCAACCATCTAGAGTAAATAAACTCATTAAATATCAACTCCAAAAAAAAATCCACAAATATTTTAAATTCGTAAAGATCAATTTTAACAGCAATTTAACATCCTAACAATAAATTATTCTAACAAAACACTATACACAATAACTGAAGACATAATACCAATACTAAAAGGTTGTCTCAGATAAATATACACACACAACACCTTCAATATCACCAAACCAACAATGTCCTCACTTATTGATGTGTCAAGATTACCACCAACCACGACAATGGGACAATGTTGATGCGATAATAAGAACATTCACAACGCGATCTCCGTGGGAAATTTGTCAGGTAGTGTGTTTACATTTTTATGAGATATCCTGTACTAAATGGCCTATGTTGTGGCTCCACGGATTCCTCAATGCTATACGTCACACTGAGTTATGACGTTACACTGAGTTATGACGTTACACTGAGTTATGACGAAACACTGAGTTATGACGTTAACACTATGCCCGCCCAGGTAACTAATGTATTCACTCTCGCAGGTAATTTGTCAAAGAGGTAAGGGATAATAATATTAATTAACCAAAAATAGCACCGTTTACCGAGCAGCTGCTGGAATAGATAGATAGATAGATGAGAGATTTAGAAAATACACCAAGTCATGTAAACAACAAAAATGTTTACACAATATTTCACCTTAAGCTTCAAAAATAAAATCCTACCTCAATTTAACAGTACACCTTGTGGGTAGACGAAGGTGAAAAATATATATACTTTCCTCTTTTAAAAGGAAATTATATAAACTTCTCTCTTTTAAACCACTAACTTTACTCAACACACACACACACACACACACACACACAAATTACTTTACACATTACTTAAGTACACGAGTCGTTCCCTTGAGTCCACTTTGGTATAATTATGAGTCCAGTGATTCATATTTTTTAATGTCTTTTTGAGTACGATGGCTTACTGAATGATATTATTAAATCTCTTTGAGTACGGTGGTAGTTTTTTTTTAAGTATTTTGTTAGTTTTGAGTACATTGTTAGTTATATGAGTACATTGCTAGCGCTTTGAGTACACTGGTAATTGTGTGTAAACCGTTAGCCCCTTAAGTACCTTGTTAGTTCTGAGTACTGTTAGTTGAGTACACTGCTAGCTCTGAGTATACTGTTAACACGTTGAGTACACTGCTAGCGCTCTTGAGTACACTGCTAGCACCCTGAGTACACTGCTAGCACCCTGAGTACACTGCTAGCGCCTTGAGTACACTGCTAGCACCCTGAGTACACTGCTAGCCAGAAAACATCCAATATATCGTACTCACCCGTAATATATATCACAACCAACAAACTATCACACCACAGAGCGTTATATATCTCTCCACAAGACCCGTACAGCATAATAAGAGAAGCAAGATATATAAACAAAGTGTAAAAGTTCTGTAGAATATAATATGAATTGTCCGTGAGCTAATTACTGCATAGAGCTTTTAAATCTGTATATAGTCCACAGGTGAAGAGGGAAAGTTAATTTACTCTGGGTTCCATTAACTAAATCTAACGTAACCAGAATGTAAGGTTTATATATTTTTCGTTTTGTTTTTAGTTTTTAATGTTTTTTTTTTTTTTTGGGGTGGTGGTGGTGTTTTTTTATGGGGATTTAATTGTTTTTTTTGGTTTGGTTAGGTTAGGTTAGGTTAGCAATTGGGTGGTTAATCTTCAGGTGATATAAACTGGGAGAGGCAAATGTTCAGGTAAAACCCATAAAACTAATATCTTAACTTAAAAGGAACTTATGTCTTCCCACAAATCAACAACAAACACGACTCGTTTCATAATATTCACCTAAAAAAAAAAATAAAAAAAAAGTGCCTCTACCCATAAAAGCCTTTAATCCTAAACTACTCGAAACAAAAGTGTGATCTACTATTTTTTTGGGGAACTTGAGCCAAAAAAGTATCTGAACCCCCCTTCTACATAAGCCACTCTCCCCCCCCCCCCCCCTCTGAATCCTTTTTTATAGAACAATAGATCCAGATTTTTGTGGCTAGACTTTTGTTTAGTGTATGCAGTCATTTATTGTACTGACGAGGAAATAATTGACGTGTGATTTTAAAATTTGGATACAATGATGAAGAAAATAAAAATAAAACGTCCTTCTGTTGATACTTTGATCTCTCTCTCTCTCTCTCTCTCTCTCTCTCTCTCTCTCTCCCTCTCTCTCTCTCACCTTGAAAATCTCTTTAGGAATCTACGTCTCTTTCTCTACCTTTTAACACACTCAAGTATTCGCTATTTCTCTCTCTATCTTTCTCTCTCTCTCCAACTAGGGAAGGAGGAGAGAGGGGTGGGAGGAGAGAGGGGTAGGAGGAGAGAGGGGTGGGAGGAGAGAGGGATGGGAGGAGAGAGGGGTGGGACAAAGGAACACACAAATACAGGACAACAGCGAGAGAAAACAACATTATCCCCCCCACACACACACGAGAATATAACCTGCTATTTGTCCGTCATGAGGGGCAAGACACAACCTACTTCCCTCTCCCCCCACCTGAGTATATATGAACATAAACACACAAAAACAAACAAACACAAACACACATCAGTCTGTCTTACGTCCCAGAGAAAACATTGACAACCACCAACACCACAACCACCACCACCACAACCACCACCAACACCACCACAACAACCACAACCACCACCACAACAACCACCAACACCACAACCACCACCACAACCACCACCACAACAACAACCACCACAACCACCACCACCACAACAACCACCACCACCACAACCACGACACCTTTACCTGTAGGGTGAAGTAACACAGACTTCATTATCTTCCTCTCCCATTAACATCATTTCATTCATTCTCTCATTATTCTTACTTTTGGAATTTGCTTGAAGGAAAGGATACTAGACCAAGAGAGGCAAGTGAGGTAAGTGAGCCAAGAGAGGCAAGTGAACCAAGTGAGGCAAGTGAGGTAAGTGAACCAAGTGAGGTAAGTGAACCAAGTGAGGTAAGTGAGCCAAGAGAGGCAAGTGAACCAAGTGAGGTAAGTGAGGCAAATCTCTGAGGTGCAGGAGGCTCGTAAAAAGAGAGGAGGAGGAGGATTAAAGTCCTAGGGAAGCTTGGCACAACATACTGAGGGACACAGCAATGCAGATGACGAGCCAAATGAGCCAAACGAGCCAAATGAGCCAAACGAGTCAAATGAGGCAAATATCTGAAGGGGCTGGAGGCTCGTAAAAACAGAGGAGGTGGTGGTTTGAGTCAGAGGGAAGCTTGGCACAATATAATGACGGTACATTAGTCCACACCCTAACGTACGATGGCCAAACTTGGCTGGTAATGAGTGCCATAACCTTTGGGATCTCTGGAGGAGCGATGACCTGTGAGGGGGAATAGGAGAGAGAGAGAGCAACACCTTACCCAGAAACATCCTGCGAGAGAAGAGAAGAGAAGAGAAGAGAACCCAACACGTCCTCGGCTAAATGATGATGGAGGAGAGTGAGGAAGAGGCAACTTTTAAAATAGAGGCGAGTAAAAACGACATCAAGGGATACAGAGAGAGAGACAGGAGGGAAGTCGAGAACATATCCCTTGGTTCGAATCCCCCCCCCCCCCCCCCGTGATGGGAGAATCGATCGAGGTGGGGAGAGGGAAGGGGTAGGGGGTAAGGAGGGGGGACGGGGTAGGGGGTAAGGAGGGGGAGGGGGTAAGGAGGGGGAGGGGGTAAGGAGGGGGGAGGGGGTAGGGGGTAAGGAGGGGGTAGGGGGTAAGGAGGGGGGAGAGAGAGAGAGATGTGATGGGGCGTGGGGAGAGAAGGGGGGTAAGGAAGCGTGGAGGGAGAGAGAAGGGGGGTAAGGAAGCGTGGAGGGAGAGAGGAGGGGGGTGAGGAAGCGAGGGGGTAAGGAGGGGTGAGGAGGCGTGGGTGGGGAGAGGGGGCGGTGGTGGTTATCTAGAATACGTGGGTTCGATCCTAAAGGTCTTTTGCCAAATTTACAACAACACCTGTCTCTCTCTGCCACCACCTGTCTCTCTCTGCCACCACCTGTCTCTCTCTGCCACCACCTGTCTCTCTCTGCCACCACCTGTCTCTCTCTGCCACCATCTGTCTCTCTCTGCCACCACCTGTCTCTCTCTGCCACCACCTGTCTCTCTCTGCCACCACCTGTCTCTCTCTCTGCCACCACCTGTCTCTCTCTGCCACCACCTGTCCCTACAGTTTCTCGACATCTTACTTAACCTAACCAACAGGGCCTGCAGCACTAGCGACCAACCAAACAGGTCCTGCGGCAGTAGATTCCGGCCCCTTACCTACCTACCGCATGCGGGAGGCCATAATACACTTGCTGCCTGCCGTCGGGCTCATCAGAACGAGTCAAACCAATCTCCATACTCTTACCTATTTTCGCGGTGAAATTTGTTTCCCCCTCTCACTCTGCCCTCTCCTCCCTCTCTCTTCCCCCCTGCTCCCTCTCTCTCACCTCTCCCCCATTTCCCCCGTCTCTCTCTCCCTTCCACACCCCTCCCCTCTCTCTATCTTCCTCCCATCCCCCCGCCCTCTCTCTCTAACCCCCCCCCCCACCTCCCACCCACAAGGAAAAAAATGGAAAAGAATTTGTTGACGCTGCCAGTCCCATTACATCCCGGCGTGTGTAGTATTTTGCAGTTTAAGCCCTGACCAGAATGGGAAAATTCTCTTTAGTGCAATTTTACAACGAGATTAGGTTAGGTTGGGTTAGGTTGGGTTGGGTTAGGTTAGGTTGGGTGTGAGAGAGGAGGAGGGGGGAGGAAGAGAAGGAGGAGAAAAGAAGGAGAAGGCGTTGCAATTCCTGCCATAGTAAATCATGAAATCATCACAGGTGTTGTAAGGTGTGACGTCCTATTAAAAAAAATATATATATATATATTACCTGACATTCTCACACCTGTCCTAATTAATCTTGACACACAGGGAGTGACCTAGATAGACAGACAGACAGACAGGTAGACACATAGACAGGCACAGAAACAGTTGGAGAGAGAGAGAGAGAGAGAGAGACATAAGTGGCGGCTACGGTGTAAATTGCCCGTCGATGACTTTACCGCTGACAGGCTCTGTTTCTTTCGCACTACCTTACCTCTCCTCCCCCTACCCCCTTCCTACCTCTACCCCCTTATACCCCTACCCCTCCTACCATACTCCCTTTACCCCCTACTCCCCTTTCCCTTCCTCCCCTTCTACCACCCCCCTATCCCCCTCCTACCCCTAACCTTCAGAGTAACGGCTTCCCTGTTTTTTTTTTGTTTTTTTACCCGAGTCGAAGTTTTGCTCCAGACTCGAGGGGTTATAAAGCGCTTACAGTCGTTACGTTTAGCGTGTCTGACTCGCCAAGTGCGTCTGACTCGCCAAGTGCGTCTGACTCGCCAAGTGTGTCTGACTCGTCAAGTGTGTCTGACTCGCCAAGTGTGTCTGACTCGCCAAGTGTGTGTCATCGTCCTCAAGTCATCCGGCAGCTCCGAGGCGGTAGGAGACGACAGCGGCCATCAGTAAGTTGGTTACCGCCAAGTGATTTCATTCTGGTGGGATGATGCGACGTAAGCCCATGATGTATCACTACTACCCATGACGCACTACCACCCACGACGCACCACCACCCACCACGCACGACGCACCACCACCTATACCGCACCACCCATCACCTTCCTACAACCAATTGGATCGTACAGATTCCAGTAAATCCATTTCTTGAGTGGTATTTGAGCGCATCTCGACGGACGGGGGGAGGGGGGTGGGAGGGAGGGGGTGGAGGAGGGGGTGCAGGAGGGAGTGAGAGGGAGGGGGTGGGGGTGAGAGGGAGGGGTGGAGGAGGGGGTGAGAGGGAGGGGGTGCAGGAGGGAGTGAGAGGGAGGGGGTGGGGGTGAGAGGGAGGGGGTGGGGAGTGAGAGGGAGGGGGTGGGGGTGAGAGGGAGAGGTTGGGGATGGGAGGGAGGGGGTGAGAGGGAGGGGGTGGAGGAGGGGGTAGTGAGAGGGAGGGGGTGGAGGAGGGGGGTGAGAGGGAGGGGGTGGGGGTGAGAGGTAGGGGGCTGGGGGTGAGAGGGAGGGGGGCAGGGGGAAAGGGCTAGATGAACACGGGGAGGGGGGAGGGCAGGAGGGGGGAATGGGTGAACACGTGTGGGGGGCATGAGCGGGAGATGGAGGGGTAGGTTGGCAGGGAGGAGGGGATGGGGGGGGGGTGGAGTTTGGAGTATGGGGACCGTGGAGTCAGGGTGAGGGAGGGAGCAGAGTGGATATGGAGGAGGAGGAGGAGGGAAGGTGGTAATAAAAGGAGGGGGGAGAGAGGGAGGGGGAATAGCAGAGTGAGGGGGTGTGAGTGGGCAGGAGAGAAGTTCAGTCAGGACTTTCTCAACACTTGGGACCTGGCAAGTGGAATTTGACATGTACTCCAGTAACCTTATGACAGGTGGATGAGTGGCATGACAGGTGGATGATGAGTGGCATGACAGGTGGATGATGTGTGACATGACAGGTGGATGGATAGTAGTATGACAAGCGGATGGATATATGAGAGAGAGAGAGAGAGAGAGAGAGAGAGGAGAGAGAGAGAGAGAGAGAGAGAGAGAGAGAGACGCCAGTAGCCAAATAATAAATAAATCATGACCAACAAACATCGATTCGATTTTTACTGAGACCTTGTGTGAAGTGAGAGAGGAGGGAGAGTGTGTGAGAGGATTTGCAACACCAGTGACGGGTAATGAAAGATTATTGCAAAATCTCCACGACAAAAGAGACTAAATCTGCAACACGTTATGGACACTATCAACATCGGGATATAGCGCATCTGCAACATCTATAATACTCTTAAGAATAAATGGAGAGCATAAGGTGTATTTTGCAACATCAATAAGCGAAGAAGTTTAAGAAATATTGCAAATTAGCTCTGAACTCCGCGTAGGCCAAACTTACGATCGGTGTTTCGTTTGCTTATATAAATTTACCATATCTGAAAGTGTCTTGGTATGTAATTTTCCCCCACAAATGAGACTTGTTTTGCATATCAAGTCGGCAAATCGGGGGGAAGGTAAAGAGAAGAGTGCGATGTCTACCTCAAGAGCTGAAGTGCAACACAACGCTTCCATGTTAGTCGATTTCAGAGTTCGTATTTTACCACCTTAATACGACGTTTTGTGCTTAATGATATTGCTCGGTCCATTTGCATACGCCCTTTGCTGCCTTGGCTAAAATTCAATTTCAGCTACGAGGCAAAAGTTAAACATTCCTTTGCCTACTTCAGGAATTAAGTTTGCCCCGTTCGTAAAAGCCACAAATTCAGATAATTTTCAGCTTAAGTGCATTGGTGGGAAAAAGATGAGTCGGAGGGTATTATCTAAACTTTACAACAAATGTTTCAGCGACTCTCCTTCTGTGAGGGCGAGGGAGAGGAACTGGTCAAGCTGAAGAAAGATTTAAGTGGAGTCTTTCGTGTATGAAAAAAAATATACACACACACATACAACAACAAAAAATAAAGAAGAAGAGACTCAACATTTCTTTTTCTCGGACACCCTTTACCCCCCACCCTCCACCAGGTCACCTCCCGTCTTCAGTTGTGTCAGGAGAAAAGTGTCCAGCTGCCATCTTCTGAGTCTCTTCGCCACCGGGATGATCGTCAGGAGAGTTAAGCTTCTCTCTCTCTCTCTCTCTCTCTCTCTCTCTCTCTCCACACGTATATCCTCCTTGTATTTATCATTACGTTATTTCATTATATTTTACAAAGTCATTATTTTTTTTTATTAAGCCTCGTAATAATTCATATATGTAATTATTATTCATTAAATTATCCATTACATTTTTTTAGGGGGGTAATTGGTGGTGTCAAATAAATGTAATGGCTGCAGGGAAATAATCACCAGATGGCGCTGCCGTAAGCTCTTCCACACACACACACACCAGGAATGCATTTCACCCACCGAGCGCCGCCAGTTTGCAAAATTCACACACTCTGATATCTGATGTTGGGCGGGAGTCTTGGCTGTGTTGGTGGTGTAGCTTGTCTGTCCTTCCTTCCTTCCTTCCTTCCTTCCTCTCTCTCTCTCTCTCTCTCTCTCTCTCTCTCTCTCAACTCTGTCCGTCTCTCTCTCCACCACATCTTTTGTTCTAAGGCAGGCAGCACCAAGCGGCGGCCACCACCCCACCAAGCTCTCTCTCTCTCTCTCTCTCTCTCTCTCTCTCTCTCCCAGACGTTATCTCGGTATAAAAATACGGGACAATAACACAGAACAGAGGCCGAGTTATGTCGTCTTGGCGAATCAACAGTGACAACTTAATATTGACTTTGTTCCCGCTGAAGCAAAGTACTGAAGGAGTGTTGACCCCCCTCCCCCTTTTTCTGGGGGGGCGGGTATTACATCTAATTTACGAGCACATGAAGTTTAGGCAACCTAGTTTATTTCACCAGATTATTCAACACCCAAATGCTAACCTAAGCTGTTTTTACCTCATTTAATGTAATATAATCTAAGGTAACCAAACCTAACGCAATCTAGGTGAGTGAGTGAGTGAGTGAGTGAGTTAGTGAGTTAGTTAGGTTTGGGTATTTAAAATCATAACCTCCAAGTTGTTCTTCTTTGTCACATCTCTCTCTCTCTCTTCTCTACCATTCACCCCTCTCTCTACCCCTCTCTCTCTCTCTCTTCTCTACCATTCACCCCTCTCTCTACCCCTCTCTCTCTCTCTCTCTTCTCTACCATTCACCCCTCTCTCTACCCCTCTCTCTCTCTCTCTTCTCTACCATTCACCCCTCTCTCTACCCCTCTCTCTCTCTCTCTCTTCTCTACCATTCACCCCTCTCTCTACCCCTCTCTCTCCTATTCGTAAACAAACAACACACATCAGAGGTCAACAGAACGTGTGAACATTCCCCATAAACATTGACCTAACACTCAAACACATGGACCGTTCCTCCCTTCATTATTCACAGTGAAAAAGATTTACAACACCAATGGAAAAGTTATGATGGTTGTGACAGGTGTTTTAGCTAGGTGTTGTATTTTGGTTGTTAATGCGTCACTTGGCCAGGAAGAGGTTGTAGTTGTGGCCAGCGGAGGTTGTAGATGTTGTTACAGATGTTGTTACAGTTCAGATACTAATGTCAAAGGAATAACATATTTCATCCTTGAGTAAATTGGTGACGAAAATATATAATTTATCAACAGAACGGATAAAGTTACAACAACCACAAACAACAACAACAACAGATCATGCCACAGGTGAATGGACAGGTGACAGGTAGAAGATCACTCAGGTGTAGAGGGAAGGTTTGTTGTTTACTGTGTATAGATGCCAGAATATCGATAGATGACATAATACACCATAAAATTTATAGACGACACCATAAGCCGTAAACAGTATAGACAAGAACATCTAATAAACTATAGATGACACAAACTCTGCATTCGGACAGGTGAATGGCTACCAAACTTACCTTTAATGTTGATGTAAGATTTAATTTGTCTGGGGTTGGCTGTGTTTGTCTGTCAGTGGTAAGAAAAGTGGAAATAATCCACGTGGGTCGAGGTACCTGTCCTCACCTGGAAACAACAAAACAGTGAAATGGAGGGAAAATATCAAGAGGAATCCGATTGTCCTTCACATTACTGATCCTCAATAAACGATCATATAAACAAATGACAATCGGGTTACATCTCAAAACACATTCAGGTTCTTAAATCATTCTATAAGAGGAAAAAATTGAGGAAAATAACTTGACAAGGGTAGAATGTTGTCCTTCACTCCACGATAAACATTCAACTTAAATCTTAATCTAACTCAAAAAACAAATGTAAATGTTCTCATAATTCATTTATTGTCATTTATCTTCTTCTCTTCTGCATGTTTATTTTTATCAGTAATTTCTTGGTTATTATTCCCTCTCTCTCTCTCTCTCTCTCTCTCTCTCTCTCTCTCTCTCTGTGTTTTGGTTTCGGTATAAAAGGTTTGTTATCACCGTAAAGGTTAGTGTTTACGATTAGCGCTAAAAGCTAACTCTTAAAAGCTAACTATGTCATTTTAATCATTAACTTTTACACCGACATTCTGAGCGGGCTTTGTTAGCTGGGGTGGGTGGGTGGCGGGTTGGCAATGGACGAAGTTATATATAGCTAGGTGGGTGGCGAGGACGAAGTTAGCTGGGTGGGTGGGTGGGTGGGTGGTGAGGACAAAGGTACCTGGGTGGCTGGGATAAAGGTAGCTGGGTGGGTGGGTGGATGGATGGGTGGCGATGGACAAAGCAACAAGCAATAAAAGCGAACATGTTTTGAACGTAATAAAAAATACCTGTGAATTTCTATCATAACATTAAACTAATATAAAAAAAAAATATTTTATTCCCTCGTTAAAAAAAGACTAGAGTCATCAAAGACTATTTCAATAATGTCACCATGTTCAAAGAAGGGAGAGGGAGAGGGGGGAGGGGGGGTTAGGTGGGAGGGGGAAGGGTGGTGGGAGGAGGAGGTAGGAAGGAGAAAGGGAAAGGGAAGAATGGGGTAAGGGGGGAAGGGTAGGGAGAGGGGGGAAAGGGGTAGAAACGCCTGATAAAGAAAAGGAGAAAATCTCGACGGTAAATGCCCCCAAATACTACTACTATTACTACTAATAATAATAAATAAATAAATAATTCATAATAGTATAACAAATAATCAAGCGTTAAAATGGAGAAAAAAAACTGTTATTTTTTTTTAGAGCTAAGAGCGAAAAATAGCTCAGGGGAACATACAGTCTAATAAGTCATCACACATTATGCACTCAAGGTGTAGGAATAATTTAGGGAGTGTTGGTGTTAAGTCAATTATAAGAATTAGCTGTGGTGGTTAGGAGGTGTTAGGGTGATGTGATATTTCTCCTGGCCTCACACTCTGACAACAGTACGTGGGTGGCAGGGATAAAAGGGACCCCACTCTGACAACAGTACGTGGGTGGCAGGGATAAAAGGGACCCCATTCTGACAACAGGACCCCAAACTAACTACAGTACATAGGGATGGCAGGAATAAAGGAGCTCCACAATGACAACGCGGTATAGGGGCCCCAGGGGTCGTTAAGTCGTCCGCTGGTCAGAATTCCTGTTGACTACCAGGTCTCGTGGGAGGAAGGGGGGTACAGGTCGTCACAAAACCATTTTTCATGAGGACGTGTGTGTGTGTGTGTGTGGCATACAACGAAGAGCAGCGTCCACTAATCACTTCTGAGGCCCCACAAACTGATACTATTAAACTGTCCAGGAAATTTTGGCGGTAAATGCTCCTGTTTGACTTGAAGGAGTGTGAAGGAACATTACATAAAAGAAAACAACAATAAACGGAGAAACTGAATCCTTTTAAATTTAATAAAAAGAAAAAAAATAACAAAAATAATAACTACGATAATAATAATGACGGTAACAACAACAATAATAAACACAATAACCCAACGTCGCAGTGGTAGGATGACGTCACTCTCAAGCCAAACAAAAGAGCATCGTGAATTATCATGGCCGCCACACACACACACACACACACACACAGAGAAGACCAACAAACACTCACCAAATAACACACACACATACACACAGCAACTGGTTCCCGTCGTTCTATCGAGCACTGTATCAGCTAACTGCATATGAAGGTGCTGTGAGTGCGTTATGCCGCTGTAGGTCGCTTCATTTCTATTATAATAAACAGCTTTACTCTCAGATAACAGGGTGTGGGGTAGGGTGGGGTGGGGTGGGTGGGGAGGAGGATGGATGGGGTGAGTGGGTGGGGAGAATGGGTGGGGAGAGGGGTGAATGTGGGGAGGGAGGGAAACGGGCGGGAGGGTGGAGGTCAGTATACTGTACCTGGATGCAAGAGGAAACAGATGGTCCGCTTCAAGAGCCGCCCGTGCAACCTCGCTCAATTTCCACCTGTGCCACACCAATTTAACAAGGCGTAATATCCAGTGCTAAACGACCCTACATGGCGGTGAGAACAAGGGTGTAACAACCCCGGTTAAATACTGTGTTGTACTGCCACCCGGGGACATGAACACCTGGGCACACCTGAACACCCATGGATCTAAACACCTGGGGATCTGAACACCTGGGGATCTGAACACCCAGGGATCTAAACACCTGGGGATCTGAACACCTGGGGATCTGAACACTCAGGGATGTGAACACCCGGGGACCTGAACACCTGGGGATCTGAACACCTGGGGATCTGAACACCTGGGGATCTTAACACCTGGGGATCTGAACACCTGGGGAACAAGTGAACACCCAGGCAAGAACACAAGCCAATGTTCTCTAAATTAATCCTCCCTCGCCTGTTATTTACCGGGAGGATTTATAGTGTTCAATATGAAATATAATCGATTTATCAGGTTGTATGACGCACCTTCCCCCCCCCCCCTCCGTGTGCGGTGAAATACCCCCTCCTCCCCCCGTGTGGTGCCCCCTCCCCCCACCTGTGTGATGCTATACCCCCTCCTCACCCCCACCCCCCCACGGCATGATGCACCGAGATGAAACAGGACAGGAAGGGTTACAGTCATGCGTGTATAACATGTTAAGTGTAGTGTCAGATGATTTTAAATACATTTATATTAAACGTTCACACTGTCATGTATTTCCGGGTTCTGTTCAATACGCCATGACCGTCCGGGCGTGAGGGGGCGGGGGTCCTGTGGAGTTCCAATTTTCAGGGGGTTTTTCACTTAACACTTTATAACGGAAGAATTGGGTATGGGAGCAAGTTCTCTCTGTCACGCAATTAACGAAACGATGCAATTAACGAAACGACGCTAATAACAAAACAACTAACGAAACGATATTATGAACGAAACTATTAACGAACCGACTTTATACACCTACATCCTGTAAACACTAAGACATTAAAAACTACTCAAGGAATTAAGGAAAAATATCAAAGAAACAAACACATTTAACCTAACTAGATTCTTAACACTAATATTTTTTTTACAATAGGAAGGATAATATTCAGGATAATACTGGATAGGAACTGAGCAGATCAAGATGTCACGGTCGATAACTGAGGTAAGGCAGGTGTGTGTGTGTGTGTGTTCTGGAGCCACTCTCAGCCAATGTACAATCAACTAATGTTATAGAAGCCGTTCAAGAGCAGAACACACACACACACACACACGTACATACATTAAGCCATCATCTACAATACTACTGAGTAAACACCATCTGCCACCCCTAACACACCACCTCCCTCACTGTACCTCACTATACCACAACACAACAAAGGTCACACTACATGACCTCTATTGACCCTCAGCGCGGATATAAATGCCTCATCAGTGAAGCATGGGATTGGTTGTCCTCCTCCAAGACGTCTCCAGATAATGAGCAGGAACTAGTCTTTGTCAGAGAGTTAAATGAGGGGGTCATAAGTCATCGTTAATAGTGGTTGAATGAGGTGATTATGTTGCCGGTGGGGTGGGTTAAAGTAGGATAAGTTAGGTTAAGTTAGGTTAGGTTAGGTTAGGTTAGTACTCGTATTTGATAATAAAACTGTGTTGGTGTGTTCAGACCTCACAACACAAAGCGCTAATGTGTGTCGAGAACCTCACCTAACCTGACCTGACCTGACCTGACCTAACCTAACCTCACACAACAACTGACTTTAAAAAAAAATCCCATCATTCCTACTTCTTCCTAAAGCGTCCCCTAAGCGTGCCAGAAAGCTTATTCATGAAGGCCATTTAGCGTGCTGGACCTCGAACCCTGACATCATCGTCTATACAACCCCGTCAGCCACCATCACTACCAGCCACTGTCCAAACAACTTGATTACTTGATTACTACACTCACTCACCTGGATATGGGATAAGGTAGCGGATCTTACCTGGTCAAATCACCACCCTACCTGCTGATTGATGGTTCACCTTGTTACACCCCATAGCCCGCGGTAAACGTTGGGGAGGGCGAGGGAGGGAGGGAGAGAGAGAGAGGAGGGAACCTTCATGCCAGCCAGCAATCTAAGTGTTTATGGCAACCATTCTGTAACCCGGTGTTATTGAGCGGATACTCTATAGAATACGGGTTATGGAAGAGGGAAAGGGAAGGGGTGGCAGGAGGGGGAAGAGGTGGTAGGAGGGGGAGGAGGGAAAGGGAAGGGGTGGTGGGAGGGGAGGTATGAGTGTGGTAGCGTTTAGTGGGGCAGTGTTCAATTGATTGTACAAGGGTTTCTATAGGTGGTAGTGGTATGAGGAGAGATTGGTGGTATCAGGTGGTGTAAGGTGAATAGACGAGTGTAAGGTGGTGGTATCAGGGTGACGTTAAATGACCCTGAATAATGTAATCATATCCTTAGGGAGGTCAAGAAAGGTCAGGTGAATCTTTTAAATCTGATTAATTAATGTTTGAGGTCAAAGGTTACGTGGCCTGAGGGGAAGTATGAGGGTTAATAAGGAGGAAGTATGAGGTTAATCAGTGTTAGTTTGGATGATTGATTCACCAGGTATAAGGTAAGGAAGGTCAGGGGTGAGGTACCAATGCTGAATGAGTTACTAAAATGAGTTACTGGTGATGACTAAGCAATCAGAAAAGGAGTTACCAAGAACTAAGTTACCAGGAAGTAAGTTACCAAGAGCTGAATGAGTTACCTGGAAGTGAGGTACCAGGAAATGACTTAGCAGCACCACCACCACACCGGGCCCCAACACACCACCACTACCACCACCACACCGGGCCCCAACACACCACCACTACCACCACCACACCGGGCCCCAACACACCACCACCACACCGGGCCCCAACACACCACTACCACCACCACACAGGGCCCCAACACACCACCACCACACCGGGCCCCAACACACCACCACTACCACCACCACACCGGGCCCCAACACACCACCACTACCACCACCACACCAGGCCCCAACACACCACCACTACCACCACCACACCGGGCCCCAACACACCACCACTACCACCACCACACCGGGCCCCAACACACCACTACCAATGTACACCAAACTAACCAGAGGCGTGAAAAGGCTCCCAGGCGTGACGCAGTACTGTCAATAGTGTATCAAACCTTTATCACTCGTGGGGCCAGCGCTGTCAACCCTAAAACGACTGACATTTGACGACCAAAAACAACCGACAGAGGTGATTGACGACCGAAAACCACCTACTATTTACAACAACCGACAGAGAAGAGATGATTGACGACCGAAAACCACCAATTACCCGGTATTTATAACAACCGACAGAGAGGTGATTGACCACCGAAAACCACCAACTACCCGGTATTTACAACAACCGACAGAGAGAGGTAGTGGAGCCGCTACTGTTTGAACACGAAAGAGAAAAACACTCACCATACCCATCCACAATACCTTTACCACCGGTGTCTCAGAATAATGTATACAAACAAATATTATTTTTGTCCTTGTGATCTAGTTAATAATTGTAATAAAACACCGATCTTGTTGTTATTTATTGATATATGATGTCCGCTACTAGTCTAGACCATGTTGCTGTAAATAGAAGCATTTTTTTAGATAGAATATTAAGGAAGAGATATAAGGCAGTGTGTGTATACATTTTTCTGAGACACCTGACTAAAACACCAACATCGTTATCCAAACACATTAAAATACTCTGAATCACTGGAATAAAAAGGTGATAAAAATGGGAAGAAAAACCGTTCAGAAATATAATAGAAGTATATTCCTCCCTTGGGCTTGGATTCAATCATATTCGGGAGATATATTTCAGTACGGAGATATATTTCAGCACGTAGATATATTTCAGCACGGAGATATATTTCAGCAAGAAGCAGCATCAGAATTTATAAAAGATGTCCCACGTGAATCGATCTGAATATTTTACAGGGACGAGGAAGAGGAGTTGGAAAACGCATAAAAAAAATGAAATATATAAATGAGTTTGATGGAGCATAGTGGAGGAGCTTTGGTAGGTGTGGGGGAGGGTGTGGGTGTGGGTGTGGGGGAGAGTGGGGGGGGGGGAGTGTGGGAGGGGAAAGGAAGGAGGAAGTAGGGGGAATGGGGGAAGGCAGAGTGAGGATGTATAAGTTGCAGGGGGAATGATGAGGGTGCAGGGGAGAGGCGTGAGAGAAAGAGTGAGAGAAAGAGTGAGAGAAAGTCCTGCTGCTCGACGTTAACAACTCACTAGAAGTCAATATCTATTTATAAACAAACTGTGAAAAGCTGGGAGGTCGAGGAGCAGGAAGAAGAGAAAGAGGAAGAGGAGGGGGAAGAGGAGGAGGAAGAAAGAGGAGGAAGAGGAGGAGGAAGAGGAAGACGAAGAGGAGGAGGAAGAAGGAGAGTAGCAGGAGGAAGCGGAAGAAAAAAAAAGGAGGAGGAGGAGGAGGCCCAACTAAACACAATCTCGGTAAAGCGATTCATACTGCACCACCCTGTACATATCTGGCCCTCTTATTTACAGTTATAAACTCTAAGGTCACTTGACTATATTTTTTACTCGCATCCAATCCTATTTTTATTCCCCACAAATATGACGTTTTCGACAAGGTGTATGTGTGTGTGTGTGTGTGTGTGTGTGTGTGTGTGTGTGTGGGTTCCATTCAGACATGAGCCCTACATCATGTACCAATATATAGCCGCCCCTCCCACCTCAATACACATCAATAAAACCTTTCCTATATAAATTCTCCATACATATATATTTCTTTCTCCTATACTATACCAGCGGTGATTAATGATTATTGGCTGGCTATATTTAACGTTTATCTAGCTCATTCACCCTTATCTCGCTCACTCCCTTTACCTATCTCGCTCACTCCCCCTTACCTATCTCCCCTTACCTATCTCCCCCTTACCTATCTCCCCCTTACCTATCTCGCTCACTCCCCCTTATCAGCCCATTAACACACAAATTACTGTAATAATTTACCCTCACAGGTGACCAGGAGTGAGTGTGGCAGATACTGACTGGAATAGAACAATAAATTAAACTAAATTGGGTCGACTGTTTGACTGTCTACCTGTTCAACTGGATGACTGTCACTAATTAGATGCATGAGACAGGTCGTTAGTAAGGATAATGAGGTCAGGTGAGGTCAGGGTATTTTTAATTGTTATCTCAATGGTCGAACCTTTTAAGATGTGTATATTATAAGAGCTAAGTGTGTCAAGATGTTTTACACACACACACACACACACACACACACACGGCAAATTGAATACAGGTTTGTCACTATCACTACATCCATTTAGAGCCTTCAACCTAACCTAACCCACCTACCTCCGCTACACTACCAGCACTACTATGCTGTCGCCGTCGCTACCGCACCTACCACACCTTGTCTCCACCACTACCACCACACCTGCCTCCACCACCACCACACCTGCCTCCACCACCACCGCCGCCGTCCTTGACCACAACAACACACTATGTCTAAATATTATAGGCGAGTGATGTCAGGTGCTTGAGAGGTCACCTGGGCTTTCAGCAACAACACCCGAGGGGGGAGGGAGAGGAGGGGGGAGGGAGAGGAGAGGGGGAGGGAGAGGAGAGGGGAGGGGGAGAGGGGAGGGAGAGGGAGAGGAGGGGGAGGGAGACGAGAGGGGGAGGGAGAGGAGAGGGGGAGGGAGAGGAGAGGGGAGGCTGTGGGGGAGGGGGTTAGGTTGGCTATAACACCTGTTGTTTTGTTTACCCGAGTTTATGATTGACAGGAAAATATTTAACGATAGAAAGTAAAAATTAAATGAACTCTCTCTCTCTCTCTCTCTCTCTCTCTCTCTCTCTCTCTCTTTAAATTCAGCAGACGTAAACATGACGTCAATTACATTAACTTATTCCTTAGGTTGGCAGCATCATAAAACACAAGACCAATCAGATGTCTACTTTCATCGACCAATCAGGAGTGTACCTCTATTTACGGAGATGAGTCACTGACCAATGAGAAGTCTATCCCCTGTTTACGAACACGAATCATCGACCAATCAGGAGTCTACTCACGATTTACCAACACGAATCATCGACCAATCAGGAGTCTACTCACGATTTACCAACACGAATCATCGACCAATCAGAGGAGAGAGAGAGAGAGAGAGAGAGAGAGAGAGAGAGAGAGAGAGAGAGAGAGAGAGAGAACTAAGGTAATGAATGAAGGAAGGTGGGAAGAGGAAGGAGGATTTGATAAAGACGACTGATTGGATAAATAAGGGAGATAGGGTAATAGATAAACAAAGGAGGTGAGGTTGGAGAGGAAAAGGTTGAGTAAAGGAGGAATTAGAGATAAAAAGAATAAATTTGTAAGGGAGAAAGAAGAGGGAGGATGAGGGAGGAGGAGAAGGAGAGAGACATAAGCGAGGTGGAAAGTTGGAAGAAAGGAGGGAGGAGAGTAGGTGGAAGGGAAGAGGGGGGAGGAGATGAAGAGGGGGGGGAAAGAAGGAGAGAAAAAGGGAAGGAGATAAAACAATAACAGGAGAGAGAAGAGAGAAAAACAAGAACTGATGCTAAAGAAGAAGAAGAAGAAGAAGAAGAAGAAGAAGAAAAAGAAAAAGAAGAAGAAGAAGAAGAAGAAGAAGAAGAGGAAGAAGAAGAAACCTCCTGATAAGTTAGAAATATTAACAGGAATTTTTTGTATTACACCAGATTTCACTAAGAGGGGATTTCCCGGTAATGACGACAGCGCCTCTCGCGGCTCAGGATGTAAGTACGCGTTTGTTTATATAATCCCTAAAAAAAAAATACCATATATTTTTTTATTATTATTTACAAAGTATTAAGACAGGTAAGAGAATGTGTTGTTGTATATTTTTGTTGTAGAAATTTGTTAATATGTTGAGGTTAATTAGTAATAAATTGGGAGTCTAGTTGTTATTATTGTTGAAGTTTTGTAATGACATATATACATACGGACACACATTGACATACACACATACGGGCACACATACATTGACATACACACACACAGACACACATACATTGACATACACACATACAGACACACTAACTGACATACATATCTACAGACACACACAAAATGACTGACATACTATCAAAAACTCCAATAATAACATTCCATCCAGTCATGTTCAAATATTTAAATCACAATAAGATATTTTGTGCCGCACGTTCCTCACTAAACGGATAATTCTGATGAAATTAAATCAGTTTGACAAAGTATAAAGAGTTTTTGGGTTTCAGCCTCAACTACAGAGTGGAAAATGAAATTCCAGTCATCTTTTACAGTATGACAAAATCGTGAGTGAGGTTTGAATATATTAAAAACATTTAGCCCTTACTTAGTAGGGTAGGGTAGGGTAGGTTAGGGTAGGGTAGAGTAGGTTAGGTTAGGGTAGGTTAGGGTAGGGTAGGATGGGGTAGGTTAGGGTAGGGTAGGATGGGGTAGGGTAGGGTAGGGTAGGGTAGGGTAGGATGGGGTAGGGTAGGGTAGGGTAGGTTAGGGTAGGGTAGGATGGGGTAGGGTAGGGTAGGGTAGGATGGGGTAGGGTAGGGTAGGGTAGGGTAGGGTAGGGTAGGGTAGGGTAGGGTAGGATGGGGATAGACGAAGGTAATTAATCCCTATGCTGTGTTTATTTTCTTCTATGGTGGAGTTGTGGAGAAGAGGGAGGGAGGGAGGGAGGGATGTAGGTTGAGAGACAATGAAGGAAGGAAAGAAAGAGGGTGGGAGGTGGTGTATGGGGGGGGGGGGGGAGGGTAGGCAGACACTTGGCACCGTCTTGTAAAAATGGCGATTGAGAGAGAGAGAGAGAGGTGGAAGGAGGACGTGAAGGAACAAAAAAGGAGGAGGGAGAGAAAAACGAATTACGGTGATGGAGGAGAAAGGGGTGAGAGGGAAAGAGAGAAGGATGAAGGCAAATGGAGAGAGAATGGAAAAAAGGAAAAGTTAAACCAACGTCCTTAAAGGGATCAAGTTGGAGGAGGGAGGGAGGAGAGAGAGAGAGAGAGAGAGAGAGAGAGAGAGAGAGAGAGAGAGAGAGAGAGAGAGAGAGAGAGGAGGAGGAGTCATGCTGACGGTTGTGAGAACATGGGGGTCGGAGAAGGAAGAGGAAGAGGAGGAAGAAGAGAAGGAAGAAGAAGAGGAGGAAGGTAGAGGAAGAAGGGGGGGGGGGGTTGCGGTCGTGAATAGGAAACAGGGGATTAGAGGCAAAGTTGGAACGAAATTGAATAGTTTGAGGTGGTGGTGGAGAGACTGCTGGGGATTGGGAAAGTTGGGGAGAAAGCTGGGGAGTGGGGAGAAAGCTGGGAGGAGTTGGGGAGAAAGCTGGGAGGAGTTGGGAAGAAAGCTGGGGGGGTTGGGAAGAAAGCTGGGGGTTGGAGAGAAAGCTGGGAGAGGGTTGGTGAGAAAGCTGGGGGGTTGGGAAGAAAGCTGGGGGGTGGGGAGAAAGCTGGGAGAGGGTGCTGGGGGTTGGGGGAAAAGTAGGGATGTTGGGGAAAGCTGGGGATTGGGGAGAGTTCGAATAGGAAAATATATTGAGAAAGTAATTATGGCGGAAAACTCAATAAAAGCAGAGAGAAAAATACAATAGCAGTAATCAGTGTGTGTGTGTGTGTGTGTGTGTGTGTGTGTGTGTGTGTGGATAGGGGTTGTTGTAATAATGATGTGATATTTAATGTGCTAGAGGGTGTGGCTCAGTGGTGGTGGTGGTGGTGGTGTGTGGTAATAGTGGTGATGACTGTGTGGTGATGCTCGTCTATAAATGGTGATATTATGGTGATGTGTGGTTGTGGAAATAAGGAAGTGTGTGTGTGTGTGTGTGTGTGTGTGTGTGTGTGTGTGTGTGTGTGTGTGTGTGTGCAGAAGGAAATTTCAATCACGTTTCAGACAAGTTCATTTAACGCCCCGGAGACTGCATTGTATTCTTGTTGATACACCTGGAATTGTGTTTAAAATACATTAGTGTGTATTTGTTGTCACCTGTAAGAAGATCTGACAGGTAGCGGGGATAATAATTACTTACCTAGGACTAACGTAACTTCCTCCCGTGCTTATTTTTTTTTACAGTCGAAAGTCGAGAATACTTTCTTTATAACAGGCAGAATAAACTAAGTTAAAGCTCTATTAAACACTATTCTGAAGTACTGAATATAAGAAGAAATCTAATATTGTCTTTTATAATGGACTAGAATAAAAATAAATTAGAGCCATATTTAAGATTTCCCTCAATTACGTTGGGGTTATATTTATTCTTATAATTTTTACGACAAATAGGAATAAATTAGCCCAGACTGTGTAATAGCAATCCACCATCTGGTATATATTGGTTATGTTAACGTGAGGCAGTTGGTGTCTAGTGACCAATTAATAGCGAGGCAGGTAGAACAGGTGGGAGTGAGACAGCTGGTATCAGGAGGACAGGTGAGAGACAGCTGGTATCAGGAGGAGGGGTGAGAGACAGCTGGTATCAGGAGGACAGGTGAGAGACAGCTGGTATCAGGACAGGTGAGAGACAGCTGGTATCAGGAGGACAGGTGAGAGACAGCTGGTATCAGGAGGACAGGTGAGAGACAGCTGGTATCAGGAGGACAGGTGAGAGACAGCTGGTATCAGGAGGACAGGTGAGAGACAGCTGGTATCAGGAGGACAGGTAAGTTAAACACCTGTTACCAAAGTCATCAACGGGAAAACAGGTACCATCTTAACCATACCAATACCAAACGCTCTTGATAAGCTTGCGTTTACATCTCAAAATACCAGATTACGGCAGCTCGTGACTAGTTCAGTACACGTCCGTCCTGACCAAACTGATGGATGTTGATCGCACGTGAGAGAGAGGAGGTTTTCTGAGTGTTTATTTATCAATTATAGTCTCTCTCTCTCTCTCTCTCTCTCTCTCTCTCTCTCTCTCTCTCTCTCTCTCTCTCTCTCTGTACTTTACCAGTGAATGAAGGATGTGTCTCTCCTTCAGGACCCGGCCCATGGGAGGTCCTTCATCACTCCTTCCTCAATCCAGCCCACCCACTAGAAACAACTCCTTCTTGCTACTGTACTGTATATATATTTATACCACTGACGCTCTAACTCCTCTCCCAGCAGCCTTCTCCATCTTCTTCCTGTCACCATCCCTCATACCCACATCCACACCGACGCTATCCTCACGCCCACACCACCACCATCATCCGAACGTCCACAGTGTCATCTTTACATCCACACTGCCATGTCCACACTCACACGACACCAACACCACCCGTCTCACACCCTGATCACCTCCCCTACACCCCAGCCACCCTGACCTACACCCCCTCACACCTCCCTCACCCCACCCACCCTCCAGTTTGCCCCTCCCATATTTTTCTTTGGTTTTAACATTATTGCGCACACACACACACACACACACACACACACACACACACACACACACACACACACACAGCAGCTCCCTGGGCGACTCCCTTACAGCACATCTCATTTGCATATACCGGTGAATCTCAAACAAAGATTATTCCTTGTGGCCTCAAACATAAGAATCACCTTTCTGTTTGTTGATATTTTTTGTGTATTTGTTTTTTGTTAGCACGTCCCTCCCTTCCTCCCTCCCTCACCCTGATGCTGTTCCCTCCCTCACCTATGTAGCCTCCTTCCCTCCCTCACCCAGCCTTCCTTCCTTCCCTCACCCATGTAGATTCCTCCCCTCCATCACCCTACCCTATCTTAGGTTAGGTCAGGTCAGGTTAGGGTGGGTTAGGTTAGGTGAGGTCAAGTCAAGTAAGGGTAGGGCAGGTTAGGTTAGGTCAAGTTAGGATAGGTTAGGTCAGGTCAGGTCAAGTAAGGGTAGGTTATGTTAGGTCAGGACAAGTAAGGGTATGTTAGGTCAGGTCAGGGCAAGTAAGGGTAGGTTAGGTTAGGTCAGGTCAAGTAAGGGTAGGTTATGTTAGGTCAGGGCAAGTAAGGGTATGTTAGGTTAGGTCAGGTTTCTTGTTTTGTTTTCCCCCTGGGCCAACACACCCTGGTCTAGGCTATGTACCGCCCAGGATCTCACAGCCGTAATCTTCCCAGTGATGTATTACCTCCAACCCGTCTTTCTCACAACCTCCAGCCTCCCAACACCTCCAACACACCTCAAGCCCTCCCAACACTCCTCCAACACTGACGCTGATCACCTTCAACTACGCGACCAAAACTCACAAGATGTAACTACGATAACAACTGATGCCTTAACCATGTATGTATGTATGTATGTATGTATGTATGTATGTATGCGTATATATACATAAATACAACATATACATACAAGCATACAAAGACAATATTGATTTACATGTCAGGCAGGTGAGGTATCGCAGGTGTGTGTGTGTGTACGTAGTGTAAACCTTGTTAAGTTGGTGAAGGTGGTATTCTTCTTCTTCCTCTTCTTATTCTTCTATTCTTCTTCTTCCTCCTCTTCTTCTTTGTCTTCTTCTTCTTGTATTTTTCTTTCCTTCTTCTTCATGTCTTTTTCTTGTCCCCTTCTTCTTCTTCCTTCTCTTCTTATTGTCTTCTTCTTCTTGTCTTTTTCACGTCTTCTTCCTTCTCTTCTTCTTGTCTTCTTCTTCTTCTTCTTCCTTCTCTTCTTCTTGTCTTCTTCTTCATTATCTTTTGATGTTTTTATTAATTTTTCTTCTCGCCTCCTTTATTAATTTGAGAGAGAGAGAATTTTTCACATTCCTATAATGAAGGTACGTCTCTCTTGCTCAACTTATAGCCTGTCTGTGTCTCTGTCTGTCTGTCTATGTCTGTCTGTGTCTGTCTGTCTATCTATTTGCCTACCTATCCGCCTGTCTGTCTACTTGTCTACTACCTGTCTGTTTATTAGTCTGTCTGTTTGCTTGTGTGTCTTGAGGCCGGGACAGGAGCAGCACCCAGAAATTGGACAGATTCTTCTTCTTGTTTACCGGTGTCTAAATATTGACTCTGTCTGCCTCCAGAACTAAACAAAAGGTCTGACGTTTTACTGACCACACCATACCACACCACACCATACCACACCATACCTCTCCTACCCCTAACTCACCTCCCCCCCCCCCCCCCGTCGTGGTAGGTCACAGGAAGTTATGGTAGGTCAAGAGAAGGTCGTTGTAGGTCATGATTATAGATTCACCCTAAACCACCCCAGATTTACCCTAAACCACCCCAGATTTACCCTAAACCACCCCCAGATTTACCCTAAACCACCCCAGATTTACCCTAAACCACCCCCAGATTTACCCTAAACCACCCCCAGATTTACCCTAAACCACCCCCAGATTTACCCTAAACCACCCAGATTTACCCTAAACCACCCCCAGATTTACCCTAAACCACCCCAGATTTACCCTAAACCACCCCCAGATTTACCCTAAACCACCCCAGATTTACCCTAAACAACCACAGATTTACCCTAAACCACCCCAGATTTACCCTAAACAACCACAGATTTAACACCAAAACCGGGAGGGATTTTCGATTAGGGCGGGTTTCACTATTTTTGTTATCGGCCGCATTTAATCCCGCTGAGATAATCCGACCGACCGTAAATCTGAAATCCTTCCAAAATCCGAGTGATAGATATTATGACATTATTTATTTAGTATTTTGTTGTGATGGTCGGAAGGATTAGCTGTATTAATAGAATATAATCGCTTTATATTGCAATGGTTATACCTTATTATTACAGGTATATGAGAGAGAGAGAGAGAGAGAGAGAGAGAGAGAGAGAGAGAGAGAGAGAGAGAGAGAGAGAGAGAGAGAGAGAGAGAGAGAGAGAGAGAGAGAGAGAGAGAGAGAGAGGTCAGTACTTGGAAGTAAGAAGACACTACCTGTGAATAACTGGACAGTACAATGGAGTAACTATAGAAAGTACCTGTGAGTGACTAGACAGTACATGGGAGTAACTATAGGAGGTACCTGTGAGTGACTAGACAGTACATGGGAGTAACTATAGAAAGTACCTGTGAGTGACTAGACATTACCTGGGTAGAGCAGAATAATGAAGATGTAATGAGTACCTGTACCTGGCAGGTTACGAGGGAAGCAATTTGGCGAGGCGTGTGACCATTTTCTTGTGGGCAAATAGTAGCCACTTAAGTGTTACGTAAGTCCCTGGTCGAGCTACTTAAGTGTTACGTAAGTCCCTGGTCGAGCTAGTTAAGTGTTACGTAAGTCTCTGGTCGAGTTACTTAAGTGCTACGTAAGTCCCTGGTCGAGCTACTTAAGTGCTACGTAAGTCCCTGGTCGAGCTAGTTAAGTGTTACGTAAGTCTCTGGTCGAGCTAGTTAAGTGTTACGTAAGTCCCTGGTCGAGCTACTTAAGTGTTACGTGAGTCCCTGGTCGAGCTAGTTAAGTGTTACGTGAGTCCCTGGTCGAGCTACTTAAGTGTTACGTAGCTACTTAAGTGTTACGTCAGTCTCTGGTCGTGTTTACTATCGATTTGTACACCTTCACCTCCTGTAGTCAGTCACGGCGTAAGAATGCGTCCACCTATATATTCTACGGCGTTCAAGGGGGTCAGATCAGGTTAGGTTAGGTTAGCCTTATGATAATGACTCATCAGGTAAACTAAGCTAGGGTGCCTAATCTTCAGGTGATCCTAAACACCTGTAATAAAAATAGCGTGACAATAATCTCCAGTTAATTTATGGCTCACAGGTAAGACAGCCATGACCACCTTGCACTAAACCAACTTACTAGAATTTAATGTGTGATTATACGCTCGGCGTCCTATAATTTGTAGCTATAACAGATTAGAGAGGAAGAAGGAGAACTAATATGATGACAATTCTCTATTTTAATCTTTTGAGAAAAAGCTGAGTACGATGTTGATCCCCTGAGTAGAATGGCAACACCTTGAGTACGATGTCAACCCCTTGAGTACAATGTCAACCCCTTGAGTACGATGTCAACCCCTTGAGTACAATATCAACCCCTTCAGTACAATATCGATCCCCTGAGTACAAAAGCAACACCCTGAGTACGATATCGACGTTAAGTTAGGTCAGGTTAGTATTAGTCTGTTAAACCTTCAGGTCACATAAGCTTTGTGCTAATCAAGTGATCCACCAAGACCCCTAGATCAGCTCCGTGCCGCTCCACACACCTTATAGCACACAGCTTTACGACTCTCCCTTTACGAGCGGCCATCATACAAACTCCCAGACAAATAATAAAGAAAAACGACGGATATAAAAAAAAAATTAACAATTAGGACGTCAATTCAACTGGAAGAGTTAGGAATATAGAATTACCTCAAGCCTTTGAAGTCTTTAGTCATCAGTGGAGCGGACGGAGGCTGGGGGAAAATGCCATTCTTTACCCTGGATACCTCTTTTTTTTCCCTCCTTACTGACGCCACTCCTGAATGAAACTTTCCCCAAACTTAGCTTATCTTCCTCCTTCTGCCGGAGATTAAAAAAAAGAAGAGTATTGGGTCTTCTAGAATTTGTAAATGAGCAGCCATCACCTTTCATGTCGGGTTTTTTTTTTCAGGCGTATTGTCTTTCCCGAATTTCTAAAACAATTTTCATCCGAGGAGTCGATACCGTGTCAATATTTACAGTTGGCTTCTTGAGGGCTTGTATCCGGGAAGCTGACTGGTCGACTAGTATTGAATCTAAAGCGGAGAACCAATCAACTTTCAAGGTTTCTTAAGGTCAATAACCAATAAGACGTCAGATACTGAATTATTCTTATCTAGTGAGGCGGGAAACCGATGTGAGCCAAGAAACTCAAGTGCATTAATGTGATAAAAGATAAATTAAAGACTAGAGAGGAAAGAATTAGCATTATTTTGCCTCAGCATTTGGGCCAAAGATTAAACCATTCTAGGTCACGGAAAGCCACATACCATGACCACACACACACACACACTATTATTATTATTACACACACACGCACGCACACACTATTATTATTATTACACACACACACGCACACACATACACACACGGTCGTTCAGAGAGATTCATACATGATACATATGCCGATGCTTGTACACAACTACGTACATTTACATAAACATCAGATACATATGGCTACATAAGATTAAATTTATATGTACGTAAATTGGTACACACATCAACACACACATAGAACATACATACAAATACACATTATTACACTTATATAACCCACGCACGCACGCACACACACACACGCACCTTCCCCCCAACGCACACACCACCCCAACACACCGCACCTCACCCCAACACACACTCGACAAGGCATAAATAATTCGCTGCCACAAACTGAAACTCGACACAAAAACGCACTCTTCACACACACGCATGAACGCACTTTTATCTAACTTGGACAGCTCAGAGGGAGGAAGAAAATCCCTGTGGGTGTATGGAAGGGGTGGGTGAGGAAGGGGTGGGAACAGGTGAGAGAGGGAGGGAAGAGAAGGGGGGAAGGAGGAGAGAAGAGAAAGAAGGATGGGGGATTGAGGGAGATGATGGAAAAGGAGAGAGAGGGAAGAGAGTGAGAGAGAGAGGGGAGAAGGGGGAAGGGAGAATATAGGGAAGGGGGGAGAGAGGGAGGGAAAGGGGGAGAGAAGGAAGGAAGGGGGGAGGGAGGGAAGGGGGAGGAGTAAGTATGAGGAGGAAGGAAGGAAGGAGGAAGGAAGGAAGAGGTGTAGGGAAGAGCCTTAAAGAGGAGATCTTAAGACAATATTGACAGCATGAATAAAACCCTCGGCCACATGGGGGTTCAAGATGGCGGTGGGGGTTCAAGGTGGCGCAGGAGGGTTCAAGATGGAGCTGGGGGGTCACTATAAGACTGCCTGACATGTTGGGGTGGGAGGGAGGAGGGGGAGTGGGGCAGGGTGGTAGAGGGAGGGAGGGGTGAGAGAGGGAGGGGGAGGGGGAGGGGTGAGAGAGGGGGAGGGGTGAGAGAGAGGGAGGGGGAGGGGTGAGAGGGGGAGGGGTGAGAGAGGGAGGGGTGAGAGAGGGAGGGGTGAGAGAGGGAGGGGTGAGAGAGGGAGGGGTGAGAGAGGGAGGGGTGAGAGAGGGAGGGGTGAGAGGGGGAGGGGTGAGAGGGGGAGGGGTGGGAGGGGTGAGAGGGGGAGGGGTGAGAGAGGAAGAGGGAGGGGTGAGAGAGGGAGGGGGAGGGGTGAGAGAGGGAGGGGAAGGGTGAGAGAGGGAGGGGTGAGAGGGGGAGGGGTGAGAGAGGGAGGGGGAGGGGTGAGATGGGGAGGGGTGAGAGGGGGAGGGGTGAAAGGGGGAGGGGTGAGAGAGGGAGGGGAAGGGGAGGAGGGGGTGTTTAAAGGTCAATCCGTCACGGTAACACCAAGTGTGATATTTGGTATAGTCACGCGGGGGGCAATAGTCCTTTACACTCACCTGACATTATTATTCTCAACGTGCTGACATTATAACTGTCTGTCTGTCTATCTATCTGATTTTATCTCTGTATGTGTGTATGTATGTATGTATGTACAGTATGTTTTACAAAAGGCATGTATAGTCTTCTGTAAAAAACACACACATACACACTACTAAACTCGGGTACCTGAACCCTTATAAAATTACTTGGCTAATTACATCTCAGGTTAGATTAGGTTAGGTTAAGTTCGGTTCGGTTCGATACGTATCTCCTGAGTCTCCCCCCGACGCCTTGCTCTTGCTAAATATAAACCGACAGTCTTAAAGCAGGAGTGAATCAACAGTAATGGTTTCAGATAAAGTGACCAATTAGTTCTTCTAAGTCCCCGTGAAGTTCCAAAAATAGGCTCCAGCAGATGTACGCAACAACATAAAAAGCAACATTAATAAATATAACAACAACAAAAACATCAACAACAAACACGAAACAACAACCAGCTACCACCACCACCTACCACAATCCCCCCCCCCCTTAACTAAACAGGTAGAAACTCCCCTCTTAAATTAACTCTACGAGAGATGATGAATATTGAGCGAGAGAAAGAGTCCCTCCGCCTCATCTCATCCTCCCCTTCGTTATGTTGGTGTAAATATATGGCTTATATTACCGTCTAGCCCGCCGCCCCGTGTTTGTTATCGCTGTTTATTTAAATCGACAGGGTCATGTCTATTCATGTCTTGGATTTACTTTGACTCTATTAGTAATGTAAGCTGTATATAATGTGTCTGTATATGCGTTGGGTTGAGAGCTGCTGTTGTGAGGGGAGGGGTAATCTTTAGGTGTTCCGAATATATAAACCAGAATAAGAACACGTGGCTCAGGTGTGCCCGCAGACGTTGTATAAACGAGACAGGTGAGGGTATCTTACCTGACGTGGACAGACACAAGTTTTAACAACCTGACAATCAAGAAAACCTCCCTCATGTCTGGACGCTGGCAACCCACCCTAACGCACTCAAATGTAAAAATTACTTGAACAAAAAGCACCTAATTAAGTGAAAATCTTAAAATCTTCCAATTCATAGAGATTTTGAAAACTAAAAAAAAAAATCCTTTCAAAACAGAATTCCTCCATCTGGCAGAGAATCTTAACATCCATTCACCTGTTTTTGTCACCTGGTGCTTTTCTTTTTACCTGAGATTTTTGCTTTTTTTTAAACGAACTCTCCACAAGGTGACGATAAAAAGAATCAGAGGAGGAGGAGGAAACACGTAAAGGTCAAGTCTATCAGGGATTGTGTAGCAGAGGTGAAGAGAGCTGCGTATTCCTTCACACACACACACACACACACACACACACACACACATACACACACACACACACACAAAGTTCTGGGTAACATAACACCTGAGTTTAAGGAGAGTTAATGGCATCACATGAAGAATAGAAACCCTAATTTATTTCACCTAATATATTAAACACCCTAACGCTAAGCTAACCGAACTAACCTAACCTGAAGTAACAAACTAACCTGACCTGACTTAACTTCATCTAACCTAACCTGACTAGACCTGAACTGACCTAAGTAGACCTAACTTATACATAACCTAACACCTCCAGATGGTGCTAAGGTGTTTAATCATCAGGTGAAATAAGCTGAAAGTAATTAATCATCAGGTAATCATTAATAATCTATGAAACAAATGTTGACGTGAAGCTCCATCACAGTGCAGTGTGTCTCATAAGCCTGGAGGTCAAATTAAGAAGCAACCCGATTCGACCCGACCGCCTAACCTCCTACCCAGGCATCCAACACCACCAACCTGGAGATGACAGGACCTCCACCAGCAACCTCTCAACCTCTACTCGACAAGCGGAACAAGTGCGTGACCTCATTTGCAACGACTCAGATTTCGGAGCCTTGAGAGGATCGTGAGGCTGATCAACAAGAAGGGCGGAACAGGAGTAAGATAATCTCATTTATTATTCAAGTGAGGATGGGGGCGTGATGTGATACTGTACTGTGTCGGTGGTGTGGTAGTGGATAGTGTGGTAGTGGGTGCTGTGGTGGTGGTTGGTGTTGTGGTACCGGTTGGTGTGATGAGAATAATAATAAAAAAGGAAGCCCCTCGAAATCGAGGATGGCCGACCCAAGGGCCTCCTAGGCGTGAATTTGTTAAGGTGTAGAAGCTGTTGCCAACACAACAATCGCACCCTGAGTTAACGAGCTGCATGACCCAGTGTCAAGGAATGGTCCGAGAAGACCGGACAACTCACCAACTGCACTGGCTAACCATTACCCCGGAATGCTGGGTAATGGCGTAAAGAAACTTGCCCGTAGTTTCACCCTGCCCGAGGATCGAACTGGTGTGATGAGGTGGTGTAGTGTCGACTGTGGTGTGGTATTGTATGGTATTGGTTGGTGTGGTGGTGGTAGTACGCCAGTAGTGCGTTGTATAATATTACCATTAACGTGTCGGTGTTTATATCATTTAAGACAAATTGTAGTGGCTCTGAGACGCGCGTGTGTGTGTGACCGATTTTCGACTATGTGTACATGTCAACACTATCAGCACACTTACAAATAATCTCTTTGGACATCATCTCTGACTGGGGAGCTTTCCACCCACAACAAACACCTGGGCCCACACTTAAGACTCTCCGCCACCTCACCTGTCATGTTCTACCATCAGGTAACTCGTCTCCTCGACCTCCTTCACTTAAGTCCCGGTCTGACCTTCACCATATATAGCTCTGAAGGGATTTATCTTCCTCCAGGCGGATTATATACAAGGCACAAAGAACCGAGCATGAGATGATGCCCTTGGGATATATTGGATAGGTTAGGTAGTGTGTGACCGTGAGAAAAATTGGTTTGAGAAATATCTGTAGAACTGACGCAATGTGTGTTTGTGGAGGGAGTGGGGGGGCACAGTTTAATTCTTCCTCATGCTGAAAGTCGTGTAAATATAGCTAATTATAAAAAAAAAAAAAACTGACACAGATAGCTAATTTTAGCATATACCACTTATTGAGCAGCTCGGAGGTGATATGTAGCGGAAGTGTGTGTTTACTGTGTCGCTTGGCTGTGTTCTGTTATTAATATTAAGAACTTTATTACCATAATTATCCTTCTGTGGGTACAACATAGTATTATCATCCTCTCTTATTCACACACACACACACACACACACATGACCTGCATGTTGTGTTTGATGTGGTGTTACGGCCGCGTGTTCCCCCCGCCGACTCTGTTGACGTCACCACACAACTGAGGTAATAGTCTCACCCTCTGTTATTACCTGACGCAAGACAATTATCTTCCATGTCATTCACTAATGTTAATGGAATTATGGGCTGTGTGTGTATGTGTTGTGTGTGTGTTTTATAGTGTGTCTACAAAACGTTATTTAATAGCATAAGTATGTTTAGTTAACCGTGTACATGTAAGACACTAAACCATCTGTCTCAATGCCTGCCCACGTATTAAAGAGCTCCTGAAGATTAGCCCCCTAAGTTTATTTCGCTTTAACATTAACCACCCCATCGTTAACCTACCCAAACTTAACCTAACCCCAGGTATAGCGTTAGGGTTGTAAGCTGGAGGGGCGACCCTACAGGTGATCACGTATTAATTAGTAATCATCAGGTAGACTCCAACACAATCACGATAAAATGATGTTTTCTCCCCCTTCAATATACTACAGTCACGTACAGGTAAATCCCCAGGTACCCAGGTCACTCCCTAGACTTACCCAGTAGACACCAGGTACCCAGGTCACTCCCTAGACTTGCCCAGTAAACACCAGGTACCCAGGTCACTCCCTAGACTTGCCCTGTATGTAAACACCAGGTACCCAGGTCACTCCCTAGACTTGCCCAGTAAACACCAGGTACTCAGGTTACTCCCTAGTACATGCCAGGTACTATATATGCAGGTCGGTCGCTTCCCAGGTCACGCCCCGCTCTTCCAGATAGTGACGGCTCGTCTTCCGATTTGTGACTCCCTGGGTGAAGCCTCGACCCGCTCCTGCAGGTAATGAAGCCTCGACCCGCTCCTGCAGGTAATGAAGCCTCGACCCGCTCCTGCAGGTAATGAAGCCTCGAGCCGCTCCTGCATGTAATGAAGCCTCGAGCCGCTCCTGCATGTAATGAAGCCTCGACCCGCTCCTGCAGGTAATGAAGCCTCGACCAGCTCCTGCAGGTAATGAAGCCTCGACCCACCCCCCCCCCCCCCGCATGTAATGAAGCCTCGACCCACATGCAATGAAGCCACGACCCGCTCCTCCCTGTAGTGAAGCATCGAATTCCACAAATACAAACCTTTCACAATCTTTACACTCACAACCCTCCCATAACCTCCAGAATCACAACCTTTCCTTCAATACAAACTTTCGTAACAAATATATTTACAATATTCCCTCACCACTGTATATGTAAATGTCGATTGTAATTAATATGACAATCAGTGAGACTACCTGGCGAGACACGTGGACCAGGTAATGTTACACTCTTAATATTTTGTTTTCATTACAGGTAAAGACTCACAGTGGCCGCTATCTAAAATCGAAAACAATTATCAGAGGCATCGATCTTTGTACTGTGGTGAGGAAGGTGTTGAGTGGTGAGGAAGATGTGGAGTGGTGAGGAAGATGTGGAGTGGTGAGGAAAGATGTGGAGTGGTGAGGAAAGATGTGGAGTGGTGAGGGAGGTGTTGAGGGAGATGTTGAGTGGTGAGGAAGGTGTTGAGTGGTGAGGAAAGATGTGGAGTGGTGAGGGAGATGTTGAGTGGTGAGGAAGATGTGGAGTGGTGAGGAAAGATGTGGAGTGGTGAGGAAAGATGCGGAGTGGTGAGGAAAGATGTGGAGTGGTGAGGGAGATGTTGAGTGGTGAGGAAGGTGTTGAGTGGTGAGGAAGATGTGGAGTGATGAGGAAGATGTGGAGTGGTGAGGGAGGTGTTGAGGGAGATGTTGAGTGGTGAGGAAGATGTGGAGTGGTGAGGGAGGTGTTGAGGGAGATGTTGAGTGGTGACGAAGATGTGGAGTGGTGAGGAAGGTGTTGAGTGGTGAGGAAGATGTTTCCTAGTGAGATATAGAATGATACTATGAGAGAGCCATGCACCTCCCCCAACTGCTTTCTACCTACAAACAACTAACCCCAAAGTACTTTATCTATCAGTACTGAAGTAATTAATCCTATTTAAGCACAACCTAATTTTTTTTATACACCAATGAAAAATATAAACTAAGTCCACTTATTTCTACGGCTCTATACAACCTTGACCGCTCGGTAATAGCAAGGATTCTACAGTACACCATTTTGCCATCTATGTATTCTGGTTGTGCTATTTTTTCCCAGACAAGACCAGGATATATGTCTAAAACTAGCACGCATTAATTTAACTTAACCTTAGCAGATTCTCTTGTTCGCCCCCCCCCCCCCCTCCAAAAAAAAGACAAAATACAAACAGAAAACATAATACAACAAATAAGACAGATAAAACAAACAGAAAATACTAACACAAACCTGTACTGTATTTGGGTGAATCGTGCCGCAGTTAAAAATACAAATAAAATGAACACAGAATTAAATACAGTATCAAAATTATGCAACCCACCAAAAACACAAATAAACCCCCTTGTACAGTACCTACCTAGACTGCCATCACTTTATACATGACCTAAATTATTTACTCATATAAACAACAGTCAGGTTATAACACAATAAAGAAAATACTAGAGTAAAAAAGGAGTAAACAAAATGGCTCTTACCACTTTTTTTACGCAAGTGCTGCTGGTCCGTGTTTCCTATTCTCATGTTTCATAATTACCGATATACGAGTCGCTACGGGTTTTTTCTCTCGGGTTTCTTTTATGGTTAGGTTAGGTTTGGTAAAAATTGATTCCTCCACCATATTTTGGGATGTTCTTGGCAAAAAGAAGATGTTTTCTTCCATTGAAAAGTTTCCTAATATTGCTTACTAACCCGCGCCCTCTTCCAAAGTATTACCAGGTAACTATTTAAAGCTTTTGGTAATAGTTACATTAGGTAAGGTTAGGTTGGTAATTAAGAACCAAGAGAATTGCAAATATGGGCCAGCACCAACTATACTCACGCAATAAAAAAAGTGGTAATAGCCACTGCGTTCACTTTTCGTTCTAAACGTAAAAGTAAAAATTCGGAAAAGGTCAACCAAGGAACTCCATGTTAATTTGCATATAGGGAGGTAGATAAAAAAAAAATACTCTGCGTTTTCATTGGGTATTTATATTTTTTTTAGTTTATTTTTTATTTCACTTAAAAATGCAAATTTGATCACACAAGTAGAAGGAAATATTGGGGTAAAACACACAAAAAACTGATGAAACCAAACTTAACCTATTACTGAAAATTTAAAGGGTAATATTTAAGAACAGTTGCCTGGGTTAAGTCACCAAAATAGGAAACTTTTCAATAGATGAAAAGTCCTTCAGTTTACTAATACTATTCCTAAAATAGTGAAGGAAATAAATTGTTGCCAAACAAAAAGATCATCAAAACCTCACCAAACTACTCTCAAATATCAGTATAAATGTCTAACCTTACCTAACCAAACCAAAAGAACCTGACCTAATCTCCCATACAGTAAATTATTCTTATTTGTTTGACCTAACTCCATATATGCAAATCAATGTAAAACAGAGGGCAATAAATTAAATGGCAATGGTCCTATTCAAGCTTACCTGCCCATGTGTATTAACTTACAATGAAATATATACCAAAATACTGTACTCCTCTCATCACCTGTATTGAGTCTGTATAACTTAGTATTTCATTCCTACTTTTATTCGATACATTTTATAAATGGTTTATTACAATTCTCTAAAATGCTGAGAGAATGGAGAGACGACAGCAAACATGTCACTATATATTAACAAAATCACAGTAATGGAAATGGCAAATCCGACCTTGAAATAAGTGCCTGAGTTTAAGAGTATTTTGCTCATATTCATTGTCTAAATAAAAAAAAACACAAAGCTTAATGTGAAGTTAACAAAAAATAAAACAATTGCTAAGGACACTCGCTGTGTAGCAGAACTTGGTGACTATTTTGAGCCGAGCAGAAGTTACTTAATTTGTCTGGTGTACTGTAGTTAGGTTTGATCTGGTGACATCTCTTAATTAAAAACAAACTACATGTTGCGAACACAGAGAATGAGGATCCCCTGAAGATTGGCCACACAAATTTATTTAACCTGAAGATTAAATGCTACCTTGGAGGGATTAGGATGGGTTAGGTACTTAAGTTGTTGGGTTAGGTTAACGTTAGGGGGGTTAATCTTCAGGTGATCCGCGTTAAAGTGTCATTAGCCTCCTCCAAACATTCATTACTACTCACCAACTCCAATGACCTGCGCCCTCCTCGTTTCTATGCAATCTTGAGCAAAGACTATAGGCGTATAGTCCTTGATCTTGACAGACAGTCTATGAACTAATAGATATATGATTACACTCACTTCACAAGAACTTTAAAAACATCTTCCTCAGTCGCTACAGAGAGCTTTAATGTTTAAAGGTCCTTCATCACACGACAGTAAACAAACACTCCGGCCGCCACACTTGACTGGGTGCTGAGTCTGCAACAGCTGTTCGCTTCACACAGCCCCTCAGGCCAGAAAGGGCACTCGGGGCATATTCTCCACACATGCTTTATGGATGACTAGTGACAGAAAAAGGGAAGATATTTCGTGATATGATACGCTTTAGCAAATTTTTTAAATTAACTTTCATTAAAAATGTACGCAATCGATTTGTTTACACACGTTTAAAAGGAAAATACGATTTAAACCATTACCCATGCACAACTCCGTGAGACTGTACTTTCTATCTTATTTAATGTTTGAGAATTGAAGCAACACAACTTTAATTAAGAGGTGAAGTTCGTCGAGTTAAAATATCCAAATAAAAAAAAAGATACTTAACTATATAAATACAGTGGCAGGATAATTCTAGTACTGGTGTAGCAATATGTTATGAGAACCAACATCAGCACATAGACTCTGATGTTATACTACTCTTCAACAAATAAAATCTTCAAGCGTGTATTCTAGGTTAATAAATACTCTAATAATCAAAAATTCAAAGTTACAGAATACATCTCTCTGGTAGTAATGTCAGGCTAATGCGACGACTTCCTGGGTTGATTCGTAATCCTATTGTGTGTGTGTGTGTAGGTCAGCTTGTAAGGGTACCCAGATATGTACCTCTTACATCAATACACAGCAACCATAGACGATCATAAACTCAAGCATCTGGTGAGTTATGTCATCTGTGTCCCTCCCCCCGGTTCATTTCATCTGAAGAATAACGACCCTGACGCTAACCTAACCTAACCCAACCCAACCAAACCTAACTTAACCTAATCCAACCTATCCTAACTCCATCAGGTAGCGTTTGGGTGTGTAATCATCAGGTGAAATAAACTGGAAGGACTAATCTTCAAGTGATCCCAACCATTCATTTAACCATGATTATCGAAAAGTTTTGTTTTGATGTCACACTCGACCACCATAACAGGAAAAAATAGTTAAATGCCAATTACATGAAATATATACATTTTTATACCAAACTTTACATTTTTAGATATACCCAACCTACATCATGCCTAACGATAACAGTATTCAAATTAAGCTCTGTGTAATGCGGCTGAGTATTTTCCGTACACAATAAATAATATCCACTGGAAAAGGTATATAATTAAACTTACTTTATCGTTGTAATGGTAACAATTCCCATCACTCAGCCGCTGGTACGTGGGGCACTGACCTCATTATCTCATACTTAATAAATACTATACATCTCTTAATAGTCACGTGCTTTATAAATATTCATTACGGTTTAAAAGTTTAATTATAATCAGGTATAAATGAGTGAAAATCGGAATATTTTTTATCATACGCTATTTTAAAAAAAGTATTGGCATTTTTTTTTATTAATTTCCACATTAGATTTTTCCAGATGATTTTTTTTATTATGAATGGTGACGAAGTTATAATATTTAACTACGATTCAACCATTTAAAGTTTTAGACATTATTTTACGATAACTTTGTACGTATGTGGCTTCCTTGACCTGACTGAGCGTCGCGGTGGCGGAGTAGGTCACTGACATTCTGTTGTTTGTATTTATAGAACACTTAATTTACGTTACCATAAAGTTTCACATTTTCCAAACCGCAATAGTGTGTGCTTTTGACTATTACTTTTATTCACTTCTACAACGTGTGTGTGTAGGTACTGTAGTTTAGTTAATTTGTTTAATGCATACGTTACATAACACCTAAAGCACTATGAGCCTAATCTAACTTAACTCTAACCGAACCAAATTTAACCTAGGTTTGGTTTGGTTAGATACAGTAAGTTAAGCGTTACGTTAGCGTTAGATTAGACTAGATTAAATTAAATTAGATTAGATTACGTTAACGTTAGATTAGATTACCATTAGGGTGGCTAACCTTCAGGTGAGTGACGAAATAAACACTGCCATATAAGACACAGTTTTAACGCACTAGTCTACAACACCCTCGCTCAGTGTCACACTAATCGACAGTGATGCCATCTATTGGTGAGTATGATTAATATCCACACTTTTATGCCATTTACCCAGACGAGATAAAAGTGTTTGGTGGTAGAGGTGCAAATCGCCGTGAAATCAGTGAGTGGACCCAAATTACGCTTGTATTTTTGTAACAATTATGATTTCAGTGAAGCTTAGAGAATGGATATGATTCTACAACAGTGGCCGTAAATACCGGAAATTATATAAACAGTTTGTGTTTTTACTCCATAATGTGAGTATTTCACTTAATTTATATATAAACACAAATAGGATCACATGAAGATTAGCCCCCCAGATTATTTCATGTTTGGATTAATCACCCTCACTTAACCTAACCAAACCAAACCTAACCTAGTCTAACCTAACCTAACCTTCCATTTAGCGTTAGGGTTGGTCAATCATCAGGTGAAATAAGCTTTGAGGAGGTAGGCTAATCTTCAGGTGGTTCAACATCAAAATACAGTACTGTACTCGGTTTAAGATACAGAGCTCAATATATAAAACTGTATCTGGTGTTGGTGTCGCTGTAACAATAATTCAAGTGTTACTAGTGAGTGATGAAGGAGGTTACTTATTAAATCATTTTTTACACCTGTTCTCACTACCTCCTGGATAGCTCTACCTGGATTTATACCTGTGATTGTCATTAATTATTCGGATTTGTTGAACACTGAATTACAGTCGTCGAACCTGGAGTGGCCTGGGAATGGGAGGAGTAAGAGGGGGGAGAGGGAGGTGGGAGGGGGAGGTGAGAGGGGAGAGGAAAGGGAGAGGAAAGGAAGGGGGAAGGGGGAAAGGGCGTTACTGTTACTTTACTCTGTGGTGAAGGCTGTTACTGCTATGTTAGTAGCGAGTGTTACGTTACGTTACTCAGGAGCACGTAATGTTCCCCTTCAGTAGCAACATTCTGATAATTATTATATTTCCACGCGGGTCAGAGAGTGTCGCGGTTCACTGAGTGTCGTGGTTCAGAGAGTATCGTGGTTCACTGAGTGTCGTGGTTCACAGAGTATCGTGGTTCACAGTGTCGCGGTTCACAGAGCATCGTGGTTCACAGAGTGTCGCGGTTCACAGAGTATCGTGGTTCACAGAGTGTCGCGGTTCACAGAGTATCGTGGTTCACAGAGTGTCGCGGTTCACAGAGTATCGTGGTTCAGAGAGTATCATGGTTCAGAGAGTATCGTGGTTCACTGAGTGTCGCGGTTCACAGAGTATCATGGTTGAGAGAATGTCGTGTTTCACAGAGTATCGCGGTTCACAGAGTATCGTGGTTCACAGAGTATCGTGGTTCACTGAGTGTCGCGGTTCACAGGGGTTCTTACCATACCTTTTAAATCCAGAGTCGTCTAGTGAACAAACGAAGGCCTTTACCTAGAAATAAAAGGACGAATTAATTACCTGTTGACCTACACAGGTACGGCGGCCCCTCAAAGGAATCTTACCTGAGGCCAAAAATCAATTACCTGTAGGCTTAAGTTTACCTGGAGACGTGTCACTACCTCCAGGTGAATATTAATTACCTGTATAGTGAGACCTTCATATAACGGACTTCTCTCTATATATAATCTGCTAGATGGAGGTTTCATGTTTAACGGACCATCTATTTAGCGGATTCCTTTCCATATAGTCGGTTAAATAAAGGTTTTGATGTATTCCTAAACCTGATATCAGTACAGGTGTGACCAAGTACAGCAGGTGTTTGCCGATGTTTCATTACGACGCTCTGTGTGTGTTTGGGGCAGAAATAAATGGGAGTTCGATAACAGTTCGCTCTAGTAAGTGCTCCTTGTATGTCAAATTGATATGTACCGGGGTTACTTTCACCTGCTGATTAACCCAACCTATCGTAAAAAAAAAAGAGGAAGGAGAAGAAATATATAATACCAGAGTTTACCCTAAAAAAAAAATAAAAAATAAAACGAAAAAGACGTTCTCTATCAATCACAAGTAAACAAACATTACCCCCCCCCCCCCACCCCCGAACGGAGCCTCCCTCAATCACAACCAGCAGACACACGACACCCAAAACAAAGCCATTAAAGCCATAACAACAGATGAAGCACACACACACACGCACATACACGCACACACACACACACACATACATACACACACACACACACACACACACATACATACACACACACGCACACGCACATACACACACACACACACACACACACACACACACACGCACACACACACGTATACACACACACACACGCACACACACACACACACACACACACACAAACAAAAACCTTTTAACATTAGTCATAAAGTAAAGGGAATTCTCTATGTGTAACCTGACCCCCCCAAAAAAACAAACAAACAGGCAATAATTTGTAAGGGGAAATACGCGGGCTCGTGGTTGAACGAACACAAACATTACACTCAGAGAGGAGTATCCAGCTGGCTCTGTACCTACTGTAATGCTATCAGATTTAATTGCGCCAACCGTATCACAAAATGCCCACCCGCCCCCCCCCCAAAAAAAAAAAAAATTTTTCTCGTAGTTGTAGTGAATTGAGGTGGATATTTCTTGGTGTTTTTAGTAATTGTAATGGTGTGGTAGGGGTGGTGGCTGTGGTAGAGGTGGTGGTTGTGGTAGGGGTGGTGGTTGTGGTAGGGGTGGTGGTTTGGTAGAGGTGGTGGTTGTGGTAGGGGTAGTGGTTGTGGTAGGGGTGGTGGTTGTGGTAGGGGTAGTGGTTGTGGTAGAGGTGGTGGTTGTGGTAGGGATAGTTGTAGTAGTAGTGGTGGTGGAGGTGTGGTAAAAGCAAGGATAATAATGGTACTAATGATGATAGTAATAGTATCACAAATAATAATAATAATAATAATAATAATAGTGCCATAGTGGGGTGTGTGTGTGTGTGTGTGTGTGTGTGTGTGTGTGTGTGTGTGTGTGTACGTATACCTGCTGTAGTATGACGATAAAGCACAAACAAAAACTGTATTAATATCCGTCATAATTCAATCCCGTTTCTCTTATTCCAGCAACTGATTAATTACGTCTCTTTTTTGTCATTTAATTAACGAAATCAAATCCTTTCGTCTCGCTCATCCGGAACGAACTCTGGAGAGCCTTCGTGTGTCAGGGAGTGGGTGGTGGGCCTCCCAAACTTAAGTAATCTTGGTCGGGTTATCTAAATGGTCTGCAGCAACGTTCTCAGGTCTTACTGGGGAATACTGAGTGTTCTTGTTGAGGAGGGAGGGGGGTAGAAGAGAAGGAGGGGGAGGAAGAGCAGGGGGAGGAGGAGGGAGACGTTCAGGAGGAGGAGAAGAAGGAGCAGAAGTTGAGAGGAGGAGGAGGAGGACAAGGAGGAGGAGGAGGGAGGAGGAGGAGAAGAAGGAGCAGAAGTTGAGAGGAGGAGGAGGAGGAGGAGGAGAAGAAGTTGAGAGGAGGAGGAGAAGAAGTTGAGAGGAGGAGGAAGAGGCGTCGAGTGCTAGCTGCTAGGTGTTTTATCATCAGGTAAAATAAGCCAGGGTGTCTAATCTTCAGGTGATCTTATATTTCCAATTAAAATAATCCTTTGATGAGTTGAGAAGTTAGGTAGACTCAAGCCTCAGGTCATGTGGGTGTTATTGTGACCGTGTACACATTGAACTGTCTGTCTGTGTCTGTCTGACTGTCTGTCTGTCTGCCTGTCTGTCTGTCTAAAAAGTTAATGGTTTTTGTGTGTGTGTGATACAATAATGACAGGTATGTTACGAGGCTTAATGATAATAAAGAGAATTGTCCTCTCTCTCTCTCTCTCTCTCTCTCTCTCTCTCTCTCTCTCTCTCTCTCTCTCTCATAACCCTACCAGACCCCTGAAAAAAAAAAAAAAAAAATTCATTCTGTATCAACAACTTTCCTCCGGCACTAACCTGACAATTGGTGACTAATATATATATATATTTTTCCCCCCGTCCAATACCAAAGTACCATAATACGTTTCCCGGTCCAGTATAGTGTTGGTCCTGTAGCTGAAAGGTTTCCCTCCGTCGGTGTGTCCCTCTGTCGGTGTTTCCCTCCGTCGGTGTGTCCCTCCGTCGGTGTTTCCCTCTGTCGGTGTTTCCCTCCGTCGGTGTTTCCCTCCGTCGGTGTGTCCCTCCGTCGGTGTGTCCCTCTGTCGGTGTGTCCCTCTGTCGGTGTTTCCCTCCGTCGGTGTTTCCCCCAGTCGGTGTTTCCCTCCGTCGGTGTGTCCCTCTGTCGGTGTTTCCCTCCGTCGGTGTGTCCCCCCGTCGGTGTTTCCCTCCGTCGGTGTGTCACTCTGTCGGTGTGTCCCTCTGTCGGTGTTTCCCTCCGTCGGTGTGTCCCTCTGTCGGTGTTTCCCTCCGTCGGTGTGTCCCTCCGTCGGTGTTTCCCTCTGTCGGTGTTTCCCTCCGTCGGTGTGTCCCTCCGTCGGTGTGTCCCTCTGTTGGTGCTTCCTCCCGTCGGTGTGTCCCTCCGTTGATGTTTCTTTCCGTCGGTGTGTCCCTCCGTCGGTGTGATGACCTAAGCTCCTGATCCCATTATTCTTATTCAAATACCGAGAAAGGATGTGGGTTGAGATGTGGGCTAAGATGTGGGGTTAATGTGTGGGTTAAGATGGTGGGTTTGGATGTGGGTTAATGTGTGGGTTGAGGTGTGGGTTAAGGTGGAGGTGAATTTGGGTTAAGGTGGAGATAAGGTTGTGGGTTTAGACATGGGTTAGGATGTGGGTTAAGACATTGGTTAGGATGTGGGTTAAGGGGGATTTCAAGAGAGGTTATTCAGGATAGTGTCAAGACTCGTCATTCATTGAGACATACTGAAAGATATTTAGAATCTGTGGAGCCTTAGTAAAAAATAAAAAAATTCCTTGACCTAATTACGGGTTACAATGAAGCATTAATAGTGTTATAAAGACCTATCTGATAGCAGGTGATGAGCGTGTGCTGACAGTCTCTATAATGAACTTACAACTCTACTGATTCTACTGATGGTATAATGATCACCGTAGAGTCCACAAAGAAACTCACTGTTGGGATTAAGAGGTACCTGAAGAAGAGATGAAAACCCTTCAGGAATATTAACAAAGACAAGATCACAAAGAAAGACATACTGGCTGGTTCTGCTCACTCGCCCGTGTACTTTATATAAAAACAAATATTCTGCTGGACTGACTTTCTTCGATGTACAGAAATAGAAGATCCGATACAAAGGTCAGAGGTCTATTAGGTGTGTTCTACTGTGTAATAGACTCGCTCACCTGGAACAAACAAGACGGCGACGCAGAAGCAGTCACCGTAGTAGGAGGATAAATGGTTCATGGGTCCTGAGACACTGATAGGCTGGCTGTGCTCCCCGTCTCCCTACGCAACTCTGAGCCAAGAGCATTAAATCCTGAGGGAACGAGAAAGTGGAATGAATTACCTGAAGATTAGACATCCCAGTTTATATTATCTTATGAATAAACACCCACAAACTTTAGCTTAACTCACCCGGGATTCTGGCTTCATTCATCCGGCACTTTGACTTCATTCGTCCGGCACTTTGACTTCATTCATCCGGCACTTTGACTTCATTCGTCCGGCACTTTGACTTCATTCACCCGGCACTTTGACTTCATTCACCCGGCACCTCGGCTTCATCCACCCAAGAGATCTGATCATACACAACCTGTCCAAACGTAATTAATCTTCTTTCAAAATTTAATTACACTTAATCTGATTCACCAAACCCAATAGTTTTTTTTCGCTCTAACGATAATTTTTTTATCATTTTCTTTCTTCATTTGAGTTAATTTTAGTTATTAATTATGTTTAAAACTAACCTAATTTAACTTAACCTAACCAAACCTGACTTGACCTGATTTGACCTGACCTAATCTAATCTAATCTAACCTAACCTAACCAACTTAAGCAATTGATTACGACAATCACTTTGAGTACGATGGTTTCATCCTTTGAGTACGATGGTTTCATCCTTTGAGTACGATGAGTTAGCCCCTTGAGTACGACGACTTAACTCCCTAAGCACAAATATTATCTTATTCAAGGGATAAAGTTAACGTACTCAAATGGTTAAGCTACCCTCCTCAAGGGGTCGTTATCATGCTCAAGGGGTTAAACTATCATACTCAAGGGGTTAAACTATCATACTAAAGGGGTTAACCTACCGTACTCAAGGGGTGGTTATCATACTCAAAGGGTTAAGCTACAGTACTCAAATGGTTAAACTATCATACTGAAGGGGTTGTTATCATACTCAATGGAATAAACTATCATACATTAGGGGATAAATTATCATACTAAATTCAGAACATATTATCGCACTGAGTTACTATATGGCCTCAGGTAACAAAACTTCCTAAAAACAATGCAGACCCTAAATATAGTTCATTTAAGACTCATGAATCTCTAAGAGACTTATATCAGCTGTGACACATACAGTCAAGAGAGACAAAATTGAGGACTTAAAAGTACATAAACCAATTTCAACCCTGAGAGCATAGTATGAATATTTCAAGAGACAAAGGCGGGATTAGGGGAATGTTCAGGGTGATGGGGAGGGGAGGGGGAGAGAGTATGCATGAGGGAACAAAGGAAGAGAGAGAGAGAGAGAGAGAGAGAGAGAGAGAGAGAGAGAGAGAGAGTGAGAAGGATATTAGAAAACTTTACTCGATGTATAATTACTGAAGATTTTCCAGCCAGTGAACGCATTCTAGTGTATAAGTTCTTGAAGTGTGTATAAGAGTTGAGGAGGAGGAGTCGCCCCCTCTCCCCTCTCCCTCTCTCTCTCTTTCTCCAACTCCACCTATTCTTCCTTCTTCTCCTCCTCCTTCTCCTCCCTTCGTTTAGCCAGGGTATGAGGGTGGGTCTTTCTTTTTTTTTAAACCAACTTGTCTTCTCGCTCTTCTCTTTCTCTTTGTATTTTGTCTTCTCTACTGTCTGTGTATCTGTAGTTCTTTTTTATCTCTCCCTTCTACGCATATTTCCCTCAGTCTTTCCTCCGTCTCTCTCTCTCTACACTCACTTTAATTTACAATTCTTCAGCTAACAAGAAAGAGTAAAGAAGGGAGTTGGGTGTTTTAGCTCTCTCTCTCACCCCCACCTCACCCTTCCACCCCCACACACACCCACCTCACCCTTCCACCCTTACACACACCCACCCCCACCTCACCCTTCCACCCCCACACACACCCACCTCACCACCCCCAAACACACCCCCACCTCACCACCCCCACACACCCCCACCTCACCACCCCCAAACACACCCCCACCTCACCACCCCCACACACCCCCACCTCACCGCCCCCAAACACACCCCCACCTCACCACCCCCACACACCCCCACCTCACCCTTCCACCCCCACACACACCCACCTCACCACCCCCCCACACACCCACCTCACCACCCCCCCCACACACCCCCACCTCACCCTTCCAACCCCACACACCCCCACCTCACCACCCCCACACACCCCCACCTCACCACCCCCCCACACACACCCACCTCACCCTTCCACCCTTACACACCCCCACCTCACCCTTCCACCCTTACACACACCCACCTCACCACCCCCCCACACACCCCCACCTCACCCTTCCACCCCCCCACACAGCCCCACCTCACCCTTCCACCCACACACACACCCCCACCTCACCCTTCCACCCACACACACACCCCCACCTCACCCTTCCACCCTTACACACACCCACCTCACCCTTCCACCCTTACACACCCCCACCTCACCCTTCCACCCTTACACGCCTCCACCTCACCAACAGCTGTACGTAACAAATTAGCAACAGTGACTTAAAGCTACAGTCGTCTACAGATTGAGGTAGAGACGCTGAAACACTGATGAAGAACTTGTCTGTGTTCCTACCTTGTCTGACGCCCACTTCTGCTGGAGATCCAATAGTGTCAAGTGTAAATTTAATAAAACTCGTTGAATTAAACCCAAGGACAGAAGTAAAGCACTGACCTGGTGATTTTAGACCAGCCTGGGTATAAACACGAGCTGGAGGGTGTGTGGATTGTTCAGTTTGATCAGAAAATTGAAGGAAGAAATGAGAAGGAGAAGGAAGAAGAGGAATAAGAAGACGGGGAGAAGAATAAGTAGAGGAGGAAGATGAGAAGAACGAGGGGAATAGTAAGGAGGAGGAAGAGGAGGAGGGAGAGAAGAGGAGGAGGAAAAGAAGAGAAAGAAGAAGTTGAAGAGAAGGAAGCGGAGGAAAATAAGGATGAAGAGGTTGAGAAAGAACAGAAAGAGAGGAAGGGGAGGAGGAGGAGAAAGCTGGAAAAATTGGTGGTGGACTGGTATAAGAAGGAGGGGCTAGGGCGAGAGAGCTCAGTGAACCGTGGGGGTCGCTTGGTTGCCTCCTGGACACCAATAAATGCTTAACCCCACCAGCTGTAGTGTCAGTAAGAACCACAACCAATATTCTATTATTTTCTCTTATTCTAAACACATTTTTATTATTTTCTATCTTTTTAATTATTGTTTTTTTCTTTTTTTGTCAAGTGAAAGTTTGTTATGTATGTATGTATGTATGTATGTATGTATTGAGTTCCAGCAAGGGAAACCATTCTTACTGTGACCGTCAATTCTTATGTGGCAAATATTGAGTGACATACATACATACATAATAATGGTTGCCCCTCGTGTAACGAGGATGGCCGACCCAAGGGCCACCTAGGCGTGAATTTGTTTAAGGTGTAGAAGCTGTCGCCAACACAACAACCACACACTGAGTTAACGAGCTGCATGACCCAGTGTCAAGGAATGGTCCGAGAAGACCGGACAACTCGCCAACTGCACTGGCTAACCATTACCCCGGAACACGATCCTCAGATCAATTAACATCCAAGTTCCCAATTACTGCTGGGTAGACAGAGGCAAATGGCGTAAAGAAACTTGCCTATAGTTTCACCCTGCCCTGGGATCGAACTCGGGTCCACTCGCTTGCGAGGCGAACATGCAAACCATTACACCACTTACATACATACATACATACATACATATTAAACAAAACTCTTGATATAACATAAACAAAAGTATCAAGGTTACAAAAGGTGATTTAAGTTACCTTCAAGGGAAAATAATTACTGGAGTTAAAAGCTTTCTGATCTAGTTCCCAGCTTTCCTGTGAATCAAGCTTATCAATAACTTCTTTGTGAGAGAGAGATGTTTATGATACTGTTCCTCACCCCTCTCTCTCTCTCTCTCTCTCTCTCTCTCTCTCTCTCTCTCTCTCTCTGGTCATGATCTTTATACCTCAGTATCTCTCTCCTTTAACATCTCTCCCTAGTATCTCTTGTTTAAGTTCTCTCCCTTAAGTTACCTCCCTCAGTATCCAACCTTTATCTCCCTCAGTGTCTCTCCCTTAAGTACTCTCACTCAGTATCTCTCCCACAATATCTCTCCCACAATATCTCTCCCACAATATCTCTCCCTCAGTATCTCTCCCTCAATATCTCTCCCTCAATATCTCTCCCTCAATATCTCTCCCACAATATCTCTCCCTCAATATCTCTCCCACAATATCTCTCCCTCAGTATCTCTCCCTCAATATCTCTCCCTCAGTATCCATCACCCAATATCTCTCCCACAATATCTCTCCCTCAGTATCCATCACCTAATCCTATGATGGCTGACCCTTTAGAGATATTCCTCACTAATCTCTCTCTCCGAGGAAGACTGATTGACTGAGTCACTCAATCATACAGAAAGTGATCAAAGTGTCTTGCAGGTTGATCCCGAGAGGAGGAGGCAGGGGACGGGAGGAAGAGGGAAGAGGGAGGGAAGAGGGGAAGGCAGAGGACAGGAGAGAGGATGATAGGGGGGAAGAGGGGGGGATGGGAGGAAGAGGAAGAGGGAAGGAAGAGGGGAAGAGGGGAAGGCAGAGGACAGGAGAGAGGATGATAGGGGGGAAGAAGAGGGGGGGATGGGGAGGGGGATTAGGAGAGAGAAAGGTAGAAGGGGGAAGGGATGAGGATGAGAGAGAGGGGAGAAGAGAGGTAAGGGAGAAGAAGGATGGAAAGGGTCATAAGAATGACTATTGTTTTCACTCGTAACCAATCATACCGATTTTTTTCTTTTTTGTTGAAGGAAACAAAGACGTGTTGTTTACCTTCTCTTAGTGCCGACTCTTTCATGAGTAATGAAACATGGCGAAATATACACCATGAATGTGTGTATACTGTATATCTGTCCGTGAGTGTGTCTGTCTGCCTGTCTGTCTGTATGTCTCTCTGTCTGTCTGTATGTATGTCTGTATGTCTCTCTGTCTGTCTGTCTGTATGTCTGTATGTCTATCTGTCTGTCTGTTTGTCTGTTTTAGCCATAGCTCCAAAACGGAAGTGGTTAGGTTAGGTTAGGTTAGGTTAGGTTAGGTTAGACAGTGATAGTCATAAATATATTTCATCCACAATACATGTTATTACCTTGAGTTTGTTGACAAAGATTAATTCCTCTCACACACACATTCCTTTCAGTCATACAGATCCGCAATATGTGAGGGGCGGCGTGAGGGGCAGCGTGGGGAGCGGCGTGGGGGGCGGCGTAGGGGGGCGGCTACCCTCACCTACAGCCAAATGTACGGGTGAAAAGAAGCAATCATGTTCACCTTCACCTCAGTACCCGTACCTGCTGAACAGTCTACCGAGTACGTCTGTCATATGAGGTAGACGACAAACAACTTCATATAGCACTGAAGGTAGAAATGAACTGTGAGCTATGTTATATGTTGTTATGTAAAGGTGGGTTGGGTTAGGTTGGTCTGGGCTGGGTTAGGTTAGGTTGGCCTGGGTTGGGTTGGGTTGGGTTGGGTTGTGTCAGCGGAAATGTGAAGGAGAACAGTACTTAAGTAAAATAGTCTTAGATGTTCACGACACACACACACACACACACACACACACACACATACACACACACACACACATACATACACACACACACACACACACACACACACACACACACACACACACACACATACACAACACAGATTCATTTCCTCTGCTGTTTACTCCACACAGCTAACCCTGACTGACCCAAGCCCCGTGTCTACCCATGCACGATCATCCGGCTCCCGTTCAACAATTTCTGATCTCCGTACTGTACATGTGTGTGTGTGTGTGTGTGTGTGTATGTGTGTGTGTGAGAGAGAGAGAGAGAGAGAGAGAGAGAGAGAGAGAGAGAGAGAGAGAGAGAGAGAGAGAGTCACTTTACGCAACAAAAGCACAACTCCCACGATCACTTCACTTCTCCTATGTACAGTGTCTGGTATAACTCCCTCACTAATGTATGAGAGAACTCCCTCACCAGCCAGAGGTGAGAGAACTCCCTCACCAGCCAGAGGTGAGAGAACTCCCTCACCACACAAGTCCAAAAAGAGGAAAAGGTGAAGTGATTTAAAGCCTCGAGGGAATTCCTGACACGGGAACTGCTTCTGTGTGTGTGTGTGTGTGTGTGTGTGTGTGTGTGTGTGTGTGTGTGTGTGTGTGTGTGTGTGTGTGTGTGTGTGTGTGTGTGTGTTTGGAATCTCAGTGGAAACGTTTATACAGTATAACTTTTTATCACATAGGTATAATTCTCATCACTTTACATCGCCTCATCGTTAGCATAAAGTCATAATCCACCACATTTACGTTATAACGGTAAAGTTGTATTTAATATTACTTAAGAAAGAGACAGGTAAGTGGCCACTCCTGAAGGTGAATACATTATACCTGAGTTCTGGTTTCAAGTCTCAAGATTTTAGGAGGGTCTTCTTCTGCCTTCCTGATGAGGCTTATGAAAGTTGCTTGGATTTTATTTAATATTATGGCAACATTTATTGACACGAGTGTAGTTAATGTCATCTCTCTTTACCTGTTTAGTGTGTGTGTGTGTGTGTGTGTTAATAGTTGCCTCTATATGCTCTTTGTTCTCTATTTATTTGGACCTAAAATCATCAACACTTTACGTCACACGATTTTCGAAGCAGTCATAGGTAACAACAAGTAATAACAGATAACAATGAGTAATAATAAGTAATAACAGGTAACAACAGGTAATAACAGGTAACAACAGGTAATAACAGGTAACAACAGGTAATAACAGGTAACAACAGGTAATAACAGGTAACAACAGGTAATAACAGGTAACAACAGGCCAAAGACTCACCTCCAGATACCAGTACGTGATAAAGACAACAACATTATCTTCTCACGACCTTGGCTGTGTTCCCAACCACGACAAGACGACACCTGGTCCTGGAAGAAAATAAAGGAGAGGACCACTTGAGGGCCTTTTAAACATCAACAATAATAAGAGGACCACTTAAGGGCCTCTTAAACATCACAATAAAGAAGATAACCACTTGAGGGCCTCTTAAACGTCAACAATAATAAGAGGACCACTTAAAGGCCTCTTAAGCGTCAACATCAAATCCCTGGTTAAGGAGAGGAGCACCTTTAGAGGAGTGATCCCTGCAGGAGCACCTTCAGTATTCGCCCTACCGTCACCCTACACACACACACAGCTGAGGAGGATAAAATGAAGCTGCAGGGAAACCACACACACGACAACACAGCTGCACGAGTGGACAATTTCCCAACAGCTGATCAAATTGTCCCAGGGTGTGGGGGGTGGGTGGAGGAGTGGGGGAGGGGTGAACGAGGAGTGGGAGCGGGGTGAAAACGCAGGAACCAAATACCCAAACAGTTCCTCTCTCTCTGTGTGTGTGTGGGAGAAAGATAATCAACGTGGACGGGATTAATGAAGAGGTGTCCCTGTATTAAACAAAGACACATAGAACAGGACACATCGACGCATAACTAAAAGAAACAAATTAGGAAAAACACGAAGAAACAAAAAACAAAACAAAAACACATGAAAACAAAAATATTCAAAACATAAAACAAGACAATAATGAAAAACAAACAAACATCGAAGACAAAAAAATTAAAACAAATAAACAAGAAGACATAATGAAGACAATAAGGAAATACATTTATCGTCGTGGGTATCAAGACCACAACTAAGTGTAGCAGTTCAGTGTGGAGGGAAGTGGTGCCGCCCCGGGGGAAATTGAGCCGAGATGTGCCAAACTTAACCAATACCTCAGGCTACAGTCTCTCTCTCCTTCAGGCTACAGTCTCTCTCTCTCTCCTTCAGGCTAATCTCTCTCTCTCTCCTTCAGGCTACAGTCTCTCTCTCTCCTTCAGGCTACAGTCTCTCTCTCTCTCCTTCAGGCTAATCTCTCTCTCTTTCCTTCAGGCTACAGTCTCTCTCTCCTTCAGGCTACAGTCTCTCTCTCTCCTTCAGGCTAATCTCTCTCTCTCTCCTTCAGGCTACAGTCCCTCTCTCTCCTTCAGGCAACAGTCTCTCTCTCTCTCTCTCTCTCTCTCTCTCTCTCTCTCTCTCTCTCTCTCTCTCTTAACCAGCAGCTGTAACCGACTCAGTACCGTGGAGCCCAGAGCACCTCATTGAGTGAATTACATACCCGGAGTAGTCGTCGACGGGGGAACCTGACGGCGGCGGTACACATCCAAGCGAGGCTGAAAACCACACTGAGGTAGGAAGGAAACTGGCTATGTGGAGTGTTTGAATCTTCTTCCTCGACACCCAGCAGTCTACACCTCCTCCTCGACACCCAGCAGTCTCTACACCTCCTCGACACCCAGCAGTCTACACCTTCTCCTCGATACCCAGCAGTCTCTACACCTCCTCGACACCCAGCAGTCTACACCTTCTCCTCGACACCCAGCAGTCTACACCTTCTCCTCGACACCCAGCAGTCTCTACACCTCCTCCTCGACACCCAGCAGTCTACACCTTCTCCTCGACACCCAGCAGTCTCTACACCTCCTCCTCGACACCCAGCAGTCTCTACACCTCCTCGACACCCAGCAGTCTACACCTCCTCCTCGACACCCAGCAGTCTCTACACCTCCTCGACACCCAGCAGTCTCTACACCTCCTCCTCGACACCCAGCAATCTCTACACCTCCTCCTCGACACCCAGCAGTCTCTCCACATCCTCCTCGACACCCAGCAATCTCTCCACATCCTCCTCGACACCCAGCAGTCTACACCTCCTCCTCGACACCCAGCAGTCTCTACACCTCCTCCTCGACACCCAGCAGTCTACACCTCCTCCTCGACACCCAGAAGTCTCTACACCTCCTCCTCGACACCCAGCGGTCTACACCTTCTCCTCGACACCCAGCAGTCTCTACACCTCCTCCTCGACACCCAGCAGTCTCTACACCTCCTCCTCGACACCCAGCAGTCTCTACACCTCCTCCTCGACACCCAGCAGTCTCTACACCTCCTCCTCGACACCCAGCAGTCTCTACACCTCCTCCTCGACACCCAGCAGTCTCTACACCTCCTCCTCGACACCCAGCAGTCTCTACACCTCCTCCTCGACACCCAGCAGTCTCTACACCTCCTCCTCGACACCCAGCAGTCTCTCCACATCCTCCTCGACACCCAGCAGTCTCTACACCTCCTCCTCGACACCCAGCAGTCTCTACACCTCCTCCTCGACACCCAGCAGTCTCTACACCTCCTCCTCGACACCCAGCAGTCTCTACACCTCCTCGACACCCAGCAGTCTCTACACCTCCTCCTCGACACCCAGCAGTCTCTACACCTCCTCCTCGACACCCAGCAGTCTCTACACCTCCTCCTCGACACCCAGCAGTCTCTACACATCCTCCTCGACACCCAGCAGTCTCTACACCTCCTCCTCGACACCCAGCAGTCTCTACACCTCCTCCTCGACACCCAGCAGTCTCTACACCTCCTCCTCGACACCCAGCAGTCTCTACACCTCCTCCTCGACACCCAGCAGTCTCTACACCAGTCTCTACACCTCCTCCTCGACACCCAGCAGTCTCTACACCTCCTCCTCGACACCTAGCGGCAGGAAAGTACACAGAGTAGATAAAGTAAATACTGAGAACCTCTTGAGAGTTAAGTTTGTCGTCTCTGCTCAGGTGTGTCTCTGCTCAGGTGTGTCTCTGCTCAGGTGTGTCTCTGCTCAGGTGTGTCTCTGCTCAGGTGTCTCTCTGCTCAGGTGTGTCTCTGCTCAGGTGTCTCTCTGCTCAGGTGTCTCTCTGCTTAGGTGTGTCTCTGCTCAGGTGTCTCTCTGCTCAGGTGTCTCTCTGCTCAGGTGTGTCTCTGCTCAGGTGTCTCTCTGCTCAGGTGTGTCTCAGCTTAGGTGTGTCTCTGCTCAGGTGTGTCTCAGCTTAGGTGTCTCTCTGCTTAGGTGTGTCTCAGCGGTAGGTGTTGTAATTCTCTCTGTCTCTTCGAGTTACTGGTTGAGAGCTGTAGTAAGATTAGTCACCCTCCAGCTTATTTCATTTTAAGATTAATTAACCACTCTGAAGTTACCTGGAGAAGAGTGAGGTGAGGTTAGGTTAGGTTAGGTTAGGTTAAGTCTCAAGTTAAAATAAGCTGGGGTGTCTAATCTTCATCTGATCTTTAATTTTACTCCTGAACTACTTCCCAGAACCAGCTCCCTCCTGCTCCCCGCCCCGCCCCGCCCCGTCTCGTCGGTAACTGCTACTGCCTCTACGCCCCATTACTAACGTCCCCTTCTCTTACAACAACCTTCCCGCCCCCTTCCATTACTCCTCCCCCTTCCCCCTCTCCTTGTACTGCCACCATTACCCCACACCCATTACTGTCCTTCCCCACCAAACTGCCACTTCCTAACCTATTGCCATTCCCCGCCCACCCCTCTACCACTCCCTGCCTCTCCCCAACCTACTGCCACTCCCTGCCTCTACCATTCGCTGCTCCTCCCCTCTACCACTCCCCGCACCACCTCCCCACTATCTACATGGGTGAGTGGTGAGGTGTGACAGGTGTGAGGTGTGACAGTCAGCTGGTGTGCCCGCTAGAATAAGTGTGCCGAGAATGTGTGAACTGCGAGGATATTAAAGCCGTGTGCACTGTACTGTCATACACACGTGAGATGAAGTGTCAGTCACATGCCCCGCTGGGAAGTGTTCCGTCTCATGCTGGAGGTGTCTAGGTGATTCTTCGTCTCAGAGAAAGTAATAATAATGGTTCACGAATACTAGAATAATTTATCTGAACTCCGAGTAAATATGATCTTCTATCGTCCCGTTTTTCCTTATTTTTTGACGTTTTTATTAATTTATTTTTATATACATAATGCTTACATAGTGTACGTCGAAGACTTCCTCCAGCTCCTGGGGTGAAGAGCGAACATTCTCCCTCTCTGTGTTGAGACGCTGGAACAAGTAGCTCGACGCTCGGGAGTCTCCCGGGGTTTCAGTAAGTCTGGAACCTAACTCATTCAGGATCTTGAGGGCCTTGGTGTCCCAGGCTCCCACAGGCTCTGAGCCTACTGTGGTAAAACAATATCCGTGGCTCAGGTTCCCGGACTTTGCTTCTTTCTGGTTTTCCCTTGAGCTTGATGCCCTCTCCCCCCTTCCCCTCTACCTACACTGTGGGGGAGGTAAGTCGGCGACAGGTTGGGAGCACATGTGTGGCCCCTGACCAGCTGTTTACCTCCTTCCAGGGGAGTAGAAGATTGTGTCTGTATGCTCGTTGTCAGATCTATACACCTGTGGTTTCCTATGTGCTGGACAGCCCGCACCTGTCAGATTCCTCTTGATGATGTCATTAAGTTCATTTTGTCTCAATGCCAACCCCCGGTGGCCTCACAGACAGGGCCGAGGGTACTTGTTGGTCATTGTGGCAGATACACCCGTCAACAGTGTGGAGAGCGGCCACAAGACAAACATCTACTCCAGTTCGGTGGTCTTGTGGGTTAAGGGGAGTGAAGGAGGAGTTTGTGGTGGTCATTGGAAAGTCTCCCCAGCAGGAGGAGCACTCACTGCCTGCAGACGACCTCTCTCCAGGTCATTTGGTGCCTCTTCAAGCATGTCTGAGGCAATCTTCTTCACGATGGGTTTGTCCCAGTGGGTTTGTTTGGTGTCCTTTGGGGGTCGTTGGTCCAGCTGCTTGGGATGTGATGGTCCCACTGAGTGACTGAATCCCTGAATTTTGTATTGTTTACTCCTGTGACCGTTCTGGTGTCCTGGTATAATATATATATATATATATATATATATATATATATATATATATATATATATATATATATATATATATATATATATATATAATATATATATATATATATATATATATATTTCATGAAAATCCACAATGAAAACGTGGATAAGATAAATCTTGATAAAATCACACGGGAAAATGGAAACAACGGAGTACCTTAGCTTTCGTCTTTATTTAAGACATCTTCAGAGGCAACTGTTGCCTCTGAAGATGTCTTGAATAAAGACGAAAGCTAAGGTACTCCGTTGTTTCCATTTTCCCGTGTGATTTTATCAAGATATATATATATATATATATATATATATATATATATATATATATATATTTCATTTTTAGTCCAATTAACACGCGGACTTTGAACATATAATCAACGACCTCACCAGCAAGGAATCGAACCCTCGACCTACTGGGTGGGACTAGGGAATGCTTACCGGCTAGGCCACAAGGACACTAAAAGCAGTTCTAGACTCTGTTATATTTCACACAAAGCCTGTTCATCGAGCTGATGGCGCCGTGAACCTCATTGGGAAACTGCCCGTGCCTCTTATGTGGTGTCAGTAGCATTTTACCGAATCCAGCTGGTATGAAACGCGAGGTACATATATATACTTCATTTTTAGTCCATTAACACGCGGACTTTGAACATATAATCAACGACCTCACCAGCAAGGAATCGAACCCTCGACCTACTGGGTGTGACTAGGGAACGCTTACCGGCTAGGCCACAAGGACACTAAAAGCGTTCTAGACTCTGTTATATTTCACACAAAGCCTGTTCATCGAGCTGATGGCGCCGTGAACCTCATTGGGAAACTGCCCGTGCCTCTTATGTGGTGTCAGTAGCATTTTACCGAATCCAGCTGGTATGAAACGCGAGGTACATATATATACTTCATTTTTAGTCCAATTAACACGCGGACTTTGAACATATAATCAACGACCTCACCAGCAAGGAATCGAACCCTCGACCTACTGGGTGGGACTAGGGAATGCTTACCGGCTAGGCCACAAGGACACTAAAAGCAGTTCTAGACTCTGTTATATTTCACACAAAGCCTGTTCATCGAGCTGATGGCGCCGTGAACCTCATTGGGAAACTGCCCGTGCCTCTTATGTGGTGTCAGTAGCATTTTACCGAATCCAGCTGGTATGAAACGCGAGGTACATATATACACTTCATTTTTAGTCCAATTAACACGCTGACTAAAAATGAAGTATATATATATGTACCTCGCGTTTCATACCAGCTGGATTCGGTAAAATGATACTGACACCACATAAGAGGCACGGGCAGTTTCCCAATGAGGTTCACGGCGCCATCAGCTCGATGAACAGGCTTTGTGTGAAATATAACAGAGTCTAGAACTGCTTTTAGTGTCCTTGTGGCCTAGCCAGTAAGCATTCCCTAGTCACACCCAGTAGGTCGAGGGTTCGATTCCTTGCTGGTGAGGTCGTTGATTATATGTTCAAAGTCCGCGTGTTAAATGGACTAAAAATGAAGTATATATATGTACCTCGCGTTTCATACCAGCTGGATTCGGTAAAATGCTACTGACACCACATAAGAGGCACGGGCAGTTTCCCAATGAGGTTCACGGCGCCATCAGCTCGATGAACAGGCTTTGTGTGAAATATAACAGAGTCTAGAACTGCTTTTAGTGTCCTTGTGGCCTAGCCGGTAAGCGTTCCCTAGTCACACCCAGTAGGTCGAGGGTTCGATTCCTTGCTGGTGAGGTCGTTGATTATATATATATATATCTATATATATATATATATATATATATATATATATATATATATATATAGAGCCCCTTTCACTAGTGCATTTACAGAGGCTCGTCAGGTTTCATGCATTGTGGCAGCGCTGTGTTTGTTTACATTTGACAGAAGGAAACTCGCTAAAATAAACACAATATGGCATCAAAGTAAAACAATATTAAAACAAATATCTCGATGTAATGATTTGTGGAATGTTTATATGAGGAACCCCTGTAAACGCACTAGTGAAGGGGCCTGTACTGTACATAAACATATATGAGCTGAGACATGTAGTACAATTGATTGGTAGATATTTCCCAGTGTTTCAGTAATACAACAACAGGTACTAGGCACCTCACCCTAGCACAACAACAGGTACTAGGCACCTCACCCTAGCACAACAACAGGTACTAGGCACCTCACCCTAGCACAACAACAGGTACTAGGCACCTCACCCTAGCACAACAACAGGTACTAGGCACCTCACCCAAGCACAACAGCTGCTCCGCCTCCAGGCTTTTCAATCCCAATCTTATAAACTTAAGCAACATTCTCCTTTTATATTTTGTTCTGCTCAAACATTCTTGAAATTGTTTCCTTACAAGTTCAATTTTGTTGGTAAGAAACAGATCGACAGTTTAGTTCTGTAACGCAATTTTCTGAGGTGATGGAAACTACCAGAGGTGTGTTGGGTGTCGCAGGTGTGAAGGTTAGTAAAGTGTATATGCGTGTAGAGGATACCAGGTGTACTGAGTGTATGTAACTACGAGTACACACACACACACACACACACACACACACACACACACACACACACACACACACCACAACCACACACACACACCCCACACCCACCCACACACACACACACACCTCAATAAAAATTACTCATCAAGCCAGTTCCAAGAAGCTGTATATTGAGTTACAACAGAATGCACAGCAGAAGCACAGCAGAGGCACAGCAGAGGCACAGCAGAGGCACAATAGAGGCACAGCATAAACAAGGTGCTGTTCCGGTAGGTTTTCACAGCGAGAGAGTTCTTTGTTAGTCGTAAGATTTATTTAAAGTTAGTTCTGAGAAGGTTATGCGCCCTATTGTATCATATAACACACACATATATCAAAGCTGTACTGTTTTTTGATGGTTGGGCGGTGAGGGAAGGGAGAGAGGGGGGGTGAGAGACAGAGAGAGTGAGGGGGTGAGGGAAGGGAGAGAGAGGGGGTGAGGGAGGGGAGAGAGAGGGGGTGAGGGAGGGTAGAGAGGGGGGTTGAGGGAGGTTGAGGGGGGTTGAGATAGAATTGGGAGGATTTGTCAGTCTTGTTACTATCGTCATCATCACCATCATCCTCATCATTGTCATCATCAGTATCATCATAACTACATAACTACCACCACTATCATCATAATCATCATCATCATTATCACTACATAATTACCACCACTATCATCATCATCATCATCATAACTACATAACTACCACCACTATCATCACCATAATCATCAAAGGCCATATATTGTATATATATGTATCAGACAAATTCAATTTCCTTTCCAAGCTAAACGATTTCGAGACAAATTTTATCACTGAAAATTATTAAACTAACTTCACTACTCACAAGAAGAACTTTAAAAAAAAGTATTATCCAATGAGAGTATTTGGTGTGTGTGTGTGTGTGTGTGTGTGTGTGTGTGTGTGTGTGTGTGTGTGTGTGTGTGTGTGTGTGTGTACATTATTCTCTTTACATTCTTCAAGATAAAACCATGAGATAAGATATACCGTCATGATAACTATAATAATAATACGATGCAATGATAACAGGTGACTTAATTCTCTTACGTAATGATAACCTGTGATAGTAGAACACAAAGATAATAAGAAGTATATTAATAACATGATATATCCTGACATACCGACAAGTAATGATATAACCCCCAATACTGATAACATGTACACTGTAATTATCAAGATATCAGGAGGTTTAAATACAGGTACAGATTTAAGTATTAGGTACAGGTGTGTAGAATCAATTACCGCAGGCACAGGTATATTATTTAAGTACAGGTATAAGATTTCAGGTATAACTAACAGGTAAAATACAACAACAATAAATTTAACAAAACAACGAAAGCTTTAACTTACAAATAAACAGATGCTTAATACAATACCTCTCCCCCCCCCAACGAAGGTACAGGAGTTACTATAAGGAAATTATCATCATTAAAGCAGGTAATTAAAGGTAATAATTAACATCAACAGTATCAGGTAGATGTTCTTCACCTTGATGTTGACCTTTGACCTAATCTTCTAAGGCTGACCTAAGTTACAAAACTACTGTACATGTTGAGGTGGTTGACTCCTATAGTATGTACAAGGTCAAGGGTGAGTGAGTGAGTGAGTGAGAGAGTGAGTGAGTGAGTGAGTGAGTGAGAGAGTGAGTGAGTGAGTGAGTGAGTGAGTGAGTGAGTAAAAACGAATATTTGTGGGAAACTATTAAGTCTTATGGATTTTTTCCTATGTGAGTTGACTGACTGACGAACAAAAACAAACAAATTAACTAACAAACAACAACAAATTCCTCCACAACAACAACAACTAACAACCATCTGCCTACAACAAGAGAAGAATAACAACAACACAGCAGTAATTTAGGGAGAGAGAGAGAGAGAGAGACTAAAGACAGAAGTGAGAAGATAAGATGTAATAAAGATGATGAATGAGACATGAAGAGAATAATAATACGATAATAATTTAGGAAGAAGGGAGTAAGGGAGATTAATAATGTAATTAAGGAGAGAGATAGAAGAAAAGGAAAGTGAATGAACGGAAAGATCATGAAGGAGATGAGAGGGAAAGAAGATAACAGCAGGAAGGAAAGAAGAAAGGAGGGTAACAAGAGGAAGGAAAAAAAGGAGGGTAATGAAGGAAGGAAGGAAGAATAGAAGGGTAATAAATGAAAGATGGAAGGAAGGTAGAAGAAAGGTAACAAGAAAAGGCAAGATAACAGTGGAAAGGAAGAGGAGGGTAATGAAAGAAGGAAGGTAATAAAAGAAGGAAGAAAGGAAGACGAGGAGGGTAACAGTGGGAAGGAAAAGGAAGGAAGGAAGGAAGGAAGGAAAGAAGAAAGAAAGAAAGAAAGAAAGAAAGAAAAAAGAGGGAAGGAAGGAAGGAAGGAAGCCTCAGGTGAAACTAACAACCCAGGGGAAATTTGCACATTATTGCCTCCTGTGGGCGCCACCTCCCAGATAAGTTCCTTCCAATTTACAAGCTTATCAGAGGGGAGGGGAAGAGGGGGAGGGGAGGGGGAGGGGAAGAGGAAAGGGAAAGATGGGAGGGGCTGAGAGGACGAAGGGAGGAGCTGAGTGGAAGAGGGGAGAGGCTGAGGCGAAGAGGGGAGGGGTGAGGGAAAGAGGGGAGGGGCTGAGGGGACGAGGGGAGGGGCTGAGGGGAAGGGCTGAGGTGGACAGAGGAGGAAGAAGGAGGGGCTGTGTGGAAGAGGGGAGGAAGAGTCGGGGGAAGGAGAGTGGAAGAGGGGCTCAGGGAAGGGGAAGACAAGTATAATGGAAGAGATGGATAAGGGGAGAGTTGAGGGGGTGGTGGTAGAGGTGAGGGAGGGAGAGGTTGGAGACGAGGGGAGGGGACGAGGAGAGGGGAGAGGGGAGGGGACGAGGAGAAGGGAGAGGGATGGATTGGGGAAAGGATAATGGATAGAGTAGAATGGGAGAGAAATGAAAGTGATAGGTAAGACTTACGTATGGGAGGGGAGGGGAGGTGTTAAGGAGTGAGGGTTAATGGGTGGTGAGGGGTGGTGCGAGGTGAGGGGTGGTGCGAGGTGAGGGGTGAGAGGAGGTAAGGGGTGAGGGGAAATGAGGGGCTCCAGCTGTGGAAGGGATTTAAGCACAAGGGAAGGGAGTAAAAATAGTAGCAGAGAGAGAGAGAGAGAGAGAGAGAGAGAGAGAGAGAGAGAGAGAGAGAGAGAAGTTACGAGTCTTGCTAAAAAAATAAAGAAGAAGAAGAAGGAATAAGAGAAAGAGAGAAAAAGAGAAGGTAAACACAGATGCTATTTGGACTACGGAGGAGGAGGAGGAGGAAAGGGAAGAGGAGGAGGAGGAGGCATGGAGGAGGAGGAGGAGGAGGATGGAGGCATGGAGGAGGAGGAGGAGGAGGAGGAGGAGGAGGAGGAGGAGGAGGAGGAGGAGGAGGAGGAGGAGGAGGAGGAAGGGGAAGATGAAGAGGAGGAAGAGGAAGAAGAAAAAGAAGTGCACGAGATAATGAAGATAAACAAATCACACAACCAAACAAATAAGACCCGGACGCAAAACAAAAAATAAATAAACGAAAACAAAAGAGAAATAAGAGAAAGAAAAGAACTAAAGAAGAATTAATTCACGAACGAAAGAAAGAAAAAAGTGCAAATTAGGAGGGCGGGTACGGAAGGGAATGTGGGAAATGGCATAGCAGAAATAATTGGGGAATGAGAAAAGAAACGCTAATTGGTGTGGCAAGGGTGAATGATGAGAGAGAGAGAGAGAGAGAGAGAGAGAGAGAGAGAGAGAGAGAGAGAGAGAGAGAGAGAGAGTGAAGAGAAAACGCCTTAAGAAATTCAAGTAAAATATCTGGGAGGAAATAAGATCGGGTTGACCTCCCTCTGAGACGGTCGACTGAGCAGGTAAGAGTGTGAGAGTGAGGGAGAGTGAGGGAGAGAGTGCGGGAGAGAGAGTGAGGGAGAGAGAGTGAGGGAGAGAGTGAGGGAGAGAGAGTGAGAGAGAGTGAGGGAGAGAGAGTGAGGGAGAGTGTCTGAGGGAGAGAGAGTGAGGGAGAGTGAGGGAGAGAGTGAGGGAGAGAGAGTGAGGGAGAGAGAGTGAGGGAGAGAGTGAGGGAGAGAGAGTGAGGGAGAGAGAGTGAGGGAGAGAGAGTGAGGGAGAGAGAGTGAGGGAGAGTGAGGGAGAGAGTGAGGGAGAGAGAGTGAGGGGGAGAGTGAGGGAGAGAGTGAGGGAGAGAGTGAGGGAGAGAGAGTGAGGGAGAGAGAGAGGGAGAGAGAGTGAGGGAGAGAGAGTGAGGGAGAGAGTGAGGGAGAGAGAGTGAGGGAGAGAGAGAGTGAGGGAGAGAGAGTGAGAGAGAGAGTGAGGGAGAGAGAGTGAGGGAGAGAGTGAGGGAGAGAGAGTGAGGGAGAGAGAGTGAGGGAGAGAGTGAGGGAGAGAGAGTGAGGGAGAGAGTGAGGGAGAGAGAGTGAGGGAGAGAGAGAGTCGGGAAGGAGAGTGAATAAATGAGAGTACTGGGGGAAAGGAGAAGACAATAACTAAAAATGTGGAGTAAGATATAGTGAAGATGGAAGAAGGAAAATGCAGATAAGAATAAGGAAATAAAGAAGGCGACTAGAGAGGTAGAAAATGAGTCACAACACACACCTGACGACTCATTAGGGGCATATAGTACACTGGAGACAGGTGCTCTTTCTGCAGTTGGGTCGACTTGGGGTGCCCAGCTCAGTCAGTGATTGGCTGTTGTAGTGTTGTACCCAAACCAATGAATTCGCTTGGCTGTTAACACCCAGTCAGAGAGAGAGAGAGAGAGAGAGAGAGAGAGAGAGAGCAATTAAGATTTAGAGAGAAAGGGGGAAGAAGGAGGGGAAAGGAGAAGAGATAAATGGATGTGAAGACAATGACTCAGAGAAGGATTACGGGAGGAAGGGAGGAAGGTGGAAGGTTTGTTTTAGAAATATGGGAGTGATCAGTCAAGGGGTTGGTTAACTGGCTGGCTGACTGAGTGGGTGGGTGGGTGGGTGGGTGGGGACGTCCTCACCCAACACCCTCAACACTTACCTTCATAAATTTACTCTAATGGCCGTCACGAGACAACATGCAAAACTATTAATATTAGTGAAAACTCTATATAACGGACTCCTTTCTCTCCATATAATCCGTTAAATGGGGAGCTTCACATACAACGGACACTCGATATAACGTACTTCTCTCTCCATATAATCCGTTAAATGGGGAGTTTCACATACAACGGACACTCGATATAACGTACTTCTCTCTCCATATAATCCGTTAAATGGGGAGTTTCACATACAACGGACACTCGCTAAAACGGACTTCTCTCTCCAAATAGTCCGTTAAAGAGAGGTTTAATAGTAGAGATCTTACGTTTATACCAACTTTTCAAATACTTTTTACTCTATATAATTTTTTTTATTTTTTTAAGTATTTACTATCAAGGTAAAAATTGTGGAATATTCAACACTACATTACGAACCTTTCATTATTGACAAACACATCCGTTATACTGATGTTTCGTATTACGTTAAGGTCCAGTGAAGCATTATACCGTATGTTGTGAATAACGAATGGGGAGGGGAGGGGAGGGGAAGGGAGGGGAAGGGAGGGGAGGGGGGAGGGGAGGGGAAAGTAGGGGAGTTAATTATTTTGGTCAGCCTCGTATGATAAAAATGCTAAATTAATTTACAGGTATACGGTTCTCTGTGTACACCTGTGTTAATTGTAGTGTAGTGTAGTGTAGTGTAGTGTAGTGTAGTGTAGTGTGGTATGGTGTAGAGTGGTATGGTGTAGTGTAGTGTGCCAGGTGTAGAGCAGGACCAACACACACTACACCCTCACCACCGTTCACAATATCTCCCCTCATACATCAAACAGGCCATCCCCCTCAGAGTACAATAACTGAGCCTTGGATTTATACGGCCAACATTTCCTCTCTAATGTACCAGCATCACCTTCCTATACGAGACGGTGTACCAATTACAACGGGCGTCAAATTATCCCATTAGCTTATTGGGAGCCGCCAGTATTGAGGTGAGGTGAGCCATTGACTAAAAGAAACGGCTGCATATTGGTGTATTAGGGATGGCTGGACCGCTTGCTACCACCCACCACCCACCCACCCACCACCCACCACCCACCGACCCACCACCCACCGACCCACCACCCACCCACCCACCCACGTACCCGATTTGATAAGGGAGGCATCTGAATTGACAAGTGGTAGTGGACAGTGGTGGTGATGGAGGGGGTAGTTGGAGGGGGAGGTGGTTGGAGGAGGAGGTGATTGGAAGGGAGGTGGTTGGAGGAGGAGGAGGTTGGAGGAGGAGGTGGTGGTTGGAGGGGGAGGAGGATGGAGGAGGAGGTGGTGGTTGGAGGGGGAGGAGGTTGGAGGAGAAGGAGGTAGTTGGAGGGGAAGGTGAATGGAGGGGGATGTGGTTGGATGAGGAGGTGGTTGGAGGAGGAGGGTGATTGGAGGAGGAGGTAATTCTCAATGATATATGGATGGCCTCGATACAGAACGTTTTGGCCCTTGTAGATGGGTCATATTTTATCTCTCATTGTCTCTCCCCTTGTGTGTGTGTGTGTGTGTGTGTGTGTGTGTGTGTGTGTGTGTGTGTGTGTAGAATGTTCTTTTTTTATTTATGGAAGGGCTGGTGATACATTGACAAGACGTTCACACACACACACACACACACACACACACACACACACACGACTACTCCCATATTTATGCAGGATGAAAGGTGGAAGGAAGAAGGAGGAGGGAAGGCATGAAAGGGAAGAGGAGGGGAAGAAAGGAGGTTGAAGATGACACTAGAGAAAGGGGAAGAAGACGAGAGCAGAAACACAAGCAAGGAAGAAGAGAGGAGGAGGAGGAGGAGGAGGAGGAGGAGGAGGAGGAGGAGGAGGATGTGTGAAAGAAGAATAGAAATAAGGAAGAAAGGAAGGAAGGAAGGAAGAAAGGAAGGAAGAAAGGAAGGAAGGAAAACAGGTGTAGAATACAGTCGTCTACAACTCAACATCTAGTACACAGGTATACTCAGGTATGTCTTGGCCCGAGAGGTTCACCTGACACCTGGCAACTGAGGAATATTAATGTGATTTTATTTATTTACTTTTTTCTCTTCTGTTTCTCTCTCTCTCTCTCTCTCTCTAAATCTCCATCGTTAATTCCTATCATTCTACCACTTCTTCACACTCACTCAGCCTCATAAAGCATTCTCGCGTGTTTATGAATCATCCTTTCCCTGGTATTATGCTGGTGCGTGTTCATGTGTGTGTGTGTGTGTGTGTGTGTGTGTGTGTGTGTGTGTGTGTGTGAAACAGCCGCCATTACCGGACTGAGCTTAATACGTAAGACACACACACACACACACACACACACACACAGACACACACACACACAGGAGGAACGTCTTTAACGACTTTCAGCTTCTCACCTCTCATTAAACTCAGGTGATTTTTCCTCATTGTATTTCATAGGTTAGGGTAGGTTAGGTTAGGTTAGGGTAGGTTAGGGTGGGTTAGGTTAGGTTAGGGTAGGTTAGGTTAGGGTAGGTTAGGCTAGGTTCGGTTAGGTTAAGGTTAGGTTAGGTTAGGTTAGGGTAGGTTAGGTTAGGGTAGGGTAGGTTAGGTTAGGTTAGGTTAGGTTAGGTTAGGTTAGGGTAGGGTAGGTTAGGTTAGGTTAAGGTTAGGTTAGGTTAGGTTTGGTTAGGTTAGTTGCATGAAGCCATTTGTCCAGTTTGTTTATGTCTCTACTGGAAACACAAACACTAACCCGACCATAACGAGGCACAATAACGTAGCCATAGTCGTATCATACAATTAAGATTAATTTACTATCGGGTGACAATCATTCCCATCACGTTAATGAGGAATTTTCATGTAAATACAGTGATTGGAGCCAATTGTACCGGGCAATTACGTAAAAACAACCTGAAAAACCGAACCATCGCGCGATAATGAGGACCACGCTGCTCTGGACCAGTTAAAATGTCCCAATAATTAGTTGTGTTTCAGTGTATTTCGTGCCCAGTAGAGTGTGACCGTTGATTAGTTGTGTAGGTGAACGGTCAGGCGCTGCGGTTATTATATAGTGATTATTACCTCTGTGTGTGTGTGTGTGTGTGCGATGCGGTCATATAGTTCTTTGTATCTGTATATCCTGCGGTCAAAAATCATTAGCACCTGAATATTCTGCGGTCAATTATATCCTGCGGTCAAGTATATCCTGCGGTCCTATAATAAAGTCATTCAATATCACGTGTTGAGAAAGGCAGCGTAGTGTGTTATAAAGATCACTTAGACAAAGTAAAGTTGTGAGACCATTTCCAGCCAACACACACACACACACACACACACACACACACACACACACGTACCAGGTGTTTATGACCCTCTAATACATCGTCTGGACTAATGTTATTGTCACGCCATTCCGACAGTCATCCGTACCTGAAGATAATATTAACTCTCACTTATTAAAAGAAAAAAGTACTAAAATATTTAAGTCATAAATTCACTACTAAAAATACAAAATGGTGGCTAAATTGCTCCAGAACTGTACTAATGGTGGCTAAATTGCTCCAGAACTGTACTAAAATTTCTAATTAAGTGTATTCTCTTATTGCATTGCTTCCCAAGTGTTATTCCCATTAATGAAGGCAGATGGACAATATGGCGTCGGAATCGTGCTGAGACTGTACCTAATGGAGCCACGAGTCTTATTATGTTACCTGAGATAATTAATGTAAGAATCTTGTGAGGGTTATCTTTTTTTTGTTTAGCTCGAAGTCTTCCGTCCACCTCAGTGTGATAATATGATTTTTAGTATCTTCCACGCTCATACACTCATGCCCTGGGGATACACTCACGTTTACGTTCAGATACTCACACTCACGGCTAGACACACTCACTCACTCACTCACTCACTCATTCACACTCCCGTCCAGACACACTCTCTCACCACCCCCCCCCACACACACACACTCACGGCTATACACACTCACTGACTCACACTCCAGCCCAGACGCCTTCTCACGCCCCCACACACACTTACATCCAGAAACACACACACTCACTTAAGCTTAGACACACATTCACGCCCACATAATCACGCCCGCACACACATTAACGTCCACTGCACTGCGCTTCAACAACCTTAGTCTCTAAGTGACTTCAACTTAACCTAACCTAACCCAATCAAAACTAAACAAACCTAACCTAACCCAACCTTTTAATCAAGCCTAACCTAACCTAACCTAACCTAACCTAACCTAACCTAACCCTCCCCCCCCACAAAAACACAAAATAAAAAACACGAAACAAATATTTTTTCCTCAACCATTCATCTCTAATATTAATGGGAGTAATACCAGCGGTTCCAATAACAATAAACATACACACACACACCACACACATACACACACACACACACTTCACCACAACCCAATCGTCAATAACAGACACCCAAACAAAACAGTCTTCACAAAACACAACAACAAATTCTCCTTCGCGTATTTCAAGTCATAGGAGGGAATTATTTCGTGGGAGAATTTTTCCACCACCCACCAAAAGTTTGTAATTGTTTTTGGGGGGAGAGAATTTGTGAGCGGTTAGAACACTGTTACAATCATATCTGTGTCACAAACTTGGTGGTATATTGACACGGGTAAACAAGTTGTGTGTTTGTAGTGTAACTGGCCGTGAACCTACCTGGTTTACGAATACACCCAGGTAGCGAACACACCTAGATAATGAATACATCTAGATAACGAACACAGCCAGATAGTGAATACACCCATTTAACAAACACAGTCAGATTAAGAACATACCCATATATTAAACACATCCAGCCAACGAACACACCCATACAACCAACACATCCAGCTAACGAACACACCCAGCCAACGAACACACCCAACCAACGAACACACCCATACAACGAACACACCCAGCCAACGAACACACCCAGGTAACGAACACACCCAGGTAACGAACACACCCAGCCAACGAACACACCCAGCCAACGAACACACCCAGGTAACGAACACACCCGTCCACACGCCTCTGCCTCGGGAGATAATCGCTACCAATGTACACCGCAGCATACAGCTTTTGTTGGGGAATTGTGTGAATATTACTCTGGTATACAGTGTGTTGGGGGAGGGGGAGGGAGAGGTGAGGAGGGGGGAAGAAGAGGGGGAAGAGGAGGAGGAGGAGGAGAACATGAGGGGGGGGGGTGTTAGGAGTACGTCTTGTGGGATGAGGAGGAGAAGGAAGCACAGGACGAAGTAGGAGAGAGAGAGAGAGAGAGAGAAGAGAGAGAGAGAGAGAGAGAGAGAGAGATAAAAACCACAGACCATTTAATCACGAGAAAATAAATGGAGTTCCTTTTTTGTTGTAATGGTTAAAATAAATGGACTTATTTTTTATGTGGGTTACAACATTACACCAACAAATGCATTCACTATTTACATTAATATTTTGACATTGATGGAGAGACTTGACTCGTGTGTATGTGTATGTGTGTGTGTGTAAATAGATTAAACTATCCAATTATTCATTACTTAAACCCAAAGTTGTTTTGATTTGAAGAATACAAAAAAACAACAACAACAAATAAATAATCACACTAAACAACTAAAAAATTACTTGATAAATTAGTAAACAAAACTGATAATGTTAATTTTATGAAGAAACTCGTAACGAAAAATTCCACTCACGTTACATTAGGATTAGACACTACATAACACGACTGAGCGGCCCTGATATGACCTCTGATCCTCTTATCGTTCACAACACCGCGTTTATACTTTGTTTCATCATAAAGTTTCATTCACTTATACTTTGTAATGTTGTGGTTGGGTGGTCATTATCCTCTTATTTTGCCTTTATGGGTTTATGGGATTAATTCTCGTTTGGTTTAGGTTTAAGTTTTATTTCGTATTAGATGTTAAAAGATGTGGTATTGTAAATTTCTGACGTTTATGTACACACACGCATATATCGACACACACACACACAGGGAGTCACATTATGATGGAAACTTGAATCTTTTAATCAAACAGTGTTGAAAATCATCATCATCATCATCATCATCATCATCATCATCATTATCATCATCATCATCATCATCATCATCCTCTCACTGTCACACACCTTTATAAATGGTTTTAATTAACCTGTCACTGCCAACAGTAGGTATTACAGTAGAGTACAGTATAAATCCAGCAATCACCACTGCCTCTCTCTCCTCTCCCTGTTGCTGTATACTACCATACTTTATCATGCTACCATACCATTATACTACCATACCATCATACTACCATACCATCATACTACCATACCATCATACTACCATACCAACATACTACCATACCATCATACTACCATACCATCATACTACCATACCATCATACTACCATACCATCATACTACCATACCATCATACTACCATACCATCATACTACCATACCATCATACTACCATACCATCATACTACCATACCATCATACTACCATACCATCATACTACCATACCATCATACTACCATACCATCATACTACCATACCATCATACTACCATACCATCATACTACCATACCATCATACTCCCTCTAATGACCACAGCTAACAAGAACATTACAAATACCTTACGACAAAAACAAAAACATTTCAATAAGATCTTAAAATTGTGTGAATCTCTCAAACAAATACTCGATTCTCTTTTTGTTTTACACACATCAACAAAAACAAAACACAAACAAAATTGTTAAATAACACATACGTCAATACAGGTACTTGATACAGGTAAGAGGTCTGATTGCGCTAAGGTAATTAATGCCTGTATGAATCACTGTTCTCCATCCCATCAGAGTGAGTCCATAAGTCACTCACTATGTTACCATCACTCGAGTGCATTAACGCTCTCAGTACTTGTCTTTATTGTACACAGAGGGTCATTAGCTTAGTTAGGGGTGGGGGTGTGGCTGGGAAGGGGAGGGGGAAGGTGTGTGTAGGTGGGGAGGGGAATAGAGGGAGGGGGCAGGGAGGGGAGGAGGGCAGAAGCTTGACACACACACACTCTATATAGGGGGGATAATCTTCAGGTGAAATAAACTAGGTTACTTAATATCCAGGTAAATAATCATCTGTGGTAATTACTCCTCAGGGGATCAGGTAGACCATTATGCATGAGGTAAACTGAATTAAAAAGCCACTTAGTCCTAATTAGCATACCATGTTATCAGAATTATAAATATAATAAAAAATACAATTAAAAAGAGCTAATTAAGTCTGTTACATCAAATTAAGATAACTAACTTTTGATAATTCATCATTATTACTCTTCAGCATTATCAGTAATTAGAAATACGTCTTTTAAAACAACAAACACACAGACACTCATTAGCGCTACACACGGTATTATTACAAAAGTGGTATAAATTTATTACCCAAAACCTTAAATACGTCTCGGTAATTCCACATTGAATAAACCGCAGTGCAGATCTCTTCAGGATTGTATTTATTTATTTATTATTCTTTGGGGGGAAGGGGGAAGACGGAGGGGGGGGTAAGGAGGGGGAAGGAGGGGGAGGAAGGGGGAAGGAGGGGGGGAGGGGGGGGAGGAACTTAATCTATTTTGACAGCACTTAGGCAGCGGGATACAGAAATACAGTAATGTGGTTTATGTATTTCTCTGTAGCGATTGACGGGAGATAGGTGACGGCACGTTCTGGGAGGTAGTGAGGTAGGGAGGTCGGGAGGTCGTGAGGTCGTGAGGTCGTTATTATTACTGATTTTAGAAGCGATAATAGAAAAATAATGGGAATAATTAACGTAAAATATGTGAGATAAAGAGAGAAAAATGAGTAAAGTGAAGAATCAGAATAAAGACGTAATTGGGGACAGAAATGGGTAAGGTGTTCCCTCCACACAGCTGTTCCCTCCACACAGCTGTTCCCTCCATACAGCTGTTCCTTCCTTACAGCTGTTCCCTCCACACAGCTGTTCCCTCCACACAACTGTTCCCTCCACACAGCTGCTCCCTCCACACAACTGTTCCCTCCACACAGCTGTTCCTTCCTTACAGCTATTCCCTCCACACAGCTGTTCCCTCCATACAGCTGTTCCCTCCACACAGCTGTTCCCTCCACACAGCTGTTCCCTCCACACAGTTCATATAAGACCAGCACGTAGCACCCTCTTCATAAACACAACCTTTACCCCTTGTGTGTGTGTAGGTATGAAAGTTTTTGTCTGTCTGTCTGTATGTATGTAAAGCAAGTATGTATGTATGTATGTATGTAAAGCATGTATGTATGTATGTATGTATGTAAAGCATGTATGTATGTATGTATGTATGTATGTATGTAAAGCATGTATGTATGTATGTATGTATGTATGTATGTAAAGCATGTATGTATGTATGTATGTATGTAAAGCATGTATGTATGTATGTATGTATGTATGTATGTATGTATGTATGTATGTAAAGCATGTATGTATGTATGTATGTATGTATGTATGTATGTAAAGCATGTATGTATGTATGTATGTATGTAAAGCATGTATGTATGTATGTATGTATGTATGTATGTATGTATGTATGTATGTATGTAAGCATGTATGTATATTATGGAGGGCAATATCAAGTTCAAAATACGTGTTACCAGAGAGATTATGTAAATGTTTGCTTCCTGTTGGTCAAATATACAATGTTGTGGCCCCAGTGACTCTCAGCCTTAGGTACAGGGAACATTATTTATCATTCCGTGTTGTATCTGAATATCCAATGAGGTTAAGAAAATGGAAAATGTTTTGGGTTAGAGAAGTGATACGTGTGTGGGGATGTATGTATGTATGTATGTATGTATGTATGTATGTATGTATGTATGTATGTATGTATGTATGGATGTATGTATGGATGGATGTATGTATGGATGGATGTATGTATGTATGTATGTATGTATGTATGTATGTATGTAGCCTGTGTCTATGTGTATGTGTGAGTGTATTTCCTATCCTAGAATTCCACCAAATTTATTACATAATTGCAGAGGATTATTATCATTACTATTTACGAATCCAATATATATTATAAATAGATAAGACTCCTCAGAGCTCTTCCACACACACACACACACACACACACACACACACACACACACACACACACACAAAACAATATCCCAACAAGTAAACAGATGAAAACAGGTAAACAGAAAAGCTTCCATGGATGACGGACCAAGACAATATTATACTGGGGAGATATTATGTATTATAACTATAGCTCTATTGGTTTATTTACTTTCATCAACTGTGAACAATATATCTTCCTCGTGACGGATAAGTGACGGAGAAAGTGACTAGAAGTGACGGAGAAGTGACTAGAAGTGACGGAGAAGAGACGGAGAAGTGACAGACAAACGAACATCCTCTTGCAGTGATCTATATATTACTCTTCCATCTATGACTTAAAAAATATAGAAGGTATTAACAGTCATTGCAAATCATCAGAAACTTCAATAACATAATTAAAACAATCACAAGAAGCAAAACAAATAAATAAAATACCTGTAGTAATTAACATCAATAACCTTTACATAATTGGTGTTAATTAGCCACCTTACCTGATGTATATGTATACAGGGTGGTTCAACATCTTTTATCCACAACGAAGGTATTTTCTCTACCTGTAAACCGACTTATGCGTCACCCTGTTTAAGCTTCGATCGATGTAATAATGGCTCGGCGGCGAGGCTGAGGCAGCGATCCTCGAAATAATTCACACATTTCTATAAACATTTTGTAAACAAACAGAATAAGAGAGAGAGATTGGTTCTAAAGCCTCGACGACCTTAGTGAGAGGAGTGTGTAAAACAACAACAACAACAACAACAACAACAACAACAATAATAATAATAATAATAATAATAACAATAACAATAATAATAAAAATAATGACAATAATAATAACAACAATAATTAAAACAATAAAAAAATATAAAAATAACAACAAAAACAATAATAAAAACAATAACAACAACCCCACAACCTCCTCCTACAACATTGCAACAACAACCTCCAACATCACCACAACAACAACCTCCAACATCACCACAACAACAACCTCCAACATCACCACAACAACAACCTCCAACATCACCACAACAACAACCTCCAACATCACCACAACAACAACCTCCAACATCACCACAACAACAACCTCCAACATCACCACAACAACAACCTCCAACATCACCACAACAACAACCTCCAACATCACCACAACAACAACCTCCAACATCACCACAACAACCTCCAACATCACCACAACAACAACCTCCAACATCACCACAACAACCTCCAACATCACCACAACAACAACCTCCAACATCACCGCAACAACAACCTCCAACATCACCACAACACCAACAACAACAACCTCCTCCTACAACACCACCACCTTACTCACATCTTCAGGGTCAATACCACTTCATCATCATCTCACCTGCCTTCTTTAATTAAGGGCCCAAATTACCCTCTGTACACCTGGATAAATCCCGTTATCTCTGTTATCTAAGCTTTTCCCTCCTCTTACCTCTTTGATGCCAAGCTGTTTCATTTTTCTCTCTCTCTCGTCAAGGCAGGCAGGTACATGGGCCATTTCCTTGTATATAAGCTTACTATGTCCTCACTTTCAAGCTTACTGTGTCCTCACTCTCAAGCTTACTATGTCCTCACTTTCTCACTCTCAAGCTTACTATGTCCTCACTTTTCCACTCTCAAGCTTACTATGTCCTCACTTTCTCACTCTCAAGCTTACGTGTCCTCATCTTCAAGCTTACATGTCCTCACCTTCAAGCTTACATGTCCTCACATGCCTTCACCTTCAAGCTTACATGTCCTCACATGCCTTCACCTTCAAGCTTACATGTCCTCACCTCAAGCTTACATATCCTCGCCTTCAAGATTACATGTCCTCACCTTCAAGCTTACATGTCCTCACCTTCAAGCTTACATGTCCCCACCTTCAAGCATACATGTCCTCACCTTCAAGCTTACATGTTCCCACCTTCAAGCATACATGTCCTCACCTTCAGGCTTACATGTCCTGACACTCAAGCTTACATGACCTCACCTTTAAGCTTACATGTCCTCAATTTCTCACTCTCAAGCTTACTTGCCCTCACCTTCAAGCTTACATGTCTTCACTCTCAAGCTTACATGTCCTGACTCTCAAGCTGACAATGTAAACAAGCGTTTCCCCCCCGACAGACACAGATCTCTTGCGTCAAAACGATGATGAATAAATTTGAAGGAATGAAAATATCTTGGCGTTATTCTTTCTTCTTTCTTGTTCTTTCTCTTTTTTTTTGCTTTGTTTTTGTTCTTCTTGATTGTTACCAGTTCTTCTTCTCCCTCTACCTTTCTTCTTTTGGCCTTTCTTCTTCGTTCTTAAATATTCTTCTTCTTTTATCTTCCGTGTCTGAATCCGTGTCTGAATCCGCCCGAATCCGTGTCTGAATCCGTGTCTGAATCCGCCCCAAATCCGTCTCTGAACCCTTCGAAATTTCTCTCTGTCAGATTGTGCGACGCGTCTTCTCAGGTTGTAATTGCACATTCACCTGATTAATTTGTCTCTTTCACAGGTAAGTTCCAATACCTTATTTTAAAACACCTTTCCTTTTATAAATTACAGAGAGGTGAACGTGTCTAGCCTAAAAAGAAGAGAATGGGGGGAGGGGAGGGAAGGAGTGGAGAGGAGAAAGGGGGTAAGGGGAGGGGAGGGGAGGGGAAGGGGGGATATCTACGGTAGTCTATCCCCGTCAGAGATACAGTATAAACAGTGTCACTCAGAGTAATAACCCCATTTTAGTTATTGGAGAATGTGTCCTTATGTCTCTCAGTCATAACACACACACACACACACACACATACACACACACAAACACACACACACACACACACACACACAGTTAGGGTAGCTTAGGTTTGTGTTGTGTTGTGTTGTATTAGGTTAGGTTAGGTTAGGTTAGGTTAGGTTTGGTTTGAAAAATGTCTCCAATAATCATGGTAAGAAATTGAGTTGCAGTCGAGCCAGTCTCCACTCTTATTCTTTGACACTTCCAAATGACTTAAAGCTTCAGTGGCATCGATGCCTCGCCTGAACATATTTCGCTATTATACTTTACATTATATTACAAATGTCTTAACATAACTACAAATACACCCTACCTTTTATTATCATCGCCTTAAAAACAAAACTGGGTTGGGTTGGGCTGGTTGGGTTTGGTTGGTAGTTTACGCATAATGCTGATGGCTTTTCAATACAATGATAACTGACGCAAACCCAAACTGTAGTTATAAATAAAAATAAAATAAAAATAATAATAATCTTCAGGTGTTCGTTTAAGGTAGTTCTGTCTTGGGCTAATTAACCTGTCATTACTGGTCATTCACAGGTAAACAGGTGCATCAGTAACACCAAACAGAGCTGCACAGTCACAGGAGTAGCAACTCAAATTACACTTACAAATAACAACAAGTTCACTGAATTGGTTAATACGAATTTTACCTCTGATCATGACCTTTGACCTGACCTTGATGCTGTGACCTCGACCTTGTTGCTTTGACCTTGACTACTGCATCACCTCTACAACACCAGTATTGTACCACTATCACGATTACTAACGCCACTATTACACCACCATTATCACCACTACAGCACCACAACTATCACCACTCTTTGCACCAACTATGACCATTATTGCCACACCACTACATCACTATTCAACACCACCACAACTATCACCACTCTTTGCACCAACTATGACCATTATTGCCACACCACTACATCACTATTCAACACCACCACTACACCAATATTGTGCCCCTATCACCACTACTACCACACCAGTACACCACCACAATCACTACAATACCACAGCACTACCACCACAACACCACTATTGCACCACTACTACGCCATCACCACCACAACACCACTATTGCACCACTACTACGCCATTACCACCACCACCACTTTAGACAGACTCCGGTCCGTTTCAGCCTCGCCTCACTTAATGGCAATAAACAGTCGTCAAAGTTGGTGATAATTAATCCATTTGGTTCACAGCGGCGAGGATCTCCCTTCTCCTGTTGCCTATCTCTCTCCCTCCCTCCTTCCCTCCCTCCCTCCCTTCCTATCTTCCTTCCCTCTTTCTCTCCTTCCTTTCCTTCTTTATTTTCTCTCCCTCCCTTCTCGCTTTCTCTCCCTCCCTTCCTTCTCTCCCTCTGTCCGTCCTTCCTATTGTCCCTTCCTCTTTCTCTCCCTCTCTTTCTCCTTCTCTACCTCCCTTTCTCTTTCCCTCCCTCCCTCCCTCCTCTCCCTTTGTCTGTCCCTTCTCTCTTTCTCTCCCTCCCTTCCTCCTTCTCCTCTGTGTCTTTCTTCCATACTCATTTACTTCCCTTTTTCTTCCTTTCTTCCTAAGTCCTTCCTTTTCTCCTTCCCTTGATTTTTTTCGTTTATTCTTCTCTCTGACTTCCTTCCCTCCATCCTCCTTCTCTCTGACTTCTTTCCCTCCATCCTCCTTCTCTCTGACTTCTTTCCCTCCATCCTCCTTCTCTTTGACTTCTTTCCCTCCATCCTCCTTCTCTCTGACTTCCTTCCCTCCATCCTCCTTCTCTTTGACTTCTTTCCCTCCATCCTCCTTCTCTCTGACTTCCTTCCCTCCATCCTCCTTCTCTTTGACTTCTTTCCCTCCATCCTCCTTCTCTCTGACTTCCTTCCCACCATCCTCCTTCTCTTTGACTTCTTTCCCTCCATTCTCCTTCTCTCTGACTTCCTTCCCTCCATCCTCCTTCTCTCGACTTCTTTCCCTCCATCCTCCTTCTCTCTGACTTCCTTCCCTCCATCCTCCTTCTCTCGACTTTTTCTCTGTCTCCTTCTCTCTCTCCTTCCTTCTCTCCATCCTCCTTCTCTCGACTTTCTCTCTGTCTCCTTCTCTCTCTCAATCTTCTATCCTCATATTTTCTTCCCCTTCAATTACCATTTCCATTCTCACTCATCTCCATCTCACTCCTCAGTTCTCTTCTCTCATTATCTCTCTCTATCTCACCTGCCACCTGATGTCCCCACACCTGAGGAGATACTAATTAACGGGTCGATTCCTTTTGTAGCGTGTCAGTTTCTTTGTCTTTCTTGTATTTGGTTAGGTGGAGGTGGTGTGTGTGTGTGTGTGTGTGTGTGTGTGTGTGTGTGTGTGTGAGTTAGGTTAGGTTAGCTTAGCACATAATTAAACTAAACAAAACACTGCATAACCTTAGATTAACACACACACACACACACACACACACACACACACACACACACACACACACACACACACACACACTCACTTCCCACCCACACCCACCCTGGTTCCAGCGTGATGGGAATACATTACTAAATCGTGTTCATTTTTCTTTTCAATTTGTTCCTTGATATATAACGAGTTGATGGTGGTAGGTGGGTAGAGTTGATGGTTGTAGGTGGGTAGAGAGTTGATGGTGGTAGGTGGATAGAGAGTTGATGGTGGTAGGTGGGTAGTGTTGATGGTGGTAGGTGGGTAGTGTTGATGGTGGTAGGTGGGTAGAGAGTTGATGGTGGTAGGTGGGTAGTGTTGATGGTGGTAGGTGGGTAGAGTTGATGGTGGTAGGTGGGTAGAATTGATGGTGGTAGGTGGGTAGAGTTGATGGTGGTAGGTGGGTAGAGAGTTGATGGTAGTAGATGGAGTTGATGGTGTTTACAAATTGAGTTTATATTTTCGGTATTTGTTATGACAAGGTAAACAAAAACAAATGCTCTAGTTCCGGGTATCGTTATGGTTCGTTGGTGAAGTCGATGTTTCATAACCTGGATTTATATATCTTGTTACTCATCTCACTCACTCTCTATCTATCTGTCTATCTATCTATCTTCTCTACCTCACGCCTCTCTCTCTCTCTCTCTCTCTCTCTCTCTCTCTCTCTCTCTCTCTCTCTCTCTCTCTCCAGCCACCCTCACCTGCAGTACTACACCTAAATTACTGTATATTCAACCCAATCTTCCGTCTCCCTCCCTTTACAAAATTTGATCTGAATCTAAACGTTCTATCAATGACACAACTCACACTCCATCACACTTCCTTCCCTCCTTCATTTCTTCATTCCTTCCTCTTATTTCTTTCTTTTCTCCTTCCTTCATTTCCTTCTTTCTTTCTTTCTTTCTTCCTTCATTCCTCTTCTTCCTTCATTCACTATTTCCTTCTTTATTTCTTACCCTATTCCTTTTACTATTTATTCCAACCATTCACTATTTTATCTTAATTTATCTAGCCCTCACACTACCACCCTTCCTTCCTTCCTTCCTCTTCTTTCTTTCTTCTCTCCATTCACTATTTATTACTGCATATATATACATAATCGTTTAAGTCTTTCCCTCTCTTTATTCTCCTTCTTTCATCTTCTTCCCTTCGTTTATTCATCCATTATACATGTAATTCATTATGCACGCTAACCAAACCTAACTTAACCTAACCAAACCTTAACCTCCAGGTGTTTTAAATTACGTACTGTATTATGAAGAATAATTTAAACTTCAGGTAAAATAAATATAAGACTTGATGAAACTTATATGTGCTAAGGGGGGAAAATATTTGCCTAACTTAGCGGGATTTAAGTGAAAGAAAAATTAAATTGGAAACCTTAGCAATGATGAAAAACCTGAAATAGTCTCTCATTATTTTGGTGAAAGTTCTGAGCTGATGAGGAACCGAGACGAAGAAAGAGAGGAGGAGGAGGAGGAGGAGGAGGAGGAGAAGAAGAAGAAGAACAAGGAAGACGATAAATAACATCATAAAACTACATAAAAATAAAATAATTAACCAAACTATAGTAATTACCTTCCCCTCCAAAATGTCATGTAATTAATTAATATATTCATCACTTAATTACACAAGGTTGGGTTAGGTCAGGTTAGGTTAGGTTAGGTTAGGTTAGGTTAGGTTAGGTTAGGTCAGGTTAGGTTGGTTAGGTTAGGTTAGGTTAGGTTGGTTAGGTTGGTTAGGTTAGGTTGGTTAGGTTAGGTTAGGTTAGAGAGGCAGCAGTATACGCAGGTACAGCCGAGCCACACACCTCAACACAATAACAAGAGTTCAGAAGGTTCGACACCCAACCCGGAAATATAACACTGGTGGAATCCTTTAATGTGAGGGCGAGTGTGATCGTCTTTTTCTGTGTTTTACTTTGTATTTATCGGCTCACATGACTATTAGGCACCCTAGATTATATTGCCTGAAGATCAATTGTACCCTAATGCTAACCTAACCTAACCTAACCTAACCTAACCTAACCTAACCTAACGCTATGCTAATCTTTCGTAATCTAACTTTAATCTAATCTATATGTCATAACCTGGAATATACACAAGTGCTGGGCTTGAATTCTGACAGAGGTGGGCAGGGAACAGATAAACAGACAGATAGACAGACACACAGACAGAGACAGACATACACAAACATACAGACAGACAGACAGACAGACAGTGTAATATCCTGATGACAGCACAAACACGCACACACCAATACTCAATTAACATAACATGAGATGAAGTAATGAGGCGGTAATTAAGTAGGAACTAACCTGGTCCCCTCTATACTGTACATCACTATTGGTACTTATATTACTCTAAAGTGCGTCCTCTGTCGGGTTGGATGGATATATGAGAGTTAGGGGTTGGGTGTAATTGGGACGGCACAGTATTAGCTAATAGGCCCGCTGCAGTTTCCTCCATTCTTATGTTCTTATGCATAATCAATCTCTCTCTCTCTCTCTCTCTCTCTCTCTCTCTCTCTCTCTCTCTCTCTCTCTCTCTCCACCAATGCAATCTCAGTCAAGGAAGACAAACAGACAGGTAATTTAGAGAGAGAGAGAGAGAGAGAGAGAGAGAGAGAGAGAGAGAGAGAGAGAGAGAGAGAGAGAGTCACCACCTCCCTCCTTCCTCCTCTCTTCCACCACAACAGACACTCTCAGGAACGTCTATATCAACACCTCCCTGCAGAAGATCTTGTAGAGGCGCACACACACACACACACACACACACACACACACACACACACACACACACACACACACACACACACACACACACCACATCACAATCTTACACTCAACACATCACCGAGCACATCCCAGAGGTAGAAAAATATATCTTTTGTCTCACCTTTGCACAAGGCTTACACTACCCAATCCAGGTAATCTTCACAAATCCCAGAGCCACTAATCCTCTCCTCATGCCTCGTCACTATAGTGTTTGTTGGAGGCGTGTGTTGTCGCCCTCCTCCAGCATACTCCAACAAAGCTCTAAGGCCCTGATCTATCTCCATCACTCTCTCCCCCTACCATTCAATCTCCACCAGAAGAATCCTCTCAGTTTGAAGGATCAGCTTACAAACTCACTCTTGATCCTCCATTCAGCTTCAGATATAGAGCTTCACTACATTCAAAGCTTCGTTCTGTTGTGTATCGAAATATTCTTCTTCCTCCCAGACGCAACATATTGTCTTCGCTTCACACCGCCACTTTTAAAGAGGTTCTGTACTCTAGTTGTCCACAGTTACGTTACTTTAACTTTCTGCTGCTGGTGACTTTGGGTAATACTTTGTTCTTACTTTACTTCTCAATATTCCAGAAACATTCCACAGAAAGTTTGGGGGTTCAGACATCTCACGTAATGTAACCTTGATGTGAGCTTAAATTTGTCTATTTTCTGGTTATAGTATCACTCAAGAGAGAGAGAGAGAGAGAGAGAGAGAGAGAGAGAGCTATTTAAGGTGTGAAAATTACTTCCTGTTTCTTAGTTATTAATCATTACCAGCCATGTAGTGTATTCACCAACCCGACAGAGGACGCACTTAAGAGTAATAAAACAACATAAGTATACCAATAGTGATGTACAGTAGAGAGGGGACCAGGTTGATTCCTACTTAATTACCGCTTCAGACGTAGAGTGAGGGGCGATATGATAGAGGTGTATAAATGGAAGGCAGGGCTAAACAAAGGGGACATAACAAAGGTACTCAAACTATCCAACCAGGAGCGAACTCGTAACAATGGTTTTAAATTAGACAAATTTAGATTTAGGCGCGAGGTAGGTAAACATTGGTTTGGGAATAGAGTAGTGGACGAGTGGAACAAGTTACCAAACATCATCATTAACTCGAATACGCTGGATAGCTTCAACATTAGGTTGGATAGATATATGAGCAATAGAGGTTGGGTGTAAATGGGACTGCCCAGTATGGGCCAATAGGCCCCGCTGCAGTTTCCTCCATTCTTACGTTCTTATGTTCATCACCTACTCTCACCTGTTGTCTTCAAGTCATCAAACCATCGATAAACATTAAACTAAACAAAGATAAATAAGAGTTGTTTTATAATGTTGTTTCATATATCATAATGCAGATAAAACAACATCAATAACAATAACATTAACAACTTCAACAACAATAACAATCCAACTGTGTGTTTGTCTGGTCAAGTCATTCCATTTATTGCCCTGTCATTCCCTTCTTCTTCCTCTTCCTCACTCTCACACCAATGAAAGAAATCTATCATGATCTTGTTTACCAACACCTGATACACTGTCACACACTATGGGGGGCCTCTGGCTCTTCAAAAACACAATCTCTGGTTACTGCACAAAAGAGAGTTGTATTTGAAAAAAAAAGCGGATCACACAAACTTAAGGCACCCAGAGCTACTAAGACCACCCCCCATGCGCTCCTCTCAGTCCCAGACCTCCATAAAATATCACGGTGTGAAGGTGTGGATCAACTTACCCCCACCCATCCCAGCAGACTACGCTCCCTTCCTTTAAATCATCTCTTAAAAAATATTTATTGTCTAAGTATTAATATTTCTTGTAACACCTACTACATTTACAGTACCTGCGTTTATTGTACCATAATTGCCAACTAGACATAATGCTGACAGCTTTGTCCTCTTGTTCAACCTTATTACTGTACAATCCATGTCGTACTGCTCCCCCATTATACTTATGTTTTTCAATTCCTCTGTAATTTATGTATATACTTATAATATAAAAAACTAAAACAAATAAAATAATAAATAAATAAAACAAATAAATATTGAAGTGATAACCGTGGTAACATTATGAGATGTACGTATTACCACCATGCTATTGTACTATTCCAGATGATACTAAATGTTACATAATACTTCCTTGAGATAAATGTATAGTATATATCAGGTGCCTAAAAGAGAGCTCAGGTTCTCAACTAGCTCAGCCGTGTTAATATTGTTATTATTATCCACTCTGTATCTGTGTTTTACTGGCTAAATAAACTGTTTCAATTCAATTCCTCCTCCTCTCCTTCTTCTGCCCTTCATTCTCCTCCATCAATACCACATCATCCCCTTCCTCATTTTCCTCTACTCAACATTCGCTTCCTCTTCCTTCTCTTCTGCCTCCCCTTCCACCAACACCTCCTCATACCTTTCCTCCTCCTCTCCTTCCCTTCCTCCACCACCAACCCCACCCTACCCCCCCCCTCCTTATCTCACCTTGAAAGCAGTAACCACCTATCAACAGAGAGAGAGAGAGAGAGAGAGAGAGAGAGAGAGAGAGAGAGAGAGAGAGAGAGAGAGGGAGTATAGAATGAGATGTAAAGGGAGACAGAGAGAAAAAAGAGAGAAATGAGAGAAAGGGAGACAGAAAGAGAGACACCTTCCTAGCCATGGTACCTTACAACTCTCACCTGTAAAAACCCAAATAATGACCACAGGTAAATAAAAGTCAATTATACAGGTAAACAGATCACTGACACTGACCATCAATCTCTTATTAATATCAAATACTCAAGTTTCATTCTCCTCATGTTGTCTAGTTCCCACTATTCCTGTATGGGTTAGGTTAGGTTAGGTTAGGTTAGGTCATCATATCGCTAGGAACAGTTTTTTAATAGGTCACGTGCCTAAAGTTTAATTGAATATGTCGTAGGATTTTTTTCATTCGGTTGAATCAGTCAGAGGATTAAGGAGTAATTTTCACCTGTATATCAGTAGGTTATATTCTCTTTGGTGTTAATATATACTGTACACCTGTTTTAGTAGGTTAATTATTACAGGTGAGGTTGGATATCTCACCTGGGCACGTGACGTCATCTTCAGGTAGTGGTTATGGAGGGCGTGGAAGTGGGTGGACCACAACCTTGTCTAACCTAACCTGACCTGACCTGACCTAACCTAACCCCAAAGATGCACATTTTGTTTATCTTAACTTCGTCAAAAACAAACCTGGGTGGGGAGGAGCCTGTATGTGTGTGTGTGTAATAATAATAATAATAATTAACGGTTTATTGAAAGAGCTTGGCAGCCAGAAGGCTGAAAATATACAGTTACATATTTGGGTGTGGTTTAACAGATTACGAATAATTACAAGTATACGTTGCACAAGTAGACATATATACTTAGACTGGGGAACACCTGGCAACACTGTTCCACCTCCCCATAGTGACAGTGTTACAGTATTACAAGTTATTGATATTTTTCAATGGTTAGGGCTGGGCTGTTCTTATAGCGATCAGTTCGTGCACGTATGGGCTGGATGCGGTTGTGGTGTCGAACAGCAATTCTCGGACGTGTGTGTGTGTGTGTGTGTGTGTGTGTGTGTGTGTGTGTGTGTGTATATGGTGTTGCAAAGGGTAAACTCATCACTCTCATTTCCCCCCACCCACCACCAGGTCATCACACCCTCACCTCACCTCACCTGACAACTCATTACCCAACTCATTAACTGATAAGGACCATTAAACTCCATAACTCCTTCCCTAATACTTCATCATCGCTCTCGCCTTCATTACCGTCGATTTTTTTTCCACACCCACGATTTCTTCCTCATTTCCCTTATTCCTTGGTTAACTCTTCATCTCATTTCCAAAAAGTTTACTTGTAGGTTAACCCCTGATTAGGTTAACCCATGATTAGGTTAACCCATAATTAGGTTAACCCATAATTAGGTTAACCCATGATTAGGCTAACCCATAATTCGCTTAACCCATGATTATGTTAACCCATGTATATGTTAACCTATGATTAGGTTAACCCATGAATAGGTCAACCCATGATTAAAGACCGACCCTTATGATGAACCTTGCAATACAGAAGTTAATTATTGCAACATTTACCGAGGGCATCATAACACGTGGATTAAACGGTGAAAATTTGTTCAGTTTTCTCAATTAACTTTCAACACAACGTTCAGATTAAACTGAAGCGAGTCTACCTACACACACACACACACACACACACACAAACCTTATCCATTCGTTCTTTAACAACTATTACACCTATACCAGCATTAACCCCAAGATACCAGAGTCACGGAGGCATTAACCAATCATGATTCAACACAGCAGGGCGATAACCAATGAATTTTCACATACGTAAGCGTGTTAACCAATGGGAAAACATCATATATTGCCGCCTAAGTTGTGGTATTGACGTGGTTGTTCAGCTGAGCCGTGTTTACGAGGGGGGTTGGTGGGGGAGTGGGGAGGAACCTGCGTGGGGAGGAGACTGTGTGGGGAGGAGTGTGGGTGGGGAGGAGACTGTGTGGAGAGGAGTGTGGTTGGGGAGGAGCCTCGGTGGGGAGGAGCCTGGGTGGGGAGGAATATGGTTGGGGAGGAAACTGGGTAGGGGGGTGTCTAGTTGGGGAGGAGACTGGGTTGGGGAGGAGTCACTGGTTGTGTTTAGAGTTAACGAAGATACTCTGGTGTTAAGTCAAGGCGGGAACTGGGTGGGTGGGTGGGTGGGTTGCGGGTTGGGTGGTTAGTTAAGTGAGTGGGCATGTTCATGAGTGGGTCGATGGGTTGATTATTTGGGTGACTGGCTGGGTGGCTGAGTGGGTGGCTGAGTGGGTGGCTGGGTGGCTGAGTGGGTGGCAGACAGACAGAGAGAAAAACATTACAATCAGTCCAAAAAAACATGACTCCATTTTAATACCTTGCCCCCCCCCCCCCCACACACACACACATTAAATAACAAAAATCACCCCCAACAAGAGCCAAATTACCTGACAATAACTAATCACATTAATAAAACCAACGAGAATGATAAAGATTAAAAAAAAAAGTATAAGAAAAATCCGATGAATAATGAGAATATTTTTTTTTATTTTTATTTTTTTATTTTTTTGGGGGGGGGGAATTAATTTTTTCAGGTATATTCATTTTTTTTTTCGGGTGGTCATTAATACCTGGGGAGGGAGGGCGGGGGTGGGTGGGTAGGAGTGGGTTAGGTGGGTATTGGTGGGTTTGGAGGAGGTAGGGGGCTGGGTGAGTAGGTGGGCTGGGTTTGTCGTGCAATAGTTTCAGCCTAACTCATCTGATATGCGCCTCATACTCGGGCTATTTATCGCCGTTGCGGCCTCAAATGTAGACGCCAGCCATCGTAGCTTTCACGGGAAGGGTGGCCAATATTTCTTGCTGTGGAGGGGATGTTTACATGGGTGGGGCGAGTGGGGGGAGTGGGGCGAGTGGGGGAGGAGGGGTTGTGGTTATAGTTGTATCTGTGGTTGTGGTGGCTTAGTAAACATTGTGTCTCCTCCCCCGTAGTTGTGTTGTGGTTGTCAGAGGGTGTTATGGTGTCAGAGGGTGTTATGGTGTGAGAGGGTGTTATGGTGTCAGAGGGTGTTATGGTGTCAGAGGGTGTTGTGGTTGTCAGAGGGTGTTATGGTGTCAGAGGGTGTTATGGTGTCAGAGGGTGTTGTGGTTGTCAGAGGGTGTTATGGTGTGAGAGGGTGTTATGGTGTCAGAGGGTGTTATGTTGTCAGAGGGTGTTATGGTGTCAGAGGTTATGCCCCACCTCCTACCTTTCACTGGGTATATATCATTCAGTTTGGTGTTAAATATTCCGTTGAGTCTGTCTGTCTGTTATGTGTTTGTATACATTTATAATAAAGTACGAAGCATGTTAACGTTTTTCTGGTGGGAGGTATTAATAGAAAGAGATCACACACACACACACACACACACACACACACACACACACACACACACACAGGCAGATACGCTAGGAGGCAGGGAGGAAATGCAATCAGTCAGGGAGTCAGGCACGCAGGCTGAAGCACACACACACACACACACACACACACACACACACACACACACACACACACACGACAAAATAGCCAATACCCTAACTCTCTGATCCCAAAAATTTAATCACACTAAAAATATGATTCAAGACTGTGGAAGTTACATATAAAACCTTTAATAGTGTAAAGTTTAATTCTTGAGCGATATACGTCAGCTGGCACACTATAAAGACTGGCGCCACAGTCTCTCTCATGTGTCGGTCGATGAGAATCAAACTTTTTCACCTTCGAGTTTGTGATATATGAGAGAAAAAATATTTAATGGAATTTCATGTTGAAAGTAAATGTTTAAAATGTTGATATCGGTAATAATTAAAACAAAAATAATAACAATAACAACAACAACAATAATAATAATAATAACTAAAAAAAATTACTTCTGAAATATAATTACCGAAACAACGAGAGAGAGAGAGAGAGAGAGAGAGAGAGAGAGAGAGAGAATTACCCCATCTTTTATAATACGAACGAATGAAAACTTAGAACACACTTACCGACTCTTCAGCACTTCCTAGCACTCCTCAGCCACTTCTCAGCACTTCTCAGTACCCACAAGCCCTGAAGAACAATAGAGAAAACATTAAACTACCGTAGTTCATTAAATGGTAGTTAGCGTCCATGATAATGAAATAATGACGAGTGAAATACAACTTTGTGTTCCAGCTGTTACGTTAGGTGAGGGTTTGATGTGTGGATGTTGGTGGATGTTGTGGATGTTTGTGTGTGGATGTTGTTGACGTGTGGATGTTGTAGAAGTTATCATGTTATCGACACGTCAATCCCACCGACTTATACAAAGAAAACGTCCCCAAAATTTACCCCAGATTGTCCCGCGACGTGTACCCGATGTCCCGCGACGTGTACCCTATGTCCCGCGACGTATAAAGATGTACCCCGCGACGTGTAGAGGTGTATCCCGCGACGTGTTCGGGATGTGCTCTGGCCCTACCCTGTATCTCGTCTTACCCGGATTGACACAAAACACTTGGAATGTTGCGCTTCAGTGAGGGAAACTTTTCTCATTGTGTAAAATAGCCCACCATAACAGTTTCCCCTCTCCCTGTGTCCCCCAGCTGAGGTCTCTAGCCGCCCATCACCCCTCTCCCTCCCTCCCTCTCACCCCCTCCCTCCCTCCCTCTCCCCCCCCTCCCTCCCTCGCCCCTCACACCCCCTCCCTCCCTCGCCCCTCACACCCCCTCCCTCCCTCTCACCCCCTCCTTCCCTCTCCCCCACCTCCCTCCCTCGCCCCTCACACCCCCTCCCTCCCTCGCCCCTTATCCCTTCTTCTCCCTTCCTCTCGTGGTCACTTACTTCCATTCCTCTTGTCTTCTTTCTTGCTTCTCCCACCCTCCTCCTCCTACTCCTCCCCCCTTTTCACTCTTCTTTCTCTCTCTCCTCCTCTTTTTTGCCTCTTCTCTTCTTCTCTTCGTTCTCTTTTACTAATCTCTCCTCTTCTTCTTCCTCTACCTTGACCCCTCTCTCTCTCTCTCTCTCTCTCTCTCTCTCTCTCTCTCTCTCTCTCTCTCTCTCACTCGGGTTACCTCCTGTGGATCTTCTCACCTGACAAGGGAGTGAAAACTGTTTTACGGTGTGTGTGTGTGTGTGTGTGTGTGTGTGTGTGTGTGTGTGTGTGTGTCGGGATGGTGGTGGGTTGAGGTGAGGGTCGGAGGGTAGTGCGGGAGGGAGGAGGAAGGAGATACGGGAGGGGAGAGGTAAGTGAGGAGGAAGTGTACGGGAGGAGGAAGGGTACGGGAGGAGGAGAGGTAAAGGAGAGGGGAGGTACGGGAGGAGAGAGGAGAGATACAGGAGGAGAGAGGCATAGAGGAGGAGGGAAGTACGGGAGGAGGAAGGGTAAAGGAAACGGGAGGTACGGGAGGAGAGAGGAGTAGGGGAGGAGGGAAGTACGGGAGGAGGAAAGTACGGGAGAAGGAGAGGGGAAGTACGGGAGGAGGGAGGAGTACGGGAGGAGATACAAGAGGCAGGTGTGTGTAGGGGGAGGGGCACATTAATGAAGCTGTCAGTGTTGGGTATAGAGTGACGCACACCTGGGCTGGTCAGGCTAAGTGAACGGCAGATTGAAAATGATGGATCACCTTCCTTCTTTTCTTCCTTCCTTATTTCTTTCCTTCCCTCTCTCTCATCCTTTCCATTCTTTCTTTCTTTCTTTCTTTCTTTCTTTCTTTCTTCTCTCTCTCCTTCCTTCCTCAGTGAGTTTGCAACACTAAAGAAGACACG